>OX422219.1:394427746-395027746 GCA_949130495.1 Sambucus nigra | reverse complement strand
GTAGGAACTGACCGCGTAGTCTCGGGTCTCCCGATTTGAGAATATGACGATAATTTGAAAAAATCGCGTAGTCCCGGGTCTCTCGGTTTGAGAATAGGACGATAATTTGAAGAAATAACACTTAGACTTAAAAACTGGCCATTAAAGGTTGAAAACAAAAACCAACCACCAAACATCACCATAAAAGGCACGAACACCTCGCATGGGACCAATGTAACTTGTAGGAACTGACCGCGTAGTCCCTTGTCTCCCGGTTTGAGAATACGATGATAATTGGCAAAAATCAACACTTAGACTTAAAAACAAACCGTTAAAGGGTGAAAACCTAAACCAGCCCCCAAGTGACCCCGTTAGAGGCACGAACACCTCGCACGGGACCAATGTAACTTATAGGAACTAACTGTGTAATCCCGGGTCTCCCGATTTGAGAATATGACGATGATTTGCAAAAATCACACTTAAACTTAAAACCAGGCCGTTAAAGGGTGAAAACCTAAACCAGCCCCAAAACGACCCTGTAAGAGGCACGAATACCTTGCGCGGGACCAATGTAACTTGTGCGAACTGACAGCGTAGCCCTGGGTCCCCCAGTTTGAGAATATGATGAATATTTGCAAAAATCACACTTAGACGTAAAAACATGTCGTTAAAGGGTGAAAACCCAAACCAGCCCCCAAACAACCCCATAAGAGGCACGAACAGCTCGCATGGGACCAATGTAACATGTAAGAACTGATCGCGTAGTCCTGGGTCTCCCGTTTTGAGAATATGAAGATAATTTAACACTTGAACTTAAAAACAAGCCGTTAAATGGTGAGAACCCAAACCAGCCCTCAAACGACCCCGTAAGAGGCACGAACAGCTCGCACGGGACCAATGTAACTTGTAAGAACTGACCGTATAGTCTCGGGTTTCCCGATTTGAGAATATGACGATAATTTGCAAAAATCAATACTTAAACTTAAAAACAAGCCGTTAAAGGGTTCAATCCCAAACTAGCCCCCACACGACCCCGTAGGAGGCACGAACACCTCGCACGGGACCAATGTAACGTGTAGAAACTGACCGCGTAGTCCCGGGTCTCTGGAATTGAGAATAGGACGATAAATGACAAAAATCACCCTTGGACTTAAAAACAAGCCCTTAAAGGGTGAAAAGCCGAACAAACCCCCAAACGACCCCATAGGAGGCACGAACACCTCGTACGGGACCAATGTAACTTGTACGAACACACCGCGCAGTTTCAGGTCTCCCGGTTTGAGAATAGGAGGATAATTTACAAAAATAACACTTAGACTTAAAAATAGGCCGTTAAAGGGTGAAACCAAACTTGCCACCAAACGTCCCCGTAAGAGCACGAACACCTCGCACGGGACTAATGTAACTTGTAGGAACTGACCGTGTAGTTTTGGGTCTCACGGTTGGAGAATACGACGATAATTGGCAAAATTTAACTCTTAGACTTTAAAATAGGCCATTAAAGGGTGAAAACACAAACCAGCCCCCAAAAGACCCCGTAAGAGGCACAAACATCTCGTACGGGACCAATGTAACTTGTAGGAACTGACTGCGTAGTCTCGGGTCACCCGATTTGAGAATATGATGATAATTTGGAAAAATCACACTTAGACTTAAAAACAAGCCGTAAAGGGTGAGAACCCAAACCAGCCCCCAAACGACCCCGTAAGAGGCACGAACACCTCGCACGGGACCAATGTAACTTATAGGAACTGACTGCGTAGTCCCGAGTCTCCCGGTTTGAGAATATGATGATAATTTGCAAAAATTAACATTTAAACTTAAAAACAAGCCGTTAAAGGGTGAAAACCCAAACCAACCCCAAAATGACCCCATAGGAGGTACGAACACCTCGCACGGGACCAATGTAACTTTTACGAACTGACCGTGTATTCCCGGGTCTCTCGGTTTGAGAATAGGTCGATAATTTGCAAAAATAACACTTAAGACAGAAAAACAAGCCATTAAAGGGTGAAAACCCAAACCAACCACCAAACATCCCCGTTAGAGGCACGAAAACCTTGCATAGGACCAATGTAACTTGTAAGAACTGACTGCGTAGTCCCGGGTCGTCCGGTTTGACAATACGACGATAATTGGCAAAAATCAACACTTAGACTTAAAAACAGGTCGTTAAAGGGTGCAAACCCAAACTAACCCCCAAACGACCCCGTAGGAGGCACGAACACCTCGCACGGGACCCATGTAACTTATTGGAAACTGACCGCGTAGTCCCGGGTCTCCCGATTTGAGAATATGATGATAATTTGAAAAAATAACACTTAGACTTAAAAACAGGCAGTTAAAAGGTGAAAACCCAAACCAGCCACCAAACGTCCCCGTAAGAGGCACAAACACCTCGCACGGGACCAATGTAACTTGTAGGAACTGACCGCGTAGTACCGGGTCTCTCGGTTTGAGAATACGACCATAATTGGTAAAAATCAACACTTAGACTTAAAAACAGGTCGTTAAAGATTGAAAACCCAAACCAGCCCCCAAACGACCCCGTAGGAGGCATGAACACCTCGCACGGGACCAATGTAACATGTAAAAACTGACCGGGTAGTCCCAGGTCTCCCGCTTTGAGAATATGATGATAATTTGTAATAATCACACTTAGACTTAAAAACTAGCTATTAAAGGGTGAAAACCTAAACATCCCCCAAACGACCCCGTAGGAGGCACGAACACATCGCACGGGACCAATGTAACTTGCAGGAACTGATCGCGTAGTCCCGGGTCTCTCGATTTGAGAATAGGATGACAGTTTGAAAAAATAACACTTAGACTTAAAAATAGACCGTTAAAGGGTGAAAACCCAAACCAGCCAACAAACGTCCCCGTAAGAGGTACGAACACCTTGCACGGGACCAATGTAACTTGTAGGAACTGACCGCATAGTCCCGGGTCTACCGGTTTGAGAATACGATGATAATTGGCAAAAATCAACACTACAACATAAAAACATGTCGTTAAAGGGTGAAAACCCAAACCAGCCCCCAAATGATCCCGTAAGAGGTACGAACACCTCGCAAAGGACCAATACAACTTGTAGGAACTGACCGCATAGTTTCGAGTCTCCCGGTTCGAGAATATGACAATAGTTTTCAAAAATCACACTTAGACTTAAAAACAGGCCGTTAAAGGGTGCAAGCCCAAACCAGCCACCAAATGTCCCTGTAAGAGGCATGAACACCTCGCACGGGACCAATGTAACTTATACGAACTTACCGCGTAGTCCTGGGTCTCCCGATTCGAGAGTACGACGATAATTGGAAAAAATAACACTTAAACTTGAAAATAGGCCGTTAAAGGGTGAAAATCCAAACCAGCCACCAAACAACCCCATAAGAGGCACGAACACCTCGCACGGGACCACTGTAACTTGTACGAACTGACCGTGAAATCTCGGGTCTCTCGGTTTGAGAATACGATGATAATTGGAAAAAATCAACACTTAGACTTAAAAATAAGCCGTTAAAGGGTGAAAACCCAAACCAGCCCCTAAACGACCCCGTTAGAGGCACGAACACCTCGCACGGGACCAATGTAACTTGTAGGAACTAACCGCGTAGTACCGGGTCTCTCGGTTTTAGAATATGACGCTAATTTGCAAAAATCACACTTAGACTTAAAAATAGGCCGTTAAAGGGTGAAAACCCAAACCATCCCCCAAACGACCCCATAAGAGGCACGAACACCTTGCGCGGGACCATTGTCCTGGGTCCCCCGATTTGAGAATATGACGATAATTTGAAAAAATCACACTTAGATTTAAAAATAAGCCTTTAAAGGGTGAAAATCCAAACCAGTCCCCAAACGACGTCGTAAGAGGCACTAACACCTCGCACGGGACCATTGTAACTTGTAGGAACTGACCGCGTAGTCCCGCGTTTCCTGGTTTGAGAACATGACGATAATTTACAAAAATAAACACTTAAACTAAAAAAAAGTCGTTAAAAGGTGAGAACCCAAACCATCCCCCAAATGGCCCCGTAAGAGGCACGAACACCTCGCATGGGACCAATGTAACTTGTAGGAACTGACAGCGTAATCTCCGGTCTCCCGATTTGAGAATACGATGATAATTGGCAAAAATCAACACTTAGACTTAAAAACTAGCCGTTAAAGGGTGAAAACCCAAACTAGCCCCCAAACGACCCCGTTAGAGGCACGAACACCTCGCACGGGACCAATGTAACTTGTAGGAACTACCTGTGTAGTCCCGGGTCTCCCGATTTGAGAATATGATGATAATTTCCAAAAATCACACTTAAACTTAAAACCAGGCCGTTAAAGGGTGAAAACCTAAACCAATCCCCAAACGATCCTATAAGAGGCACAAACACCTCGCGCGGGATCAATGTAACTTGTGCGAACTGACCGCGTAGTCCTGGGTCCCTCGGTTTGAGAATATGATGATAATTTGTAAAAATCACACTTAGACTTAAAAACAAGTTGTTAAAGGGTGAAAACCCAAACCAGCCCCCAAATGACCCCGTAAGAGGCACGAACAGCTCGCACGGGACCAATGTTACATGTAAGAACTGATCGCGTAGTCTCGGGTCTCCCGTTTTGAGAATATGATGATAATTTGCAAAAATCAACACTTAAACTTAAAAACAAGCTGTTAAATGACGATAATTTGCAGTTTTTATTTCTCAGCTTGAGAAATATATTGTTGATTTACTTTCTGTAAATGTTTTTAACTTTGAAATCAACAATAATGTGTTCTGTTTCTAGTTCTCTTGAAGCAAGACCTTTGACCTAGTTTAGAATCGCACTTAGTGGTCTTCAGTCTAAAAAATCTTTTCAAAATCCGAGACTGATTAAGATCTTGATACGTCTTCTGAGCAAGATAGCCGTGGATTCTGGGATTGCTTTAAAGGTAAAAAAGGTTAAGTTTTGTGAGAAGTGAGAAAAAGAAAAATCACAGCATATAGTCTTATATGTAATTTGTTAGGACTGTTTGTACATAATAAGTGTGTCTGTGTGCATGCATGTGTTAGAGAGCACCTCCACAAACACTTTCACTCTACCACACAAAAAGTGTTGGTAATAAGATCTTGAGAAAAAGAGTCGACGTAAAGAGCTTGAACAAATTGGAAGTTAACAAACCGGGAGAACAACATCAACAATCAGAACTGCAGAGAAGTTATAAGGACACCAGAGGGTACATTCCTAAACTTATATAGGTCTGAGTTGTATGCATGTTTGTTATATAGTTTGTAACTGTTAAATTTGTTTATAGTGGAATTTTTATTTTACTTCATAGAGGGAGTCGTGGATGTTTCCTCAGTTAGGTGAGGTTTTACCACATAAAAAAATCTTGTTCTTAATCTTCCTACATCTTCTAATCTCATTCTTGGTTGTGCTGGGTTTAAAGTTTGTTTAACCTGATTTATAAACCTGTTGATCAAATCTTGAATAGATATCGTACATACTTTTATAAAACACATCTTGTGTTCAATTAGTTTTGGTTTTTAAGAAAAGAGTTTCTTCAAAAAACTGTTCGAAGTTACTTAAATAGTTTAATTTTATTAAACGGCTTTAGTAACAGATTTTCAATTGGTATCAGAGCTTGGTAAACTTCTTTTAAAGAGATCCTGTGTTTCTGAAATTGTTTTCTGAAAATCAAATATGGACGAGAAAAATGAAAGATTTGGTGACTTGACCAGACCTCCTATCTTTGATGGAACCAATTTTGCTTACTGGAAAGTAGGGATGATTGCTTTCATTCAAGGAACTCTGGGAGATGATGTCTAGGACATTGTTGAAAATGGTTACATTTTCCCCACAAAACCATCCACTGAAGGAAGTAATGAGAGGGTTAAGAAAGTATTAAGTGAGTTCACACAAGAAGAGAAACAAGTTTGTCGAAATAATAACAAAGGAAAGAATGCCATATTTATGTCCATAAATGAACATGAGTTCAAAAAAATCTCATCTTGTACCACTTCTAAGGAAGCTTGGGACACCTTGGTTACTGCTCATGAAGGTGACACTAGAGTTAAGGCTGCTAAAACTCAAATGCTCATTCAACAGTATAACTCTTTATTTATGTCTGAGACTGAGTCTTTTGATGACTTCTATATGAACCTGACTGATATTGTGACAAAACTGCATGCTAATGGGATAGCATATGACAGACAAGAAATTGTATCTAAAATTCTAAGATCATTACCACAGAATTTTGACAACAAAAGATATGCTATTGAGGAAATGTATGATATAAATCTCACTCTTGAATTACTCAGTAGTAAATTAAGAACTGTGGAAATGGAACTAGAATTTAAGAAGCAATTGACACAGTCCCATAGGAAACAGACTAGTTCCAATCTAAGCTTCTCTTCTAAATTGATTAAGTCTGAGATTAATACTTCCAATGATGACTCTGATGAGGAATGCGATATAGAGAGTTTGGACAATCAGATTACCTTAATGTCAACAGTTTAAGAAAATCATTAAATTTAGAAACATCATGGAAAATAAACAAGGCAAGTCCAATTATCCAACTCCCTTTAATCATAGACCTCAAGAGAAAAGTCATGACAAACATCGCAAGGACTCTCACACTAGACCTAATAGAGACCTTAAGAAGACTGAATGTTTTAGATGTGGTAAACTAGGACACATTGCACAAGACTGTAGAGTTAACTTGAAAACTCAAAACAAACACACTAGAGACAACATTTGCAAGATATGGGATGATTCAAGTGACTCTGAAAATGAGGAACCTGAGTCATCTGATGCTTTTGACCCTTACATGTCTTTTTTTGCCAAGATTATCTATAATGATGATATGCATGTGTTTGTTAGTGAGGATGAATCTAGTAATTTTACTTCTGATGCTTCGAATAATGATGTTACTGGTTTAGATGCTTAGATTACTGAGAATATTGATATCTCTTCCTCGGGGTGTGTGAGTCAAAGGGAAAGCGATAATGACGATGTCAATGGGTGTGTGAGTTCAAAGAATGAAGCCCTAGGGGTCACTTCACACACTACACTTAGTGACTCGGACAATGAAGACCTCCCAGATATTCACACACTCTATGCTAAAACTCTCAAGAAAATCACTAGACTAGAAAAGATTGTGAAAGATCTCACTAAGAAGTTAGAAGATCTAAGCCTAATGGTCAAACTGAATGCTGAAGAGTATACAACCCAATGTTTAACTCATGAAAGTGAAATCAAAATGTTTGATCAAAAACTCAAAGATTTGACTGAAACAAATGAAACTCTGGAGAAAAAATATAAAGGGACATTGTTAGAATTGGAACAAACAAAAGAAAAGACAGCAACTGTTTTAAAAAAAGTTACAAAATTTGAAAATAATTCAAACTGTTTTGATGAATTTGTTGTTGAATCTAAAACCAATTCTGATGATCGAACTGGAATAGGGTTTTATCCCAATGTAAGAGGCACGAACACCTCGCACGGGACCAATGTAACTTGTAGGAACTGACCGCATAGTCTCGGGTCTCCCGATTTGAGAATATAATGATAATTTGCAAAAATCACACTCAGACTTAAAAATAAGCCGTTAAAGGGTGAGAACCCAAACAAGCCCCCAAACGACCCCGTAAGAGGCACAAACACTTTGCACGGGACCAATGTAACTTATAGGAACTGATCGCGTAGTCCCGAGTCTCCCGATTTGAGAATATGATGATAATTGTCAAAAATCAACACTTAAACTTAAAAATAAGCCGTTAAGGGTGAAAACCCAAACTAGAGCCCAAACGACCTCGTAGGAGGCACGAACACCTCGCACGGAACTAATATAACTTATATGATCTGGCCGCGTAGTCTCGGGCCTCCCGATTTGAGAATAGGATGATAATTTGCAAAAATAACACTTAGACTTAAAAACAGCCCGTTAAAGGGTGAAAATCCAAACTAGCCACCAAACATCCCCGTAATAGGCACGAAGACCACGCATGGGACCAATGTAACTTGTAGGAACTTACCGCGTTATCCCGAGTCTCCCGGTTTGACTATACAGCGATAATTGGCAAAAATCAACACTTAGACTTAAAAACTGGTCGTTAAAGGGTGAAACCCAAACCAACCCCTAAACAACCCCATAAGAGGCACGAACACCTCGCACGGGACCAATGTAACTTGTAGGAACTGTCCGCGTAGTCCCGGGTCTCTCGATTTGAGAATATGGCGATAATTTGCAAAAATCACACTTAGACTTAAAAACATGCCATTAAAGGGTGCAAACCCAAACCAGCCCCCAAATGACCCTGTAGGAGGCACTATCACCTCGCACGGGACCAATATAACTTGCAGGAAACTGATCGCGTAGTCCCGAGTCTCGTGATTTGAGAATAGGGCGATCATTTGCAAAAATAACACTTACACTTAAAACACAGGCCTCTAAAGGGTGAAAACCCAAACCAACCACCAAACATCCCCGTAAGAGGCACGAACACCTCGCACGAGACCAATGTAACTTGTAGGTACTGAACGCGTAGTCTCGGGTCTCCCGATTTGAGAATACAATGATAATTGGCAAAAATCAACACTTAGACTTAAAAATAGGCCGTTAAAGGGTGAAAACCCAAACCAGCCCACAAACGACCTCGTAGGACGCACTAACACCTCACACGGGACCAATGTAATTTGTAGGAATTGACCGCGTAGTTTGGGGTCTCCCGATTTGAGAATACGACGGTAATTGGCAAAAATTAACTCTTAAACTTAAAAACAGGCCGTTAAAGGGTGAAAACCCAAAGCAGCCCACAAACGACCCCGTAGGAGGCACGAACACCTCGCACGGGACCAATGTAACTTATAGGAACTGACCGCGTAGTCCCGGGTCTCTCGGTATGACAATACGACGTTAATTGGCAAAAATCAACACTACTTAAAAACAGGCCGTTAAAGGGTTAAATCCCAAACCATCCCCCAAACGACCCCGTAAGAGGCACGAACACCTCGCACGGGACCAATGTAACTTGTAGGAACCATCCGCGTAGTCCCGGGTCTCTCAGTTTTAGAATATGAAGATAATTTGAAAAAATCACACTTAGACTTAAAGAATAGGCCGTTAAAGGGTGCAAACCCAAACCAGCCCCCAAACGACCCTATAGGAGGCACGAACTTGCACGGGACCAATGTAACTTGTATCCAACTGGCCGCGTAGTCCCGAGTCTCGCGGTTTGAAAATAGGATGATAATTTGCCAAAATAACACTTAGACTTAAAAACAGGCCGTTAAAGGGCGAAAACCAAAACCAGCCACCAAACGTCCTCGTAAGACGTACGAACACCCTGAACGGGACCTATGTAACTTGTAAGAACTGACCGCGTAGTCCCGGGTCTCTCAGTTTGAGAATTAAATAATAATTGGCAAAAATCAACACTTAGTCCTAAAAACAGGCCGTTAAAGGGTGATAACCCAAACCATCCCCAAAATGTCCCCGTAAGAGGCAAGAACACCTCGCATGGGACCAATGTAACTAGTAGGATATGACCGCGTAGTATCGAGTCTCCCGGTTTGACAATATGACGTTAGTTTGCAAAAATCACACTTAGACTTAAAAATAGGCCGTTAAAGGGTTCAAACCCAAACCAGGCCCAAGCGACCCTGTAGTAGGCACGAACACCTCGCACGGGACCAATGTAACTTGTAGAAAACTGACCACGTAGTCCCGGGTCTCCCGGTTTGAGAATAGGACGATAATTTGCAAAAATAACACTTAGACATAAAAATAGGCCGTTAAAGGTTGAAAACCCAAACCAGCCACAAAATATCCCCGTAAGTGGCACGAACACCTCGCACGGGACCAATATAACTTGTAGGAACTGACCGCGTAGTTCTGGGTCTTCCGGTTTGAGAATACGACGATAATTGGCAAAAATCAACACTTAGACTTAAAAACAGGCCGTTAAAGGGTGAAAACCCAAACCTTCCACCAAACATCCCCGTAAGAGGCACGAGCACCTCGCATGGGACCAATGTAACTTGTAGGAACAGACCACGTTGTCCCGGGTCTCCCCGTTTGACAATATGACGATAATTGGCAAAAATTATCACTTAGACTTAAAAACTAGTCGTTAAAGGGTGAAAACCCAAACGAGCCCCCAAACGACCCCGTAAGAGGCACGAACACCTCGCTCGGGATGAATGTAACTTGTAGGAATGGTTCGCGTAGTCCCGGGTCTCCCTTTTTGAGAATATGATGATAATTTATAAAAATCACACTTAGACTTAAAAACAGGCCGTTAAAGGGTGCAAACCCAAACCAGCCCCCAAACGTCCCTATAGGAGGCACGAACACCTCGCACGGGACCAATATAACTTGTAGCAAACTGACCGCGTAGTCCCGGGTCGCACGGTTTGAGAATGGGATTATAATTTGCAAAAATAACACTTAGATTTAAAAACAGGCCTGTAAAGGGTGAAAACCCAAACCAACCACCAAATGTCCCCGTAAGAGGAACGAACACCTCGCACGGAACCAATGTAACTTGTAGAAACTGATCGCGTAGTCTCCGATCTCCCAATTTTAGAATACGACAATAATTGGCAAAAATCAACACTTAGACTTAAAAATAGGCCGTCAAAGGGTGAAAACCCAAACCAACCCCCAAACGACCCCGTAAGAGGCATGAACACCTCGCACGGGACCAATGTAACTTGTAGGAACTGACTGCGTAGTCCAGGGTCTCCCGATTTGACAATACGATGACAATTGGCAAAAATCAATACTTAGACTTAAAAACAGGCTGTTAATGGGTGAAAACTCAAACCAGCCCCCAAATGACCCAGTACGAGGCACGGACACCTCGCACGGGACAAATGTAACTTGTAGGAACTGCTCGCGTAGTCCCGGGTCTCCCGGTTTGTGAATATGACGATAATTTGCAAAAATCACAGTTAGACTTAAAAACAGGCCATTAAAGGGTGCAAACCCAAACCAGCACCCAAACAACCATGTAGGAGGCACGAACACCTTGCACGGGACCAAAGTAACTTATAGGAAACTGACCGCGTAGTCCTGGGTCTCCCGGTTTGAGAATAGGACGATAATTTGCAAAAATAACACTTAGACATAAAAACAGGCCGTTAAAGGTTGAAAACACAAACCAGCCACCAAACATCCCCGTAAGAGGCACGAACACCTCGCACGGGACTAATGTAACTTGTAGGAACTGGCCGCATAGTCCCGAGTCTACCGTTTTGAGAATACGATGATAATTGTCAAAAATGAACACTTAGACTTTAAAAAAGGCCGTAAAAGGGTGAAAACCCAAACTACCCCGTAGGAGGCACAAACACCTCGGACGGGACCAATGAAACTTGTAGACACTGACCGCGTAGTCCCGGGTCTCCCGGTTTGAGAACAGGACGATAATTTGCAAAAATCATACTTAGACTTAAAAACAAGCCGTAAAAGGGTGAAAACCCAGACTTGCACCAAACGACCCCGTAGGAGGCACGAATACCTCGCATGGGAACAATGTAACTTGTACGAACTGACCGCATAGTCGAGGGTCTCTCGGTTTGAGAATATGACAATAATTTAGAAAAATCACACTTAGACTTAAAAATAAGTCGTTAAATGGTGAAAACCCAAAACCGGCCTCCAAACGACCCCGTAGGAGGCACGAACACCTCGTACGGGTCCAATGTAACTTGTAAGAACTGATCGCGTAGTCTCGGGTCTCCTTGTTTGAGAATACGACGATAATTAGCAAAAATAAAACTTAGACTTCAAAACAGGCCGTTAAAGGGTAAAAACCCAAACTAGGCCCCAAACAACCCCGTAAGAGGCACGAACATCTCGCACGGGACCAATGTAACTTGTAGGAACTGACCGCGTAGTCCCAGGTCTCCCGATTTGAGAATGTGATGATAATTTGCAAAAATAACACTTAGACTTAAAAATATGCCGTTAAAGGGTGAGAACCCAAACCAACCCCCAAATGACCCCGTAAAAGGCACGAACACTTTGCACGGGACCAATGTAACTTGTAGGAACTGGCCCCGTAGTCTAGGGTCTCTCGGTTTGAGAATATGATGAAAATTTGCAAAAATCAACACTTAAACTTAAAAACAACTCGTTAAAGGGTGAAAGCCCAAACCAGCCCCCAAACGACCCCCTAGGAGGCACGAACACCTCGCACGGGTCCAATGTAACTTGTACGAACTGACCGCGCAGTCCCAGATCTCCCGATTTGAGAATAGGATGATAATTTGCAAAAATAACACTAAGACTTAAAAACAGGCCGTTAAAGGGTGAAAACCCAAACTAGCCACCAAACATCCCCGTAAGTGGCACGAACAACTCGCATGGGACCAATGTAACTTGTAGGAACTGACCGTGTTGTCCTGGGTCTCCCGATTTGACAATACGACGATAATTGGCAAAAATCAACACTTAGACATAAAAACTGGTCGTTAAAGGGTGAAAGTCCAAACCAGCCCCCAAACAATCCCGTAAGAGGCACGAACAGCTCACACGGGACCAATGTAACTTGTAGGAATTGTCCGCGTAGTCCTGGGTCTACCAATTTGAGTATATGACGATTATTTGCAAAAATAGTCTTAGACTTAAAAACAGACCGTTAAAGCGTGCAAACCCAAACCAGCCCCCAAACGACCCTGTGGGAGGCACGAACACCACGCACAAGACCAATGTAACTTGTAATAAACTGATTGCGTAGTCCTGGTTCTCCCGGTTTGAGAATGGGACGATAATTTGCAAAAATAACACTTAGACTTAATAACAGGTCTGTAAAGGATGAAAACCCAAACCACCACCAAACGTCCCCGTAAGAGGCACGAACACCTCACACGGGACCAATGTTACTTGTAGGAACTGGTCGCGTAGTGTCGGGTTTCCAAATTTGAGAATATGATGATAATTGGCAAAAATCAACACTTAGACTTAAAAACAGGCCGTTAAAGGGTGAAAACCCGAACCAACCCACAAACGACCCCGTTGGAGGCATGAACACATCGCACGGGACCAATGTAACTTCTAGGAACTGAACACGTAGTACCGGGTCTCCCAGTTTGACAATACGATGACAATTGGCAAAAATCATCACTTAGACTTAAAAATAGGTCGTTAAAGGGTGAAAACCCAAACCAGCCCCCAAACGACCCCGTAAGAGGCACGAACACCTCGCACGGGATAAATGTAACTTGTAGGAACTGTTCGCGTAGTCCCGGGTCTTTCGGTTTGAGAATATGACGATCATTTGCAAAAATCACACTTAGACTTAAAAACAGGCCGTTAAAGGGTGCAAACCCAAACCAGCCCCCAAACGACCTCGTAGGAGGCACGAAAACCTCGTACGGGACCAAAGTAACTTATAGGAAACTGACCGCGTAGTCCCGGGTCTCCCAATGTTAGAATAAGACGATAATTTGAAAAAATAACACTTAGACTTAAAAACAAGTCGTTAAAGGGTTAAAACCCAAACCAGCCACCAAACATCCTCGTAAGTGGCACGAACACCTCGCACGGGACCAATGTAACATGCAATAACTGACCGCGTAGTCCCGAGTATGATGATAATTGTCAAAAATCAACACTTAGACTTAAAAACAGGCCGTTAAAGGGTGAAAACCCAAACCAGCCGCCAAACGACCCCGTAGGAGGTAGAAAAATCTCGCACGGGACCAATGTAACTTGTAGCAACTGACCTAGTAGTCCCGGGTCTCCCGATTTGAGAACAGGACGATAATTTGCAAAAATCACACTTAGACTTAGAAATAAATCGTTAAAGGGTGAAACCCCAAACCAACGCCAAACGACCCCGTAAGAGGCACGAACACCTCGCTCGGGACCAATGTAAGTTATACGAACTGATCACATAGTTCCGGGTCTCTCAGTCTCACAATACGATGATAATTGGAAAAATTAACACTTAGACTTAAAAACAGGCCGTTAAAGGGTGAAAACCCAAACTAGTCCCCAAACAACCCCGTAAGAGGCTTGAACACCTCGTACGAGACCAATGTAACTTGTAGGAACTGACCGCGTAGTCCCGGGTCTCCCGATTTGAGAATATGATGATAATTTGCAAAAATCACACTTAGACTTAAAAATAGGCCGTTAAAGGGTGCAAGCCCAAACCAACCACCAAACGTCCCCGTAAGGGGCACGAACACCTCGTACGGGACCAATGCAACTTGTATGAACTGACCACGTAGTCTCGGGTCTTCCGGTTTTAGAATACGACAATAATTGTCAAAAATAACACTTAAACTTGAAAATAGGATGTTAAAGGGTGAAAACCCAAACCAAACCCCAAAAGACCCCGTAAGAGGCACGAACACCTCACACGGGACCAATTTAACTTGTACGGACTGACGCGTAGTCTCAGGTCTCTGAGTTTGAGAATACGACGATAACTGGTAAAAATCAACACTTAGACTTAAAAATAAGTCGTTAAAGGGTGAAAACTCAAAGCAGCCCCCAAACGACCCCGTGAGAGGTAAGAACACCTCGCGCGGGACCAATGTAACTTGTAGGAACTAACCGTGTAGTCATGGGTCTCCCGATTTGAGAATATGACGATAATTTACAAAAATCACACTTAGACTTAAAAACATGCCGTTAAAGTGTGAAAACCCAAACCATCCCCCAAACGACCCCGTAAGAGGCACGAACACCTCACACGGGACCAATGTAACTTATAGAAATTGACCTCGTAGTCTCGGGTCTCCCGGTTTGAGAATATGACGATAATTTGCGAAAATCGACACTTAAACTTAAAAACAAGTCGTTAAATGGTGAGAACCCAAACCAGCCCCCAAACAACCTCGTAAGGGGCACGGACACCTCGCACGGGACCAATGTAACTTGTAGGAATTGATCGCCTAGTCTCGGGTCTCCTGATCCAAGAATATGGCGATAATTTGCAAAAATCAACCCTTAAACTTAAAAACAAGCCATTAAAGGGTGCAAACCCAAACCAGCCCCTAAACGACCCCGTAGGAAGCACGAACACCTCGCACGGGATGAATGTAACTTTTAGAAACTAGCCGCGTAGTCCCGGATCTACCAACTTGAGAATATGACGATAATTAGCAAAAATCATACTTAGACTTAAAAATAAGCCCTTAAAGGGTGAAAACCTAAACCAAACCCCAAACGACCCCGTAGGAGGCACGAACACCTCACACGGGACCAATGTAACTTGTACGAACTGATCGCGTAGTCTAGGGTCTCCCGGTTTGAGAATAGGACGATAATTTGCAAAAAAAACACTTAGACTTGAAAACAGGCCGTTATAGGGTGAAAACCCAAACTAGCCACCAAACATCCCCGTAAGAGGCACGAATACCTCGCACGGGACCAATGTAACTTGTTGGAACTGACCGTGTAGTTCTGGGTCTCCCGGTTTGAGAATACGACGATAATTGGCAAAAATCGACACTTAGACTTAAAAATAGGCCGTTAAAAGGTGAAAACCCCAACCATCCACCAAACATCCCCGTAAGAGGCACGGGCACCTCGCAGGGGACCAATGTAACTTGTAGGAACTGACCGCGTTGTCTCGGGTCTCCCCGTTTGACAATACGACGATAATTGGCAAAAATCATCACTTAGACTTAAAAACTGGCCGTTAAAGGGTGAAAACCCAAACCAGCCCCCAAACGACCCCGTAAGAGGCACGAACACCTCGCACGGGACCAATGTAACTTGTAGGAATTGTCCGCGTAGTCCCGGGCCTCCCAGTTTGAGAATAGGACGATTATTTACAGAAATAGTCTTAGACTTAAAAACAGGCCGTTAAAGCGTGCAAACCCAAAACCAACCCCCAAACGACCTTGTGGGAGGCACGAACACCTCGCACGGGACCAATGTAACTTGAAGGAACTGACTGTGTAGTCCCGGGTCTACCGGTTTGAGAATATGACGATAATTGTCAAAAATCAACACTTAGACTTAAAAATAGGCCGTTAAAGGGTGAAAACCTAAACCAACCCCCAAACTAGCTCGTAGGAGGCACAAACACCTCGCACAGGACCAATGTAACTTCTAAACACTGACCGCGTAGTCCCGGGTCTCCCGGTTTGAGAATTGGACGATAATTTGCAAAAATCTAACTTAGACTTAAAAACAAGCCGTTAAAGGGTGAAACCCCAAACTAGAACCAAACGCCCCCGTAGGAGGCACGAACACCTCGCACGGGACCAATGTAACTTGTACGAACTGACCGCATAGTCGAGGGTCTCCCGGTTTGAGAATATGACGATAATTTAGAAAAATCACACTTAGGCTTAAAAATAAGCCGTTAAAGGGTGAAAACCCAAACCGACTCCCAAACGACCCCGTATGAGGCACGAACACCTCGTACGGGACCAATGTAACTTGTAGGAACTGATCGCGTAGTTTCGGGTCTCCAGGTTTGAGAATACAATGATAATTTGCAAAAATAACACTTAGACTTCAAAACAGGCCGTTAAAGGGTGAAAACCCAAACCAGGCCCCAAACAACCCCGTAAGAGGCACGAACACCTCGCACGGGACCAATGTAACTTGTAGGAACTGACCGCGTAGTCCCTGGTCTCCCGGTTTGATAATATGATGATAGTTTGCAAAATAACATTTAGACTTAAAAATACGCCGTTAAAGGGTGAGAACCCAAACCAGCCCCCAAATGACCCCGTAAAAGGCACGAACACTTTGCACGGGACCAATGTAACTTATAGGAACTGACCCCGTAGTCTATGGTCTTCCGATTTGAGAATATGATGAACATTTGCAAAAATCAACACTTAAACTTAAAAACAAGTCGTTAAAGGGTGAAAGCCCAAACCATCCCCCAAACGACCCCCTAGGAGGCACGAACACCTCGCACGGGACCAATGTAACTTGTACGAACTGACCGCGCAGTCCCGGGTCTCCCGGTTTGAGAATAGGATGATAATTTGTCAAAATAACACTTAGACTTAAAAACAGGCCGTTAAAGGGTGAAAACCCAAACTAGCCACCAAACATCCCCGTAAGTGGGACGAACACCTCGCATGGGACCACTGTAACTTATAGGAACTCACCGTGTTGTCCCGGGTCTCCCGATTTGACAATACGATAATAATTGGCAAAAATCAACACTTAGACATAAAAACTGGTCGTTAAAGGGTGAAAACCCAAACCAGCCCCCAAACGACCCCGTAAGAGGCACGAACACCTCGCACGGGACCAATGTAACTTGTAGGAATTGTCCGCGTAGTCCTGGGTCTACCAATTTGAGTATATGACGATTATTTGGAAAAATAGTCTTAGACTTAAAAACAGGCCGTTAAAGCGTGCAAACCCAAAACTAACCCCCAACGACCCTGTGGGAGACACGAACACCTCGCACGGGACCAATGTAACTTCTAGGAAACTGATTGCGTAGTCCCGATTTTCTCGGTTTGAGAATGGGACAATAATTTGCAAAAATAACAGTTAGACTTAAAAATAGGTCTGTAAAGGGTGAAAACCCAACCAACAACCAAACATCCCCGTAAGAGGCACGAACACCTCACACGGGATCAATGTTACTTGTAGGAACTGACCGCATAGGGTCGGGTCTCCAAATTTGAGAATACGACGATAATTGGAAAAAATCAACACTTAGACTTAAAAACATGTCGTTAAAGGGTGAAAACCCAAACCAACCCACAAACGCCCCCGTTGGAGGCATGAACACATCGCACGGGACCAATGTAACTTGTAGGAACTGAACGCGTAGTTCCGGGTCTCCCAGTTTGACAATACGATGACAATTGGCAAAAATCATCACTTAGACTTAAAAATAGGCCGTTAAAGGGTGAAAACCCAAACCAGCCCCAAACGACCCTGTAAGAGGCACGAATACCTCGCACGGGATCAATGTAACTTGTAGGAACTGTTCGCGTAGTCCCGGGTCTCCCGGTTTGATAATATGACAATAATTTGCAAAAATCACACTTAGACTTAAAAACAGGCCATTAAAGGATGCAAACCCAAACCAGCCCCCAAACGACCCCGTAGGAGGCACGAACATCTCGTACGGGACCAAAGTAACTTATAGAAAACTCACCGCGTAGTCCCGGGTCCCCCGATGTGAGAATAGGATGATAATTTGTAAAAATAACACTTAGACATAAAAACTGGCCGTTGAAGGGTAAAAACCCAAACCAGCCCCCAAACGACACCGTAAGAGGCACGAACACCTCGCACGGGACCAATATAACTTGTAGGAATTGTCCGCGTAATCCTGGGTCTACCAATTTGAGTATATGGCGATTATTTGCAAAAATAGCCTTAGACTTAAAAACAGGTCGTTAAAGTGTGCAAACCCAAAATTAGCCCCCAAATGACCCTGAGGGAGGCACGAACACCTCGCACGGGACCAATGTAACTTATAGGAAACTGATTGTGTAGTCCCGGTTCTCTCGGTTTGAGAATGGGACGATAATTTACAAAAATAACACTTAGACTTAAAAATAGGTCTGTAAAGGGTGAAAACCCAAACCAACCTCCAAACGTCCCCGTAAGAGGCACGAACACCTCACACGGGATCAATGTTACTTGTAGGAACTGACCGCGTAGTGTCGGGTCTCAAAATTTGAGAATACGACGATAATTGGCAAAAATCAACACTTAGACTTAAAAACAGGCCGTTAAAGGGTGAAAACCCAAACCAACCCACAAACGACCCTGTCGGAGGCATGAACACATCGCACGGGACCAATGTAACTTTTAGGAACTAAACACGTAGTCCCGGGTCTTCCAGTTTGACAATACGATGACAATTGGAAAAAATCATCACTTAGACTTAAAACTAGGCCGTTAAAGGGTGAAAACCCAAACCAGCCCCCAAACGACCCGTAAGAGGCACGAACACCTCGCACGAGACCAACGTAACTTATAGGAATTGTCCGCGTAGTCCCGGGTCTCCCGGTTTAAGAATATGACGATAATTTGCAAAAATCACACTTAGACTTAAAAACAGGCCATTAAAGGGTGCAAACCCAAACCAGCCCCCAAACGACCCCGTAGGAGGCACGAACACCTCGTACGGGACCAAAGTAACCTATAGGAAACAGACCGCGTAGTCCCGGGTCTCCCGATGTGAGAATAGGATGATAATTTGTAAAAATAACACTTAGACTTGAAAATAGGCCGTTAAAGCATGAAACCCCAAACCAGCCACCAAACATCCCCGTAAGAGGCACGAACACCTCGCACGGGACTAATATAACATGTAGGAACTGACCGCGTAGTCCCGGGTATGACGATAATTGTCAAAAATCAACACTTAGACTTAAAAATAGGCCGTTAAAGGGTGAAAACCCAAACCAGCCACCAAAAGACCCCGTAGGAGGTAGAAACACCTCGCACGGGACCAATGTAACTTGTAGCAGCCGACCGCGTAGTCTCAGGTCTCTCGATTTGAGAACATGACGATAATTTGCAAAAATCACACTTTGACTTAGAAACAAGCGGTTAAAGGGAGAAAACCCAAACCAGCGCCAAACGACTCCGTAGGAGGCACGATCACCTCGCTCGAGACCAAAGTAAGTTGTACGAACTGACCGCATAGTTTCGAGTCTCTTGGTTTGAGAATACGACGATAATTGGTAAAAATTAACACTTAGACTTAAAAACAGGCCGTTAAAGGGCCCAAACCAGTCCCCAAACAACCCCGTAAGAGGCACGAACACCTCGCACGGGACCAATGTAACTTGTAGGAACTGACCGCGTAGTCCCGGGTCTCCCGATTTGAGAATATAATGATAATTTGCAAAAATCACACTTAGACTTAAAAATAGGTCGTTAAAGGGTGCAAGCCCAAACCAGCCACCAAACGTCCCCGTAAGGGGCACGAACACCTCGCACGGGACCAATGCAACTTGTATGAATTGACCACGTAGTCTCGGGTCTCTCGGTTTTAGAATACGACAATGATTGTAAAAAATAACACTTAGACTTGAAAACAGGTTGTTAAAGGGTGAAAACCCAAACCAAACACCAAACGACCCCGTAAGAGGCACGAACACCTCAGACGGGACCAATGTAACTTGTACGAACTGACGCGTAGTCTCGGGTCTCTGGGTTTTAGAATACGACGATAACTGGTAAAAATCAACACTTAGACTTAAAAATAAGCCGTTAAAGGGTGAAAATCCAAAGGAGCCCCCAAACGACCCCGCGAGAGGTAAGAACACCTCGCGCGGGACCAATGTAACTTGTAGGAACTAACCGCGTAGTCCCGGGTCTCCCGATTTGAGAATATGATCGTAATTTACAAAAATCACACTTAGACTTAAAAACAGGCCGTTAAAGGGTGAAAATCCAAACCATCACCCAAACGACCCCGGTAAGAGGCACGAACACCTCACACGGGACCAATGTAACTTGTAGAAAATGACCTCCTAGTCTCGAGTGTCCCGGTTTGAGAATATGACGCTAATTTGCAAAAATCAACACTTAAACTTAAAAACAAGCCGTTAAATGGTGAGAACCTAAACTAGCCCCCAAACAACCCTGTAAGGGGTACGAACACCTCGCACGGGACCAATGTAACTTGTAGGAACTGATCGCCTAGTCTCGGGTGTCCCGATTTAAGAATATGGCGATAATTTGCAAAAATCAACCCTTAAACTTAAAAACAAGCCGTTAAAGGGTCCAAACCCAAACCACTCCCTAAACGACCCCGTAGTAAGCACGAACATCTCGCACGGGATGAATGTAACTTTTAGAAACTAGCCGCGTAGTCTCAGGTCTACCAACTTGAGAATATGACGATAATTTGCAAATATCACACTTAGACTTAAAAACAATCCCTTAAAGGGTGAAAACCTAAACCAACCCCGAAACGACCCCGTAGGAGGCACGAACACCTCACACGGGACCAATGTAACTTGTACGAACTGACCGCGTAGTCTCGGGTCTCCCGGTTTGGGAATAGGACGATAATTTGCAAAAAAAATACTTAGACTTAAAAATAGGCCGTTATAGGGTGAAAACCCAAACCAGCCACCAAATATCCCCGTAAGAGGCACGAACACCTCGCACGGGACCATTGTAACTTATAGGAACTGACCGCGTAGTTCCGGGTCTCCCGGTTTGAGAATACAACGATAATTGGCAAAAATTGACACTTAGACTTAAAAACAGGCGTTAAAGGGTAAAAACCTAAACCAACCTCCAAACATCCCCGTAAGAGGCACGAACACCTCGCATGGGATCAATGTAACTTGTAGGAACTGACCGTGTTGTCTCGGGTCTCCCGGTTTGACAGTACGACGATAATTGGCAAAAATCAACACTTAGACTTAAAAACTTGCCGTTAAAGGGTGAAAACCCAAACCAGCCCCAAAACGACCCCGTCGGAGGCACGAACACCTCACACGGAACCAATGTAACTTGTACGAACTGACCACGTAGTCTCGGGTCTCTCGGTTTGAGAATAGGACGATAATTTACAAAAAAACACTTAGACTTAAAAACAGGCCGTTATAGGGTGAAAACCAGAACCAACCACCAAACATCCCCGTTAGAGGCACGAACACCTCGCACGGGACCAATGTAACTTGTAGGAACTGACCGTGTAGTTCCGGGTCTCCCGGTTTGAGAATACGACGATAATTGGCAAAAATTGAGACTTAGACTTAAAAACAGGTCGTTAAAAGGTAAAAATCCAAACCAACTCCAAACATCCCCGTAAGAGGCAGGGACACCTCGCATGGGATCAACGTAACTTATAGGAACTGACCGTGTTGTCCCGGGTCTCCCGGTTTGACAATACGACGATAATTGGCAAAAATCAACACTTAGACTTAAAAACTTGCCGTTAAAGGGTGAAAACCCAAAACAGCCCCCAAACGACCCCATAGGAGGCACGAACACCACACACGGGACCAATGTAACGTGTACGAACTGACCGCGTAGTCTCGGGTCTCCCGGTTTGAGAATATGACCGTAATTTACAAAAAAAATACTTAGACTTAAAAACAGGCCGTTATAGGGTGAAAACCCAAACCCGCCACCAAACATCCCCGTAAGAGGCACGAACACCTCGCACGGGATCAATGTAACTTGTAGGAACTGACCGTGTTGTCTCGAGTCTCCCGGTTTGACAATACGACGATAATTGGAAAAAATCAACACTTAGACTTAAAAACTTGCCGTTAAAGGGTGAAAACCCAAATCAGCCCCCAAACGAACCCGTAAGAGGCACGAACACCTCGCACGGGACCAATGTAACTTGTAGGAACTTTTCGCGTAGTCCCGAGTCTCTCAAATTGAGAGTATGACGATAATTTGCAAAAATCACACTTAGACTTAAAAACAGACCGTTAAAGGGTGCAAACCCAAACTAGCTCCCAAACGACCCTGTAGGAGGCACGAACACCTCGCACGGGACCAATGTAACTTGTAAGAAACTGATTGTGTAGTACTGGGTCTCCAGGTTTGAGAATAGGACGATAATTTGCAAAAATAACACTTAGACTTAAAAATAGGCCTGTAAAGGGTGAAAATCCAAACCAGCCACTAAATGTCCCCGTAAGAGGCACGAACACCTCGCATGGGACCAATGTCACTTGTACAAACTGATCGCCTAGTCCCGAGTCTCCTAATTTGAGAATACAACGATAATTGGCAAAAATCAACACTTAGACTCAAAAACAGGATATTAAAGGGTGAAAACCAAAAACAAACACCAAATGACCCCGTAAGAGGCACGAACACCTCACACGGGACCAATATATCTTGTACAAACTGACGCGTAGTCTCGGGTCTCTGGATTTGAGAATACGACGATAACTGGTAAAAAATCAACACTTAGACTTAAAAATAAGCCGTTAAAAGGTGAAAACCCAAAGCAACCCCCAAACGACCCCGTAAGAGGTAAGAACACCTCGCGCGAGACCAATGTAACTTGTAGGAACTAACCGCGTAGTCCCGGGTCTCCCTATTTTAGAATATGACGGTAATTTACAAAAATCACACTTAGACTTAAAAATAGGCCGTTAAAGATTGAAAACCCAAACCATCCCCCAAACGACCCCTAAAGAGGCACGAACACCTCACACGGGAACAATGTAACTTATAGAAACTGACCGCGTAGTCTCGGGTCTCTCGGTTTGAGAATATGACGATAATTTGAAAAAATCAACACTTAAACTTAAAAACAAGCCGTTAAATGGTGAGAACCCAAACCAGCCCCCAAACAACCCCGTAAGGGGCACGAACACCTCGCACGGGACCAATGTAACTTGTATGAACTGACCGCCTAGTCTCGGGTCTCCCGATTTAAGAATATGGCGATAATATGCAAAAATCAAACAAACCGTTAAAGGCTGCAAACCCAAACCAGCCACCAAACATCCCCGTAGGAGGCACGAACACCTCGCACGGGATGAATGTAACTTTTAGAAACTAGTCGCGTAGTCCCGGGTCTCCCGACTTGAGAATATGATGATAATTTGCAAAAATCACACTTAGACTTAAAAACAATCCCTTAAAGGGTGAAAACCTAAACCAGCACCCAAACGACCCTGTAGGAGGCACGAACACCTCACACGGGACCAATGTAACTTGTATGAACTGACCGTGTAGTCTCGGGTTTCCCGGTTTGAGAATAGGACGATAATTTGCAAAAAAAACACTTAGACTTAAAAATAGGCCGTTATAGGGTGAAAACCCAAACCAGCCACCAAACATCCCCGTAAGAGGCACGAACACCTCGCACGGGACCATTGTAACTTGTAGGAACTGATCGCGTAGTTCCGGGTCTACGGGTTTGAGAATACGACGATAATTGGCAAAAATTGACACTTAGGCTTAAAAACAGGCCGTTAAAGGGTAAAAACCCAAACCAACCTCCAAACATCCCCGTAAGAGGCACGAACACCTCGCATGGGATCAATGTAACTTGTAGGAACTGACCGTGTTGTCTCGGGTCTCCCGGTTTGACAATACGACGATAATTGGCAAAAATCAACACTTAGACTTAAAAACTTGCCGTTAAAGGGTGAAAACCCAAACCTTCCCCCAAACGACCCCGTAGGAGGCACGAACACAACCCACGGGACCAATGTAACGTGTACGAACTGACCGCGTAGTCTCGGGTCTCCCGGTTTGAGAATAGGACCGTAATTTAAAAAAAAAACACTTAGACTTAAAAACAGGCCGTTATAGGGTGAAAACCAAAACCCGCCACCAAACATCCCCGTAAGAGGCGCGAACACCTCGCACGGGACCAATGTGACTTGTAGGAACTGATCGCGTAGTTCCGGGTCTCCCGGTTTGAGAAAATGACGATAATTTGCAAAAATTGACACTTAGACTTAAAAACAGGCCGTTAAAAGGTGAAAATCCAAACCAACCCCCAAACATCCCCGTAAGAGGCACGAACACCTCGCATGGGATCAATGTAACTTGTAGGAACTGACCGTGTTGTCTCGGGTCTCCCGGTTTGACAATACGACGATAATTGGAAAAAATCAACACTTAGACTTAAAAACTTGCCGTGAAAGGGTGAAAACCCAAACCAGCCCCCAAACGAACTCGTAAGAGGCACGAACACCTCCCACGGGACCAATGTAACGTGTACGAACTGACCGCGTAGTCTCGGGTCTCCCGGTTTGAGAATAGGACGGTAATTTGCAAAAAAAAAATACTTAGACTTAAAAACAGGCCGTTATAGGGTGAAAACCTAAACCCGCCACCAAACATCCCCGTAAGAGGCACGGACAGCTCGCACGGGACCAATGTAACTTGTAGGAACTCACCGCGTAGTTCCGGGTCTTCCGGTTTGAGAAAACGACGATAATTTGCAAAAATTGACACTTAGACTTAAAAATAGGCCATTAAAAGGTGAAAACCCAAACCAACCTCCAAACATCCCCGTAAGAGGCACGATCACCTCTTATGGGATCAATGTAACTTGTAGGAACTGACCGTGTTGCCTCGGGATTCCCGGTTTGACAATACGACGATAATTGGAAAAAATCAACACTTAGACTTAAAAACTTGCCGTTAAAGGGTGAGAACCCAAACCAACACCCAAACGAACCCGTAAGAGGCACGAACACCTCACACGGGACCAATGTAACTTGTAGGAACTGTCCGCATAGTCCCGAGTCTCTCAAATTGAGAGTATGACGATAATTTTCAAAAATCACACTTAGACTTAAAAACAGACCGTTAAAGGGTGCAAACCCAAACCAGCTCCCAAACGACCCTGTAGGAGGCACTAACACCTCGCACAGGACTAATGTAACTTGTAAGAAACTGACTGTGTAGTCCCGGGTCTCCAGGTTTGAGAATAGGACGATAATTTGCAAAAATAACACTTAGACTTAAAAATAGGCCTGTAAAGGGTGAAAATCCAAATTAGCCACCAAATGTCCCCGTAAGAGACACGAACACCTCGCACGGGACCAATGTAACTTGTACGAACTGATCGCGTAGTCCCGAGTCTCCCAATTTGAGAATACAACGATAATTGGCAAAAATCAACACTTAGACTAAAAAACAGGATGTTAAAGGGTGAAAACCTAAAACAAACACCAAATGATCCCGTAAGAGGCACGAACACCTCACACGGGACCAATGTATCGTGTACGAACTGATGCGTAGTCTCGGGTCTCTGGATTTGAGAATACGACGATAACTGGTAAAAATCAACACTTAAACTTAAAAATAAGCCGTTAGAGGATGAAATCTCAAAGCAGCCCCCAAACGACCCCGTAAGAGACAAGAACACCTCGCGCGGGACCAATGTAACTTGTAGGAACTGACCGCGTAGTCCCGGGTCTCCCGGTTTGACAATACGACGATAGTTATCAAAAATCAATACTTAGACTTAAAAACAGGCCGTTAAAGGGTGAAAACCAAAACCAGCCCCCAAACGACCCCGTAGGAGGAACAAATACCTCGCACGGCACCAATGTAACTTGTAGAAACTGACCGCGTAGTCCCGGGTCTCCCAATTTGAGAACAGGACGATAATTTGCAAAAATCACACTTAGACTTAGAAACAAGCCGTTAAAGGGTGGAAACCCAAACCAGCACCAAACGATCTCATAGGAGGCACGAACACCTCGCACGGGACCAATGTAACTTGTACGAACTAACCGCGTAGTTTCGGGTCTCCCGGTTTGAGAATACGACGATAATTGGCAAAACTTAACACTTAGACTTAAAAACATGCCGTTAAAGGGTGAAAATCCAAACCAGGCCCCAAACAAACCCGTAAGAGGCACGAACACCTCGCACGGGACCAATTGTAACTTGTAGGAACTGATCTCGTAGTCCCGGGTCTCCCGGTTTGAAAATATGATGATAATTTGCAAAAATCACACTTAAGAATTAAAAATAGGCCCTTGAAGGGTGCAAACTCAAACCAGCCCCCAAACATCCCAGTAAGAGGCACGAACAACTCGCACGGGACCAATGTAACTTGTACGAACTGACCGCGTAGTCCCGGGTCTTCCGATTTGAGAATACGATGATAATTGGCAAAAATAACACTTAGACTTAAAAACAGGCCGTTAAAGGGTAAAAACCCAAACCAGACACCAAACGACCCCTTAAGAGGCACGAACACCTCACACGGGATCGATGTAACTTGTACGAACTGACCGCATAGTCTCGAGTCTCCTAGTTTGAGAATACGACGATAACTGGTAAAAATCAACACTTACACTTAAAAACAGGCCGTTAAAGGGTGAAAACCCAAATCAGCCCTCAAACGACCCCGTAAGAGGCACGAACACCTCTCACGGGACCAATGTAACTTGTAGGAACTAATCGCGTAGTCCCGGGTCTCTCGGTTTGAGAATATGATGCTAATTTACAAAAATCACACTTAGACTTAAAGACAGGTCGTTAAATGGTGAAAACCCAAACCAGCGCCCAACCGACCCCATAAGAGGCACGGACACCTCGCATGGGATGAATGTAAATTTTTGAAACTGGTCGCGTAGTCCTGGGTCTCCCGGCTTGAGAATATGATGATAATTTGCAAAAATCACACTTAGACTTAAAAACAAGCACTTAAAGGGTGAAAACCCAAACCAGCCCCCAAACGACCTCGTAGGAGGTACGAACACCTCGTACGGGACCAATGTAACTTGACGAACTGATCGCATAGTCTCGGGTCTCCCGGTTTGAGAATAAGACGATAATTTGTAAAAAAAAACACTTAGACTTAAAAACAGGCCATTATAGGGTGAAAACCCAAACCAGCCACCAAACATCCCCATAAGAGGCACGGAAACCTCGCACGGGACCAATATAACTTGTAGGAACTGACCGCGTAGTTCTGGGTCTTTCGGTTTGAGAATATGACGATAATTGGCGAAAATCAACACTTAGACTTAAACATAGGCCGTTAAAGGGTGAAAACCCAAACCAGCCCCCAAATGACCCCGTAAGAGGCACGGACACCTCGCACGGGACCAATGTAACTTCTAGGAACTGACTGCGTAGTCCCGACTCTCCCGATTAGAGAATATCATGATAATTTGTAAAAATCACACTTAGACTTAAAAACAAGCCGTTAAAGGGTGAGAACCCAAACCAGCCCCCAAACGACCCCGTAAGAGGAACGAACACCTCGCACGGGACCAATGTAACTTATAGGAACTGACCGCATAGCCCTGGGTCTCTCAGTTTGAGAATATGACGATAATTTGCAAAAATCAACACTTAAACTTAAAAATAAGCCGTTAAAGGGTGAAAACCCAAACCAGCCCCCAAACGATCCCGTAGGAGGCACGAACACCTCGCACGGGACCAATGTAACTAGTACGAACTGACCGCGTAGTCCTGGGTCTCCCAGTTTGAGAATAGGATGATAATTTGGAAAAATAACACTTGGACTTAAAAACAGGCCGTTAAAGGTTGAAAAACCAAACCAACCACCTGAGAACACGCTATATGGTTGACTTACTTGAGTCTGTGCCATATAGGAGTTTTAACTAGTTTTTATATCGAGACAAAATAGGATTAGATTTTTCCGTGCTACTCTATCTAAAAAAGGAATCAAGCTTCATCAAAAGCATCCGAGTCCAAGTTCTCAAATGTGACACAAAGAGGTAAGTACGACTCTTGAACCACAATTCGGACACGTACACTGCATATACATGTTTATTATGTGTGCATATTTTTTATGGTGGTGCTATCTCTCAAATATTTTTTTTTGGAAAAAGAAATTCATTTGAATATTTTTTTAATCATTTAAAATGATTTTTTCATTTAATTGAAATATGATTTTAAAAATATATTCGAGTTTAACATAAGAATATTTTTTATGATAAAAATTTGATTGGTTCAATTTTTAATGGGTTAATATTTTTTTTTAGTCGAAAGATTTAATTTTTTACAAGAATTTAAAAAACACATGTGTGTTATTTTTTATAAGGCTATTTCTGTTTGTTTAGTGTCTTGTTAGTTAGACTCATTCGTGACCATAAATTGAGTGGTTATCTATGGATTAGATTTTTTAGTGGCTCAATCCTAGTGAACACCTCTTAGCGAATCAAATTTAATTATCCATCATTTTTCTACGCCCTTAAATTTTGGAGAGTTAATCTAGCCCCTTTATTCATAACAAAGCCTAGTGTCCGTCATATATAACACGTTTTAGGGTTTCTTATTCAAGTTGGAAGAAGAGAGAGAGGTGGCTGATAATAGAGAGAGAGAGAAAAACATTTCAACTTCTTGAGAGAAACTAATTGAGGAGAACCTGTGAGAAAAATCGGAGTGAGAGAGAGACGAGATCACTGTTGGAGTTCCGTCGCCAGAACTGTGACTCGAGATCACCGAGAACGAGGAAGAGAGAAGAAGCCATCGGGTTCGTCATCCGTCATCGGAAAGAACGAGAGAGAGAGAGAGAAAGGGACCGTTTTCGTCGGACCATCATCGCAGGAGCTACCCAAAAGCCGTCAAAACTGTCAGATCCAATACCTGTCGTCGACAATATATCGAAGGTCAGATCGGAAATCGAGATTGCCGGATCTGTACGTAAACCGAGACGGCCAGAGTTGTTCAAAAATTAGAGACACCGAAAAATCAGTGTCATTATCTCATCGTCGAAATCATTTCAAGAGAGAGAGGAGTTAGTGCCGACGCCAAACTTATACAGAGTGAGAGGGACACTGCCGGAGTTTTTTTTGGAACTAATTCAGATTGGTGTACTCTTATTTCCCTATACCTCTTAGGGACCATTTTAGCACTATATTGTTAGGATTTTTGTGTGTTCATTCTTGGATCTTGGTTATTATTGTTGTTGTAATTTTTTAATCCAAGATTGTGATATTAAATACATGTTGAGAAATTATACTTGGAATATATTTTCGGAGTTGGAAATAAAGATTGTTTTATATTGGGATTTCACATTTGAGTGAAATAAATTTGAATATAAATAATTTGTTAGGACAATATTTTTGAAGATAAAAATTGTGGTGTGTCAAATATGAAAATTAGTAAAGTTTATTACTCAAGTTGGATTTGAAATCAAATTGCATATCGTATAGAAGTTGAATGTAATTTGTAGGTATTTCTTGTAATTAATTGAGAGGCGTGAGAAGCATTTTGGATGTTTAGTTAATTCATAAACACTATCACTTTCACACGAACACTAGGAGTTGTGGTTCTTGGTGAGGTATTTTGTTTGTTGGGACTGCTGAAATTCGGGATTCAAGGATAAAACAAAAGCTGCGTGGAGAAGAACAAATCAAAAGAGAATGACTTTGAGAGTGGAGTAAACTCGGGTAGGTACATTTTCTGTTCTTGTATTTTGGTTCTTAGTTGCATGCTTTAGTGTTGTAACTTGGTTGTGATTTTAGTGGACTTTTTCATTTTGCTCCGTAGAGGGAGCCATGGATGTTTCCCTAATTTTAGGGTTTTACCACGTTTAAAATCGCGTGTTAATTTGCTTGAATCTTCATAATTACTTCGGTGAACAATATCGTACTCGAGACTTAATTGAACATTTTTTTTAACAAGCTCAAGGTTGTCAAACTAACGAATCCATAAAACATATTCAGAAAAATTGTTTTAACACATCTAGTGTTTATTTTGAAAAGAGTTTCATTCAACGAGTTTATTTCGGAGTTTACTAAACTTATAAATTTTTGTTATTAATCTTGTAAACGCAATTTTTTTTCAAGTGGTATCAGAGCGGGTTTATCAAAAGATATTTTGATCCTGAAACTCCAGAAATTGTTTTTGAAATCCTATTCTGAATATGGATGAAAGATTTGAGAAGTTTGGAAACCTTTCCCGACCACCACTCTTTGATGGAAACAATTTTTCGTATTGGAAAGTACGAATGGTTGCTTTCATTCAAGGAACTCTTGGTGATGATGTTTGGGATATGATAGAAAATGGTTATGAACATCCAACTAAGTCTTTGCCTGATATTGGTCCCACAATGGTTAAGAAACTTCATAGTGAATTTACTGCGGTAGAGAAAAAGATGTCTCTTGATAATAATAAGGGCAAGAATGGTATCCTTATGCTAATTAATGAGCATGAATTTAAAAGAATATGCATTTGCTCTAATTTTTTTAATAAATGCCCAAATAAACCTACCAACAATACTAGGGCAAATTTGTGTAAGACATGAGACGACTCTAGTGATTCTGATGAAGATGAAAATGAGTTAACCAATAATTATGAGTCATATATGTCACTCTATGCTAGAATTATATATAATGATGATGATGCATGCATGCCTACTCATAAATCTACTATGCCTTCTAATGTTGTTGTTATACCTAATACTTGAGAATGTTGCATCTTTTATAAATAATCTAAGTTTGAGTCAAAGCTTGAATACTTTCGACGAATTGAACGTGTGCATGAGTCACCCTGATTTAAGTAACACTTTAGGTGACACTACACATGACACACTCAGTGATTCTGGTGATGATTTTCCAGATCTTCAAGAGGTATACACGAAAATGCATAAGAAAAGTGCACGTCTTGATAAAACGGTTAAGCTACTTAATGAGCGTATTGATTTACTTAACCAGACTATTAGGAAGAACGCTAAAGATTTTACAGCACAATGTGTTGCCCATTAGACTAAAATTAAAGAATTTTCCACAAAAATAGAACATCTTTCTGAAAAAAATAATATTTTGGAACAAAAATACAAGTCTACCTTGGTAGAACTTGAAGAATCTAAGCAAAAAGTTTCAAATGTGTTTAAAAAATGCTTAAACTTTGAAACTCAAGCTAAGTCCTACGAAGAAATTGTTGTAGGAAGCAAGTTTGATTCTGACGATAAATCTGGTTTTGGATTTGGAGAAAAAGTTTATACTAGCAAAAATGTTTCTTCTGAAAATATTTTTTTCGTAAAACAAGGCCAGAATCCTCAAAACACTCAGAAAGAAAATTGTTTTAAAGATGTCTCTAAGGTAAAACAAAGTGATGATTCTCAAAAGCCAAAATCTAATGGTCCAGCCAAGTACGTCTGTCCACCTGTTAGAAACCATTATCAAAATCCCAAAGCCAATGACACTTGGACGACCATTCCTATTAGAGATAAACCTATCTTCAAAGACTTTAGTAATAAAGTCAAGTCCTCCACATGTTAGTAATGTTCATACTGTGATGTTTATGGTCACTCTATTGCCGAATGTTTTCAAAAGAGATTGTATACACCTACTTATTCAAACTTCAACTATTCTAGAAAGAGTAGGAATACTTATGTTCTCCCTAGATAGGCCACTCACAACTCTAACTATAAATAGAAGGGAGGACCTAAAACTAAGAAGAAATCATTTAGAAAGACCAATCAAAACTTTTTTAAATCAAAGGCTAATAAAACTCTTAAAACTAGGCCTATTTGGATTAGAAAAGATGACTTGCTACCCCAGCTCAAGTGCAATATTGTCATATCTGATATTAAGGCACCAAACACTTCGTCTGTATAGGAAATCTAGGATTTTTCATTTTCAACCACAAGTTCAGGATACTCAAGGGAATTTTGTCTCCAATATCCAAAGGGGGAGATTGAGAACACACTATATGGTTGACTTACTTGAGTCTGTGCCATATAGGAGTTCCAACTAGTTTGGATATCGAGACAAAATAGGATTAGATTTTTCCGAGCTACTCTATCTCAAAAAGGCATCAAGCTTCATCAAAAGCATCCCAGTCTAAGTTCTCAAATGTGACACAAAGAGGTAAGTACGACTCTTGAACCACAATTAGGACACATACACTGCATATACATGTTTATTATGTGTGCATATTTTTTATGGTGGTGGTGTTGCTTCAAATATTTTTTTTTTGGAAAAAGAAATTCATTTGAATATTTTTTTAATCATTTAAAATGATTTTTTCATTTAATTGAAATATGATTTTAAAAATATATTTGAGGTTAACATAAGAATATTTTTTATGATAAAAATTTGATTGGTTCAATTTTTAATGGGTTAATATTTTTTTTGAGTCGAAAGATTTAATTTTTTACAAGACTTTAAAAAACACATGTGTGTTATTTTTTATAAGGCTATTTGTGTTTGTTTAGTGTCTTGTTAGTTAGACTCATTCGTGACCCTAGATTGAGTGGTTATCTATGGATTAGATTTTTTAGTGGCTCTATCCTAGTGAACACCTCTTAGCCAATCAGATTTAGTTATCCATCCTTTTTCTACACCCTTAGATTTTGGAGAGTTAATCTAGACCCTTTATTCATAACAAAGCCTAGTGTCCCTCATATATAACATCTTTTAGAGTTTCTTATTCTAGTTGGAAGAAGAGAGAGAGGTGGTTGATAATAGAGAAAGAGAGAAAAACATTTCAACTTCTTCTTCTCCATACTTGAGAGAAACTAATTGAGGAGACCTTGTGAGAAAAATCGAAGAGAGGGAGAGATGAGATCACTGTTGGAGTTCCGTCACCGAAACTGTGACCCTAGATCACCGAAATCGAGGTTGTCACATCGCTAGACCACGTCGAGAGAAACCGAGAATGAGGAAGAGAGAAGAAGCCATCGGGTTCGTCATCCGTCATCAGAAAGAACGAGAGAGAGAGATGGGGACCGTTTCCGTCGGACCATAATTGCCGGAGCTACCCAGAAGCTGTCAAAACTATCAGATCTAATACCTATCCCCGACACTTATATCGAAGGTCAGATTGGAAACCGAGATTGTCGGATCTGTACGTAAACCGAGACGGCTGGAGTTGTTCGAAAATTAGAGACACCGAAAAATCAGTGTCATCATCTCATTGCCAGAATCGTTTCAAGAGAGAGAGGAGTTAGTGCCGACGCCAAAATTATACAGAGTGAGAGGGACGTTGCCGGAGTTTTTTTTTTTAACTAATTCAGATTGGTGTACTCTTATTTCCCTATACCTCTTAAGGACCATTTTAGCACTATATTGTTAGGATTATTGTGTGTTCATTCTTGGATCTTGGTTATTATTGTTGTTGTAATTTTTTAATCCAAGATTGTGATATCAAATACATGTTGAGAAATTATACTTGGAATATATTTTCAGATTTTGAAATAAAGATTTTCATATATTGGAATTTCACAATTTGAGTGAAATAAATTTGAATACAAATAATTTGTTAGGACAATATTTTTGAAGAAAAAAATTGTGGTGTGTCAAATATGAAAATTTGTAAAGTTTATTACTCAAGTTGGATTTGAAATCAAATTGCATATCATATAGAAGTTGAATGTAATTTGTAGGTATTGCTTGTAATTGATTGAGAGGCGTGAGAAGCATTTTGCATGTTTAGTTAATTCACAAACACTATCACTTTCACACGAACACTAGGAGTTGTGGTTCTTGGTGAGGTATTTTGTTTGTTGGGGCTGCTGAAATTCGGGATTCAAGGATAAAACAAAATATAAGGACATTTTTGCCCATTATCAATTTGTATATCGTACGCCGTTACACCGTTGAAGAAACTCAAGATCACATCTACATCAACGGATCCAAATATTAAAGCGTCTTCAACATCATAGCCTCTGCGACAATGAACTTGGTAAAGTTTTGTTTTTAAGTTCCTTAAAGTTCATACTTAGTATTGGGAATTTTTTATAAAAAGTTTTTATAAAAAAATGAGGCTTTTAAAGTTTTTTTGTTTTCTGGGATACCGGACCGGTCCGCCTCCCTACCGGATCGATCCGCCTCCTACCGGACCGATCCGCCTTACTCAAGGTCCAGTATACCACGGATCGAATGCAAACCGATGAAGCTTCTTTGAAAAACGAACCGGTCCGAGGTCGGACCGATCCGCCTCCAAGCCGGACCGGTCCGCCTGGGACAAACTCGCTCAGTTCCGTGAATTTTTTATCCACCATCTTATATTTCTTATATATATACCTATTTCGGTGGTGTATTTATTTAAGTCTTTGAGAAAACGTTTCTAAGAGTACAAACACAACAAGACTTCAATTTTTGATGTGCCAAACATCTTTTTGATTCACACACAAAAATTCCAATTACTTTTGTGAATCTTTTAGAACCCTAGAACACAAACTTTATTGTTGTTCATCTTTGTGGAGAGATCTTTGCAACCGAGGGCTGCGAGTCATTGCTGAGGGAGTCTCTACAAAGTTTTATGGTTGCGTGTCATTGAGGAGAGCTGCGGTTCTTCCCTTGTTGTTTGGGCTGCGAGTCCTTGGAGGGTGCTGCGTGTATTCTCTTGCTGAGTTCAAGACTGCGTGTCTTTGTGGGTTGGCTGCGCGTTGATCCATTGCAGATTTCTCCATGTAATTGTTAGTTGCAACTTGTATATTCATAGCGAAATAAAGGTTTTACCCGAAAGGGGTTTTTTCCTGAAATCTATGTCTCACCATATTTGTTGTGATGCATGCTTTATATTTGATTGGATGATTAAGATGCTTGTTTAAGGGCAGTATTTATTTGATTTAAAAGTAGACTCTAATTAAATAAGGGTTCTTGGAAACTTGCAAATTTAATTTAAATCAATTATCACACCGTTACAACTCTTTCACAAAAACTACGTGGAGAAGAACAAATCAAGAAAGAATGCGATGATAATTGGCAAAAATCAACACTTAGACTTGAAAACAATCCGTTGAAGGGTAAAAACCCAAATCAGCCCCCAAACAACCCCGTAAGAGGCACGAACACCTCACACGGGACCAACGTAACTTGTAGGACCCGACTGCGTAGTCTCGGGTCTCTCGATTTGAGAATATGACGATAATTTGCAAAAATCACACTTACACTTAAAAACAGGTCGTTAAAGGGTGAAAACCCAAACCAGCCCCCAAACGACCCCGTAAGAGGTACGAACACCTCGCGGGAACCAATGTAACTTATAAGAACTGATCGTGTAGTCCCGGGTCTGCCAGTTTTAGAATACAACGATAATTTAAAAAAATCACACTTAGACTTAAAAATAGGCCATTAAAGTGTGAAAATCCAAACCAACCCCCAAACGACCCCGTAGGACGCACGAATAGCTCGCACGGGACCAATGTAACTTGTAGAAACTGACCGCGAAGTCCCGGGTCTCCCAGTTTGAGAATAGGATCATAATTTATAAAAATCACACTTAGACTTAAAAACAAGTCGTTAAAGGGTGAAATTCCAAACCAGCCCCCAAACGACCTTGTAGGAGGCACAAACACCTCGCACGGGACCAATGTAACTTGTAGGAACTGCTCGCGTAGTCCCGGGTCTCCCGGTTTGAGAGTAGGACAATAATTTACAAAAATAACACTTATACTTAAAACACAAGTCGTTAAAGGGTGAAAACCCGACCAGCCACCGAACGTTCCCGTAAGAGGCACGAACACCTCGCACGGGACCAATGTAACTTGTAGGAACTGACCGCATAGTCTCGAGTCTCTCGGTTTGAGAATACAACGATAGTTGGCAAAAATCAACACTTCGACTTAAAAAGAGGCCGTTAAAGGGTGAAAACCCAAACCAGCCCCCAAACGAACTCGTGTGAGGCACGAACACCTCACACGGGACCAATGTAACTTGTAAAAACTGACCGCGTAGTCCCAAGTCTCCCAGTTTGAGAATACGATGATATTTTGCAAAAATACCCTTAGACCTAAAAACTGGCCATTAAAGGTTGAAAACCCAAACCAGCCCCTAAACGACCCCGTAAGAAGCACGAACACCTCGCACGGGACCAATGTAACTTGTACGAACTGACCACGTAGTCCCGGGTCTCCCGGTTTGAGAATATGATGATAATTTGCAAAAATCAACACTTAAACTTAAAAGCAAGCCGTTAAAGGGTGAAAACCCAAACCAGCCCCCAAACTACCCCGTAGGAGGCACGAACACCTCGCACGGGACCAATGTAACTTGTAGGAACTGACCGCGCAGTCTCGGGTCTCCCGATTTGAGAATATTACGATACTTTGAAAAAAATCAACACTTCAACTTAAAAACCAGCCGTCAAAGGGTGAAAACCCAAACCAGCCCCCAAACGACTCCGTAAGAGGCACGAACACCTCACACAGGACCAATGTAAGTTGTAGGAACTAACCGCATAGTTGCGGGTCTCCCGATTTGAGAATATAACGATAATTTGTAAAAATCACACTTAGACTTAAAAATAAGCCGTTAAAGGGTGAAAACCCAAATCGGCCACCAAATGACCCCGTTGGAGGCACGAACACCTCGCACAGGACCAATGTAACTTATAGGAACTGACCACGTAGTCTCGAGTCTCCCGATTTGAGAATATGATGTTAATTTCTACTCTTAAATGTATTTTTTTAGTTTAGGTAAATTTTTTTTGTAAATTATTGGGTTACTAATATCGTATCTTTTTTGTATCCTATTTTTCTTGTAGGATAACAGTTTATCGCTGGAATATATTCACGTGGAACACACAGAGAACTCAATGGTTTACAACAAGGGGTTCATTCATGATTCCATTTTTTTGTGTTATGGTCGTGTGATCTTTTGTAGTTTTATTGTTAACTTTTATGGCCGTGCGGGCTTTTGTAAGTTAATTTTTATATTTTGTGGCCGTGCGGGCTTTATGTTAGGCAGGGTTTGTATTAACAGATTTTGGAATGTCCAGAAAATAGAGGAAACTCTGCCCAATTTTTTTTTGTCCTGTAAACTATTAAAAACTTGTAATATTTTGATGTTTGTATGTACATTGGTTTATTAACAACGTGCAATATTATTAATTTGTGAATTTTTGTGCTTTCAAATAATTTATTTTTTTTTTCTTTTTATTAAAAATTTGGCACAGTTCAAAATCGTGGCAAAAGTGTATCATATTTTGGCACGGTTTTGAACTGTGCCAAAATTTTTTAAACTGTGATGAATCTGGCACAGTTAAAAACTTTGCCAAAAGTGTACCAGAAATATCAAATTCTAGCACGGTTTAAAAGTGTACCAGAAGTGTTCCCGTTTGACCAAATCTAGCACACTTTTGAGCCGTGCCAGAAAAAAATAGCCATTTTGGAACACCTGATTCTGGCACAGTTCAAAACCGTGCCAAATTTGATCTGGCTCACTTTTAAACCGTGCCATATTCCTATTTTTGGTGTAGTGAATGGCCAAGCTAGTCAGAATAGAGTATCCGGGGGTATCTTTTAGGTTCTGGAGATTTTTTGACTAGTAGGGACTCACAATTGAGAAAACGAGTCATTTTGGGGTCTATAAGGGATAAACCATTATTCTCTCTTATAAAGGCACGAGAGAGAGAGAGAGAAGAGAAGAGAAAGAAAAGAGAGAAAAGAAATAAGAGAAGAAAGGAAGGAATAGAGGGAGAGAAAGGGACTTCCGGGCCAAACTCCGCGGGATTCAACTCTAGGTCATCAGATTTTATCCACGAGGTAACTATTTACTTGCTTTATTAAATTGAGTATGTGTATCCCATATTATAGTTGGTAAACTATAAGATTTTGGGGTTAGAACCCTTAAAAAAATTAGGAAATTTGAGTATGAGTTTACAAATTGATGTATTGTAAAGTCCTAATGATTTCTAGTGTTAAACCTATATTAATGGTGTAGATAAATGGGTAGTATTGGGAGAAAATAATAAACTAGGGTTTTAATGATTTTACGGTTTAAATCTAAGAGAAACGGTTTAATACCATAAATTAATTGATGTGTTAGTTAGAAATCAGTGTTAGGTTGATTATAGTGATGTTGGTTGAGGTTAGAAACCATAAAAATGGAGGTTGGGTTGATATTTGCATATTTTGGAGAAGATGAAATCGCCCAAACAGTACCCTCCGAATAGGGCGAATCGATTCGGGTCTAGACCGAATCGATTCGCATAAGGGAACCTGTAAGACTATCTCAGGCCGAATCGATTCGGATTGAGATCGAATCAATTCCCCTTTGAGTACCTTCTTGCAAAACACTTTTCGAATCGATTTGGAGGGAAACCGAATCGACTCTCTAGCCGAAATTGATTCGCATTTTGGGGCAAAACTATTCGCCTTTGCTGAAGTTGGCAGTTTTCCTTCTTTGAGTTTAGGGGGAGTTGAATTGCAATTGGAGATTATTATGGGGGATTCTAGTTATGATATTAGGACTCCTAGATGATTTTATTGAGGGTGAGTAAACCTTGAGATGAAAGAGGCAACCTCGTGTTCATTTAGCATACGATTCGGGGATGGACCTAGTGAATGTTCGGGTGGAGCAACAGTCCAGAGAGAGGTCTTTGGCAAGTGTGTAGAAATAATTAAGCGGTTAGAATGAGTTTAGGTTGGATGAATTTGAGTAAATCCTAGGATGCGATTAGGATGGAATCTAGGATATGGGATAACGAGGATTGAACGACTATCTGGTGCGTCTATTGAAGACTATTACTATAGGTGATGCGATACATATGGAACCAAAATAAGTCGATAGTATACTTATTTGATTATTACGAATTGGTATATTCGGGATATATATATAAATCCTTAAAAGTGATTATGGTGTGAGTTATATTTTATGTAAGAGAATACTTATGGGTTTAGTATTTTAAGTGTATGAGTGCTTATATACTATTACGAATGGGAACATTCGGGTTATTGGCTATCACCATGAGAGCTTGGCAATTATAGACATATATCTTGATAAGTGATATGTGTTATATACACGAGAGTTGTTACGGTATATATATATATATATATATATATATGGTTCCATAGGCTTTCCCGGGCATAGGGATGGACAATCAGATTATATATTTTCTCTAGTGATATCCAGGGAGGATGCGCGATGTGGGGAAATCCCCTGGCTTGAGGAGCAGGGAAAGTATATCCCCAGGTCATATCATCCTGTATACGAGTGCGATAGTTTTATTCCACTTTCAGTAGGGAATATGACCACCTCCACCGTTGTGTATTTTACCATGACCATGAGTGAGTCTGGCTTGGTTCCGTGGTTGATTGAGTAAACTCGGATTCAGATAGACACTATGAGACTGCATCCTCGAGTTATGTCTCGGTGGGATAGTTATTATACTTATGATTGTAATAGGTATAATTATACGTGTTGCGTATAGTATTTTTCTTGTATATGAAAATGAGATATCCTATAAAGAAGACTTGTGTAAAGTAAAAAGAATGAATGAGGTGTTATTCTCCTTCCGGTAAATTTATATCCGGATTTATATGAATATGAATCATAGGTTCTAGTGAGAATTATATATATATATATATATATATATATATATATATATATATACACACACACATACGAGTTTTTATATATGCGTTACATACTGAGGGCCTAATAGATCTCAACAATAAACATTGTCATGTAGTAATGTATCGGGGGGGAGGTTCCTTGTTTGGATTTCGCTTTGTGAGACACCCCACGCACGAAACGTAGCGCAAGGTTGGGAATGGGGAGAAGTTTAGCCCTTAGTACTCGGGTTTATAAGGATTTTAGTAGATGGGTGAAACAAATTAGTTAGGCAGGGTAGCTTAACTAGGTTGTTTAAAAAGGTATGCGATAGGTGTGCACTATTAGAAGATGGGTGAGGTGTATGTCACGAGAATGCGATACCAATTTAAATATGAGAGATTTCATATTTTAAAATATGGCATTTATTCACTTGCTAAAATATTTTCAAAACTCGGGCTCTGACCCGTTTCTCTATTTTCCCCTCTCTTGCTATATATATGTATATATTAGGTGTCCATACACAGGGACGCCTGGATGATGATGATTCTTTCGAGTCTGACGTTTGTTGCAGCTTCTATAGATGCAAGTAGGTTTACTTTAGATGCTTCTATCCTTGTGATCTAGATAGGAAGCATTATAGTAATACTCGGGCGCCGATAACCCAATTGTATTCATTTATTCTTTTACCGCCTTTTTATACGGTATTCGATTTGGTTGTATTATGTTACCAAGTGTTCGGTTATTTTATTTCATTTCAGTTTTGTGTATATAAACTGTGTGAATATTTTATTTAGTTGGTTTGGTTAAAAAGATTAGTTAATATAAAATTTTGACGCCAGCCTAATAAGTTGTTAGTAATTAAATTAGTTTTCGACAGTGATGCTAAGAATTAACCATATGAAACTCTTATTTTTATTTAGTATAGGATTGATCACCCGATATTTTATTAGGCGGGGTGTCACAATTATGTCACGAGATTGATTTAACCTTTCTTTGAGTAACCTTAGCATGGTTTTCCGTCCTCTAAGAATTGGTGTTACTCTAGTTGTCTATGGATGGATTGTTGTGGGATTGAAAACCGTGGTGGGGTAAATCTATAAAGTGTTTCAAATGGGGTGGTGAGTATAGTTGAATGGTAGGTGGAGTTATACCACCACTTTGCACTAGACAACCATTTGGACCACTGCTTTGGCCTATCTCCTATAATACACCTTAGATAAGCTTTTAAGCACTGATCTAACCTCTCAGTTTGACCATCTGATTGAGGATGGTATGTTAGAGTGGTTTAATTTGGTTCCCACTAGCGTGAACAGTTTGCCCCAGAATTGACTTAAACAAATGGTGTCCCTATCTGAGACAATTATGTTAGGCAACCCATGTAATTAATAGATATTGTCAAAGAAAATTTGAGGTATTTGATTGGGTGTATAGGGGTGTGATAATGTTATGAAATGCCTATACTTTGTCGTCCTGTCAATCACTACAAATATAGAGTCCTTTCCTTCAGAATTAGGAAGACCCTCCATAAAGTCCATTAATATTTCTATCCAAGGTTAGTTAGGACTGGAAAGGGTTGCAAAAGTCATGGATATGGAAGGTGCTCACCTTTGTTCCTCTGACAGTTGTCACTTGATGCAATACTCTTAATCACTTGTTGCTTAAGGTTTGTCCAATAAAATAATTGTTCAATTCTTTTAATGGTATCTTTGACTCCTGAGTTTCCCCCAACTATTAAAGAATGCAGTACATCTATTATTTGTTGTCTCAACTCTCCTGTACTACCCACATATAGCCTTCCCCATACCGAAGTGTGCTAATATTGTAAGAGTAATTAGGGACCTCATCTAGATTTGCAATCAATTTCACCAAAATCACTTATTCCACTTGATCATTACCAATGCTCTTATTGATTTCTTCCACCCATGCAGTTTGGGTAGTGGTTATTGTTGTACATGAGCCTTTCTCTTCAGGTATCTTTGAGAGGGCATCAACCACCTTATTATCGACCTCATTCTTGCACACAATTACGTAATCTAGTCCTAGGAGTTTTGTAAGCCACTTTTCTTGTAACATAGTAGAAACTCTTTATTCTAAAAGGTATTTAAGACTTTGTTGATCAGTCTTGCTCACAAAGTGATGTCCAAAAAAGTATGTTCTCCACTTTTCCACAACATACACAATAGCCCATAGTTCTTTTGCATAAGTTGAAAAATCTTTCTTCCATAATGGTAGTGCCTTTTTAATGAATGCTATTGTCTTCCCTTCTTGTATTAGGACAAACCCAATCCCTTTATTACTTGCGTCTATTTTTAAAATAAAAGGCTTAGTGAAGTTAGGCAATGCTAACATAGTTGTAGTAGCCATACAGTGCTTGAGTTTATTAAAGGATTCAACTGCTATTGGGTTCCACTTGAATTGATCCTTCCTTAACTTAGTGGACAATGGCATACTAATATGTCCATAACCTTTAACAAATCTTCTATAATACCAAGTGAGACCTAAGAAACCTCTCAGTCCTTTTATAGACTTAGGTAAGGTCTATGATAGCATAACTTGTACTTTGGCCTTGTCAGCTGAAACACCCTGGCTAGAAGTTATGTGCCCCAAATATTCAATCTGCTTTTGTCCAAAAGAATACTTATACCTCTTTGCAAACAATTGGTGGTGTTGTAGTTGGTTAAGAATTATTTTCAAACATTCTATATGATCTGTTATAAATTTTCTACAGACTAAAATATCATAAAAAAAATAATATGAATTTCTTGAGGTGCACCTTGAAAATTGAGTTCATGAGAGATTGGAAAGAAGCGGGAGAATTAGTGAGGATAAATAACATTACTAAAATCTCATAATGGCCATCATGAGTTTTGAAATTAGTTTTAGGAATATCAGGTTCAAACAACCTTATTTGGTGATATCCTGATTTCAGATCTAGCTTAGAAAAAACATAGGCACCATGTAATTCATCCAATAATTATTCTATGACAGGAATGTGGAATTTGTCTTTGATGGTGAGATTGTTTATTTATCTATAGTCAACACACATTCTCCAAGAATTATCCTTTTTCTTGACTAATAGGACATGTGAAGCACAGGGATTGCAGGAAGGCCTTATTACTCCAATTTTAAACATCCCCTCTATTATCTTTTCAATCTCAGTTTCTGAATATGCGGGTATCTATATGGCCTCAAATTTATGGGTTCACTACCATTTTTTAGAGGAATGTGATGGTCATGTGTTCTCTTAGGTGGCAACCCTTTAGTCTCACTGAAAATGAAATATAATTCATCAAAAAGTGGAAGTAAAGGAAAGGGGAGAGATACCTCTCCTTCTTGAGTATTAATAGCATACAGGTGTGCAACAATACCATATTTACTCTTCTTGCATAACCTCTCCATATCCTTACCACTAATGATATGGATTTGAGTATTCCCCTAATGTTCTTACAACTTGATTTCCTTCCTCATGTGATTGAACTTAAAATATAATTGTTTAAGATGCGTCCATAGAGGACTAATCCCTTTCAACCATTGAGCACCCATGATCATATCACAACCTCCTAGATTTCAAATTCTCATTTCTGTACTGAACTCAGTACCTTACAAACTCCAATCAAATTTTGGATAAATTGTCGTACAGATTACCTTACTCCCATAGGCCACTATCACCAGCATCTTAGAAGTGATTTCTTCCTTGCACTCGATATTTCTTGCAGTCATAATATCCAAGAAGTTTTGAGAACTTCCACTATCTATAAGGATGTTAATAGGGTGTTTATTAGCAATACCTGTTGTAATGATTAGGGTTTTAGGGGTTTTGGAACTAGAAATATCATGGAGTTAAATTTCCATTTCATTAATATAATTTTTTGGAAGATGAAGTTGTTGCAATCCTTCACCACCTTCCCCATATGGCTGTACTTTTTCTTCATCATTATCTGTCACAATCATGTGGACACTAATCTTCTTATATTTGTGCCCAAATACATAGCGTTCATCACAATAATAACAAAGCCCTTTATCTCTTCTCAGTTGCATCTCTATTGGTGTTATTTTCTTGATGGTTGGTAATAGGTTCCTTGAATGGTTAAGTGAGTTGGTTTAGGGTGGTTTGTATGGGTTAGATGTATGAGGGACCGGGTTAGGGTTCTTAGTGTTCAATTGATGATATGGCTAGAAATAATTCACTTTTTGGTTAGGTTTCTTGGTTATTGCAGATTCTTAAAGTCTAGACAATAAGGTAGCGTGGTGTAGGGTTTGTGGCATGAATATCTGCACATGAGTCTTAATGTCCTCCTTCAATCAATTAAGAAAATTGGATACAAAGTACGATTCTGATAGGGTTGGGTTCTGGGCTAACATAAGGGGCTTCATTTCTTCAAATTTCTCCTCGCAATCCATTACACATCCCACTTGATGCAACTTGTTGAAATCAGTAACTATGTATTCATAACCAATAAAATGTGGACACTTCACCTTGGCTACTCTGTAGCTAGTAAATATATTGCTATTCTTCTTGATTCTGTAGTGAAAGGGGTATGTAACCCAGTTGCTGGGGGTGAAACAAGCCCTTTGATCATCTATAATTTTCTCTAGTTATTTATCAACTTGTCTATCAAATTTTGTTTCCAATCTTTGAAACTAGTTGTTCATGGTGGTCAAAAGTGATTCTAATGAAGATTGGACATATTCAATCTTTTCTTCTAGACTATCTTATCTTTGTTGAATTTCCATAAATCTAGTTTCATTTTCCTGCCATCGAGTTTAAACCATGGTGACAGAACTAGGGTTTACGATTACTATTTAAGAATTATTTTGATTGGGATTTTGGATTGAATTGGGTTGCGAAATTGGCAGAAAAGGGGCTCTGATATCATTTTGTCATGCCATGGCAGATGAATTGGTTTAGAGACAGGGAGAGAATATAAATTAAGGCAATATAGGGAAAATAAAAGGAGAAAAAAATATTTCATATATTGCAAAACTGAAAATACAATCTCTTAACAATCAGCTATTTAAGGCAATAACCGACACTGAACAAATTCAGTTACAATTTCAGTAATTGTTATAGCTGGTAAAAACTAACTAATCAGTTGGAACTAAATGAATTGACTACGTATTACCTAAGAGCTGTATACAGTTTGTGCTTTATTGTTTATGTGACATTTGGACTTAATTATTCTAATACCAAATTCTTTCCTTTTTTTCATATCTGACATAGAACTGACCTCAGCTTCTAAATTGTGGATGTAGACCATCTGAGTGGGTGGTGATGCATAGTAGAATTTGGTTTTCATGATTTGGGCATTGATTTGATGGGTTTAATCTATTAATGACATGGAAGTGTTTCCAATGGTTTTGTTAAGTGAATTCACGGGTACGGAGTAGGAAGAGATAAGGATGGAAGATGAAGAGTGGGGGGTAAAAAATGAAAGATAAAGGTATTTTTTAGGAGGTTTTAATTTCTTTATATGAGAGAAGATGAGGCATGGAAATTTAAAAGAGGTAGGGTGTTGTACGTATCTTTGGGAATGAGAGTATATAAAGTAGAAGTGGGATGGTTTTTTCATTTAAAGACGGGCGTGAATACTGCTTGAAAGTTTTCAATAGAGATATTTATTAAGATGAATACGTGATTATGTAGAAAGCGTTTAAATGGTTTACGCTACAATGTTATATATATACATATATTTATGTACCATGTGCATTAAAATATCGTGCATACACATATAGTACATCACTTTGATGCACTGTAAAAAATTGATAAACATAGCCTTTTTCATAAAAAAAATTATTTACATCAGATGAAAAGCCTAGCAAATTTACTAAGGTATAAAATCTATTGCATTTGATTTTGGGTGAGGCGAAGCTTCGATCGAGTTGGCATATGTTGCCATGGAAGATGTGGGGCTAGCGCCACCCAAGGATTGAGTGGGAGACAATCCTGGAGACCTTCCCCCATGCTTCTTCTTTGCTGCCATGTGCCACTTCCGAAGGGCATTCTTTGTTTGATCGTCGAAGATGGATTTCTTCACATGTGAACCCATCTGCCAATTTTGAACAAGATATTTGTTAGACAAATCAATTATTCATAAGTTTAGAAGATATAAAACTAAGTGGTTGCTATGTGAAACCAATAATATATATCTAGCACACTATTCTGCTTAAAGTGATTTTACAACATTATTAAATGACAGTGCATATGGTGGTAAAATTATATTTTTGGGTACCCTTAATATCCCCTACCTAAAACTAAGTTGGTGTTTAGCTCATGAAAATATTTTCCATCTCGATTTTTCATAGAATTTCTAGAATAAAATCAATTTTAAATTTGTAAGGCCATCTCCAAACCTCTAAACAAATTGAATCCATTTTGTCATGTTTCACCAAATCCAGACAAAATAGGTTTTACCAATTTTCAACCCTAACTTGTCACTTGTCGCCCAACTTCATAAGATTCTTTATCAGTGGGGCAGTAAAAGCCTTAGTAGCTCAAGGGGGAAATTGCTTGAACGCCTAGATATTCCCCCTTTTTAAAAATGAGTTTAACCAATTTTGGCCGTGTAACATGGAAAAAAACTTGGAGATTGTCTATGCTTGCTGAGTACACATTTGGTTTTCACATAATGCTGTAGGGAAAAGAAAAAAGCTTCTAGTGTTGATTTGGCTCGAGTTTTTTTGGTTTTAAGTATCTAAATTGGTATTTACATGTAAAAATTGAGCATTAGGAAAGTAATTTACATTGTGTGATTTGAAGTCTTAACATTAACTATGGAATCAAGGGCGTCCCTAGTAGTCCCGCATGGGGGTTGGCGCATCCACTAAGTTTTTGGATTTTATGTGTGTATATAATGGTTTTCAGAAATATAGGGGCCTTATAGCAATTTTTTAATGCTAAAGATAGTCTGAAACTCCCTTCCCAAAGTAAAATGATAAAGAATGAAGATAGCTACCATGTATAGACTCTCCGGGCCCATTTCGCAACTCAGGGCCCATTTGGTAACCCAATTCCAAGGCTTGGAATTGGAATGCCAATTCAATTTCGTGGAATTAAAATTGGCCTTCCAATTCCATTTCCATGGTTTAGAATTGGGTTACCAAACAAAGCCTTAATTCCAAGGCTTGGAATTGGAATTGGAAGGCCAATTTCAATTCCGTGGAATTCAGATCAGCCTCTTCCAATTCCAATTCCAAGTCTTAGAATTGGATCTCCAAATAGACCCTTCGTAAAATTTGAAAACGAGGGTTGATGGTCATTTATTTACATATACAAAAACTAAACCCTAACCATTGGCAAATTTCCTACGAAAACTCCTCGAAAAGTAAATCATTGACGGATCTCCCATCATCTCTTCTCAACTGGTCCATCTCGCCCCAGCAAAATGATTTAGGTATTCTTTAGTTTTTTTCAATGTCATAAATTTGTATTGTTTATTGAAACTTGTTGATTCCTAAATAATTTTTTGAGTATTCCATTATGTGATGTGATTCGACTATTATATACTACCAAAATATTGATTAGGTTTTGTAATTTTATTAGGGTTAAATATTAATTAAATTTTGTTTTTACATCTAATGAAAATATTAATCGGATATTCCGTTACATTGTCTGATTTGAGTATTGCATTTAGTTATAATATTTACTTGGTTTTGAATTTACATATAGGGAGAAATGGTGATGTGAATGGGTTTATTTCCTTTTATTTTAGGGCTTATTTGTCACTTTAATATTTCTTATTAGTTTTCCTTTTATTTTAGTGCTTTTATTTCATTTTATGTCCTTTAATTGGTCTACAAGCATGTTTGGGACTAAATAGGTATATTTTTGTTAATGATTATCCTTATTAGTCATTTAGGCAATTACTTTGTTAGCAAGTAATTCCCCATATAAATACTCCATGTATTTCTCATTTGAGGACAATTCCTTCACTTTTAACAATAAGAAATTATTAGTTTCTCTCTCTAGAGTTGGTGTTTGTTTTACTTTTACGCCTTTGACGTATAGTTTACATCAAATTGGTATCAAAGCGGGTGTCGCTCCAACATTTGTGCATTGGTGTATCGGTGTATAGATTATCAACAAATCCTATGCTACATTATCAATGGCTCCAAAGAAATTCAAACAAAAAGAGGAGATTCAAGAATTGAAGGAAAGCAATCAAGAATTGAGCGAAAGCATTCAAGAATTAAAGCAACGACAACAACAATTTGATGCCCTCTTCCAACTCTCCTACTCCAAAATTCAGCAATCTACCACCACGAATACCATCGAAAATCAACTGGAACCTTCAAAACAGGCCGAAACCTATCTAACCCACCCCGTCGGTGCCGAAAAACCCCCGATCAGCCCTGATGGCGATCAGATGGCGTCATTGCCTATACCGGTCGCACGCGGCCAACCCACTATCATCCTCAGGGGCACGACTCAACCTCCTCCCTCTCCCATCAATCTAACCCAATTTTTGAACCCTACTTTGGCATCTTTATCCCAAAATCTAACCCAAGATTCACAACAATCCAAATCTATGTTTTCATCTCGCATTTCACTAACCACTCCATTACTTACAAACCCTATCCTCCTTCAAATTTCTTACCAGAAACCCATAAGCCCTAGCCAAATACCTATGGAACCAAACACTAAATCCAAAAAGCCTAAGACAAAAATATTTTCAAAATATTTGTTCGTGTGGTATGTTTAGACTCAATTTTGGCAAGCTTGTTGGTGCGACCTGGGCTACTCCAATTTTTCATTTAAGTTCGAGGACGAACTTTTTTAAATCCAGGGAGGATAATGGGAATGTGTTTTTTTCCTTTTTTTAGGGCTTATTTATCATTTTAATATTTCTTACTAGTTTTCCTTTTATTTTAGTCCTTTAATTGGTCTTCAAGCATGTTTGGGACTAATTACGATTATTTTTGTTAATGATTGTGTTTTTTAGTCATTTAGGTAATTAGTTAGTTATCAGGTAATTCCCCCCATATAAATACCCCATGTACTTCTCATTTGAGGAAAGTTCCTTCATTTTTTAATATAAGAAATTCTTAGTTTCTCTCTCTAAAATTGGTGTTTGTTTTGTTTTTGGGCCTTTGACGTGTAGTTTACGTCAAATAGTCATTACATTTTGAATTTGCATTCAGAGATAAAAGTTAATTAGTGCTCTAGGAATTAAGAGACATAAATGTTTAATAGGATTTAGGGTTAAATTTTGTATTGGAATTTGGCCTAAAAATGGTTGGATGAAATTTGGGCTAAAAAATGATAAGTAAAATCAAGGGATGTTGAAAATTTTACCCTAAGGATTTTATTGAACTTGATATGAGGTTGTTTATTAGTTTGATTCAAGGTAAATATTAAACCAAGCTATGTTGAATATTTGAGAATTGATTAAGGCTTTATAAAAATGAATGAATATTTGTGTTTATAGTGATTGCGTATTTTGTGCTGGATTGTTAATTTGTATTAATTAAACTTAATTTTTACATTTAGTAGAGCAATTGAGTAGTTCAGTTTATATTGAATTGTTATTTATGGGAATCCCAAAAATGAGTCGGGCCTCCTTCCCCCGAACCGTCAAAATTAGTCTTTAGTTCCTCACCCACTAACTAAATACCCTATTCGCCACTGTATAGACTCATATGTGAAGTTACCAATCCAAGGTCATCGAAAACCAAATGATTACCTACATTAAGTCCTTTAAAATGACTCATACTAGAGAATAATTTACCATAATACGCTTACTACTTTTACTATTTGTTATTTCGGAGCATCTTAGACATATAAAATTGGAAATGGAATGCCGTAATGTGTGGGATTTACATTCCTAACACGTACGCATGGATGAAAACATCCCACACATTTCTATTGGGAATGGATGGAGGAGTCTCTGGATCTTAGATATTTTGAAAATACTTTAAATTCCATTTGGGCTTTACAATATCAATATTACCAAAACAAAATTTCATCCAAACTCCTAGTTTATGCGAAAATGAAAACTGAAACTGAAGAGTTTACTTAAGCCGAACAACACAGCCTTAAAAGAGTTTATGCTATATACTCAAATGAAATAGTTGGATTCAGTATTCTAAAAAAACAAAAAAAATGGGCAACGGATGAAATCGTGAGAATGATGCATCTTATATACCATAGAAGCTGGAATTCTTCGAACTAGTCTTAGTAAAAATTTAACTAAAGGAAACTAATTATTCTACTAGGCTTTGAACTATAAAAAAGATCGGGTAACAGAGTTATCATACCTGGGCTACGAGGGCATACAGTGGAAGTGTTATATAGCTACACAAAATTAGAACTCCCAAACTGAAACAACAATGATATTTTTCAATTAGTCAAAGGTCAAGTCCAAAGCTCAAGAGGGAAAACGTCCCATTGGGAAAAATGCTTACCCTAAAGCAATTTTTGCAATCAAAAGCTTGAAATTATCATGGAAACAAGAATTTAGTCCAAACTCATACTGCATGACCCAAAAAAAATTGTGTCATCTATATTAAAGGCGTTAGGAAGGAAAGAGATGACTAATGAAAGATTTGATTGTGAAAATATGGAAAACATTTAATTACCCATGTCCACAAGAAATATGTAACTTGGAATGCATTCTGCAAGAAAGTGGAAGATAATTCAATTGTCAATAACAAAAGAAGGAAAATTAAAGTATTCATATATATGAATAAAAAATTAGCAAGGTGTACACTCCTATCTGTAATCCAATGTTATATCTAGTATCAATTTTATTTGGAGGTTATATAAAATCTTATTTGAATGAGAGAAGAAAATTGAATACCTGAAATAAAGCGAAGTGGATAAGGTGAAGAACTAAATGAGGCCTACTAAACCAAAAATATTGGTCTGAGCCTTGCACGAGAGGAATTCCTTGGATCACGGTGTGTCTTTCCAATATTTCAAGAGCCATCATTGTCAAAATGGCTTGAAGCTTTGTTCCAACGGCTAAGATTATCTGAGAACATATTAAGGATCATGACTTCTCTCCCTATGAATCTAATAAGAAAAGGTTAAAATGCAAAACCCTAAACTATTGTTTCAATTGCAAATACTCCTTATGTGACAAATAATCCCCTAAACGATGACAATGTTGCAACACAAAAAAACACGTGTCACCAAAAACCTTTTTTAGTGACATAGCGAGGGGATTGCAAATAAATGGAATGTTCAAGGATTTTTTTTTTGCAAAATTAATAATTTAGGGCGATATTTCAATAGTCCAGGGATTCCCTTGTAGTTTACCAATGCACATACACACGCACAAAAAAAATAAAAAAATATTTCTTACAACTAAAGGAATTAGGGATGCCCAAAACAGTGCCTGCCATCCTGGAAGGAGTATATAATGTTACAGTCCGAAATAACAAACTACTCTTCAATTAACAATGAGCATGTAAGAAATTAGAAATAATATTTTTTTATATAATTTTTGTAAGGTAACTTACCGTTAACATTTAAGAGCAAAAAAAACACGAATGATGCCCACAATACAGGACTGCAATTATCATTAGAAACTATGTCAGGAAACAAAGTCAATCAAAAAACATTAGGCAAAATCAATGAAAATCGACTTGAGGTATACATGGATGTTAATTACCTGACTCCCACGACGACCTGAAAGTCATCCTCTAATGACCTTTTAATATACTTTTGAAAGTTAAATTTAGTTCCAGGAGCTAAATGTACCTATAAAAAGCATAATTAATAAAACGAAAAGCATGCATATCCCAATAAGCAACAAATTATGTGAAATGGAAAACTCACATTAATGAACCCGTTTCGCAAGGTCATGTAATCCGATTTACTAACTGACCTTAAAAATTGTCGAAAGAAACATCCCTGCAAGGGAGAGATATTTAGTTGTATAAAAATCAAACATATGATGTTTATTTACTTTGGACCAAATTAACCAGAGCATCAAAAACACTATTGACCACAACCTTGACTATTATAAGACTGTGATTGCATGTTCAAGTTCTAAGTATCAAGTTATTTCTTCATCCCACATTAAATTCCATTCTACACGTAAAATACCAAAATTAGAGAAGTGTATCTTACAAAATAAAAGAAGAACGAAATCTTAGTCCAAAAACTGGTGTGGGACCTCACAAAAGTGGTTTCGTGAGTGAGCCTGAATCTTGTAGGATCTGCATTTTCCCATTGTTGGAAAAAAAATGAATTATTTCGAAACCCATGTACCTAACTACCAAAGAGAACAACGAATTTCATGATAGAATATGAATAATTGATCCTTTCCAAATAACTCAATGGTTTACCATTGGAGAACTTGTAGTTATGGGATGAAGTCTCTTCCTCCCACTGCTTCCAGCCACGAATCTGTGTAAGAAAATTAAACAATTAAAATTCTAAGAATTATGCAAGGATAACCAATTATGATCTATGATCTAGTGTTCCTTGTGGTCCCTTATGAGAAACATTGCCATATATCGCGTAGAATTATAGTACAACAAAAAAAAAAAAAAATTAACCATATTTTAACCTACCTTTAGTCTCCCAAGAGCCATAGTCACAGCACTGTATATCACGTGAAAGACAGCTAAAAAGAATATGAGGATGTGTAGTTGATGTAGTCCATCAATAGTTATGAGTGGTGCCAGGCCCTGTTAGCAACATTCCAATTAGGTTTAATCACGATAATAATAATAAAACAATAAAAGTCAGTCCACCATAATTAGCACAGCTGATTTGTCTCATCTTGTTTGCGTATTATCTCATTTAATAGATTGAAAGGAAGCAAAAAAAAAGTTAGTTAACATAAAGGTTGCTAATGAGGCGACTTGGTCATAAATAGTTTTAGGGCTCAGTTCATTAAGGACTAACCTCGATCCAAGTTACTTGACATTGAACGTGGATAGGCTTGACTTGCTTAGACCCGGCTTGTGAATATGAATACTTAAGAGTTTAAATCAATCTTTAAATATCATTGCTCTATATTCCTTTATCTATTACCCAGTTTATACAATTTGATGTAATTTTGTACATTTTTATGTTGATTTCAATAATTTCTACTCTAAGTTTCTACTATAGTTTTTTCAAACTATAATGATGTTATTGTTTTAATAATTATTGCGTCAAGGTGAGTCGGGGTGATATATGTTGGAATATTTCATAAAATATTGTTTGTTTTCGGAATGTGAAATAAAGCTAATGTAGAATACAAAAATTGTTTGATAAGGTATTATATTAATGGTGACCTTTTCTTTTAAAGATGAAATGGTGTTGTGAAAGGCGATAACCCTTTAATTTCAGTAGTCATGTCTATTCTAAGGAGAGCCTATAAATTTATAAAGATTAAAGAGTCATCCTCGAGATAGACTCTAATGTAAACTCTAAGCGTATACCCAAACATTTATACACATGAGATTAGGGTTATCCCTTTCTCATTTATAAAGTAATAATATGCAATTGGTTACATAAGGAAGGGATGCTTGTATTTATAGGAATACAAGTCTTTTTCGATACACACTTAAATAAGGTAAATAATTAAAAAATATTCTACCATTCTTCAAATACTTACAATATCCCCAACCCACCCACATCCAACACAACATTAATTCATCCAGTCGATATATAAGGAAGGACTCACTCTTGCTACACATCACATTCATATTAAAATTTTTATTAAAGAGTTTAGAACTTCTCTTCCTTTGAGTTCCTAACTTTGCATATTTTTTTGGGTGACATGACACCAGGAATATGCATTCTTATATTCTCTAGACTTAACAGGGAGAAGATTACTCTCATATAAAAAATGCAACTCATAAGCCATATTGGAGCATTAATGCCCGCACAAGAGGACAGAGGAGGCCATACGACATAAGGACAATGCATGCAAAACCTCTTATGTATCCACAATTGTTCTTTCCATTGTATCAATTATTATGAATTTATTTATCTATGTTTATACTTCTCTTTAAACATACATGATTTGCAATTCGTCTCAGTTCATTTGCAGAGTTATCTAACATATAAAGATACTTCGAAATAGAGATACTTCGTCTAAAGATAAGAGGTTAGATAACTAAAGATTAGTGGGTGCAATTCTTTAGACGAATTGCACCCACTTAAAACATCTAAAGATATATGTCTCAGTTCATTAGCTCTACTTATGATTCTACTTAAAATTTTCTCATTCCACCCACTTATTTAAACTTTCTATCCCAATTAATGACACTAACATCTAAAGATACTTCGTTCACATTCGTAAAGAGATGATATCATTATCATAAAGAGAGGAAAATTTAGGAGAATCAGTTATCACAAGGAAGTTCAATAGTTGATGTGGACAGGGAAGCGTTTACAACAACAATCAATCATACATACAATAAATAAATAAGGATTTAACTTTAACTCTTGATTCACTCTCTAAAATACGTGATAGTTACTTTTTCCCAAAACGAGAAAATACAAGTATATTCATAGTCCCTCAATACATCTTGACAAGCCTAGGATAATGGCATTGGTGATGTCATGGACTTAGGAACTTAAGCTACACCAATTTTTCTAAGTAGCATATTTTAGAATGTTTCTAAAGATTAGTTGATAATTCTAATAAAAACAAGACTATAACAGTATATATATATATCAATTCTTTATCTGGGTACATGTGCCAATTTTTCAGCATATACATTAGTTATACACATTTGAAAACTTAGTTGGTCAATTGAACTATATCATATTTTCTAGCTCTTTTAAATTGATTGCAAACAAACAAAAGTATGCATCTATTATGACATTCTCCGAAAAATTACTCAATGCTAAAGTTTATTATTTTGAGAGTCCAAAAAATTCAAATGACTTGAAATTCATTGGCAATAACGTATTATAAGCAACTCAATTTCAATATCCAAGCAGAGAATAAATACACGTACCATTGAAAAAAATAATAGAAAAAGAAAAAAAATATATATATATATATATACCTCTTTGCACGTAGAAGTAGAGCCACCGGCTAAAGATCTATGCTCATACCATAAAAGCCTTCGACGATGTTCTTCTTGAGCGGCAGTTTGACCCCTCTTAGCGCATGGCAACATAGAGTCAGCAACCTTATGCGGAATACAGATTTTGGCTATGTAATATTGACTAAATGTCAGGAGTAGCGAAATGAATCCGAGAACCATCAACTCTGCAATAAGTCAACAAAAATCAATATCAACACTAAAATTCCTTCTTATTGCACACATAAAAGGGCCATCAATCACGTTGTTACCCGCTTTAACCTTCTCCAAAGCCTCAAACAGAGCCTTCTTGTGTTTATCTGTGAATACCTGAATAAAAAATTAATTTTATCATGGCCCAAATAACCTCAAAAAAGAAATGGAGCAAATAAATTAAAACACTTATTGAGTTGAGAAACATCAACAAGTATTTTTGAAACAAGAAAATATTTGATTCAAAAGGTAGTTGGCATAACAATTTGATGAATATTTCTAAAGCGATCAAATTGGCAGAAAAAAGTCAATATCAGTTAACTCCAACAATGCTGTGAATTATATGATGACATAGAAAGAAGATCGGATGAACAAGTAATGTGACAAAATGAGCAAAACTGAAAATGGAACGCATAAATAATCTGGCGAAAACAAAAAGGGAATTCTGACATCAAACTACGTAAACAAACAAAGGAGAGACATTTAGAAAGAAAATGTAGAAGAATAGAATAAAGTTAAATAGGTACCTTTCCAACTTTGTGAAGAATCTTCTCTAAGGCAATAGAAATGATGATGATAATGGCACATACACCAGCAACAGCCCATGTGGGTGTCTGATCAAGATGCCTACCCGTCCCGCTAGTATCTCCTGCCATTTTGTCTCACCGCCTTTATCCAGTATCAGAAGTTTATATATATATCCCGAATAAGAGAAATAAAAGTTATACCCTCAGAACCCGACTAACTATGAGTTTGTAACCGTCCTTGGGTTTGTAACTTCCTTCTTCTGCTCGAAGTCTGGCGTGGTAAATGTTTAAAATCCATTTAAAAAAATATAAATATACATATTTTAGGATTTTAATTGCAACTATGCACCTCTTTATATATATATATATATATATATATATATATATATATATACACACAATAGGGTATACCCGTGCCGATGACACGATAATAACTAAAAAATTATTGAGACTCGTTAAGTTTTTATAGATTATATTTAATTTAACCATAAAGTAAAAATGTATATATTCTGATTTTCTTATATTAATAGGATCATCTATGACATTTGCATACCACAATTATTAATTCTTATAGGACCTATTAATGTCTATTGATGATTAAAAGACACGGCAAAATCATATATATAATACGAAAATATAGATATATCCATGAATTTGAGGGATTATATGTTTTGGAGAGTGATGGATCTCCCTAAGGCCATCTCATGTTGCTTTCAAGAGTGAGTACAATAAGCTATTCAAGTTTATTTATATCTTAAAAGGAAGGGCATGAAAGAACATTTGACATGAATCCACATTATCATTTATGCGCCTTTTATATAAAAAAAAAAGAACTTTATCCATTTGATTGGGCGTGTGCTTTAACAAAGTAAACATTACAAATACTTTTTCGACGCTATTTACTTTTATTCACCGAAATAATGGCAAGAAAATATTTACATATTTTTGTATACTTTACTTTTAACTATCATGTTTATTTATAACAAAAACAACTTGAGTAAAAAAATTACAATTCACACTTCTTTACACACATCCTTGCTAATTTATCTTTTTTTTATGGACCACGAACATGACATGATTAAAACACTACATTATACAGTATGATACATAATTTTATTTTGACAAACACGACTAACAACCCAAATAAAAGCGATACTGAATGAAATCTCACTTTTTTACCAAACACGAAAACAATACAATTAAAACGCGACATGACACAACATGGTACGAAATTTTATTTCTTAATTAACACACACGACCCAAAAAATAGCCACAGGACACTTAATCTTAGTTTTGTTATCTAACACTTGCTCGACAAAATTAAAACGCGTCTCGAGTGGGTACTACATAAAATATTGATTTTTTTAATTAAAACTAATAGCACCTAAATAAAAGTGACACGATACAATATATCTTTCTACAAAACATGAAATGAATATCATCTTTTATACCTAAAGCAAAAATAATTGAACGAAAGAGATGTCATATTTTTTTAGCAAAACGTGAACGCAGTCGAATTAAAACGCGAGACCATAAGGTACGACATAACTAATTAATAATGCCGTCACTTGTAATCTGATTAGAATTAAAATTGCACAAAAAATAAATAAACTTCATTTTTCAAGCACAATAAAATGTTTAACATCTGCCACATTTACTGCATTATCATTTTCTACATTTACTCATTTGTCATTTTCTCATTATCCCAGTGAACAGAATAACTATTAAAATCAAACCTTACTCCTAAGATTGAAACATGGAATTAGGCTATCAACATTTGAGTTTACACAATAATAGTAACGATAGATTTAAGTTGGTAGCAGGTAACTCATATACTATATCAAGATATCAACATTTGAGTTTACACAACAAAAAATGTAACCGGTATTAAAAACTCCAAAATTGAGTATTTGTAATAGGTATTAAAAACTCAAACGTTTAAGTTGGTAGCAGGTAACTCATATACTACAGTTAACGCTGAGATTACTAGCACCAGGTTTAGTAAATCATCCGTACTGTGTTTAGTATATTGTTGTTGCAGCAATTTAAATAAATGCAGAATTAAAGTAGGGAACGAAATTACCCAATTTAGGAGCTGATAAATCGAAGGCGAAAAATATAAGAAACCCGAAACTGGACAGTCCAGAAATATGGCTGAGTCGCGGACAATGTCGCTCTCTTTAAGGTGTTTCGCGGCTCTACCTCCAATTTGTGCCGACAGTGTACAGCCCCGTCACCCCCAGGATAAAACAACCTCAGAAAATAATACGAATCAGCAGCACAAATCTGATTCGCTCAATCCAACACCCATTCTAAAATATATATACTGCTCGATCATGATAAATATAAATAATCTGGGAAAGATTATATATTTCTGTGTCGTTATAATTATTCAGTGGATGAATAATTATTTCTGTGTAAAAAATTCGCAGGTTTGAAAAGATGAGAACTGTTTGAGATAACTGTGTGACAAAAAACGGAGGTTACAACCTCTTTTATGGGCAATAAAAAAGAGACGTTGGTAAACAAACGTGGAGAGAAAAAACTGGTAGTAGTGGGCAACTCGGTTGAAGAAATCAACTCAGAATAAAACACGTTTTAAATTTTTGGAATTAAAAAAACGTTAAAAAATAATTTTTAAAGCCCAAAAAACAATTATGTATTTGTCCAAAAAATTATTTCCTAATGAACCCAAGTCCAAGCCCAAGACCCAGACACGGGCACGGGCACGGGCCTAACGGACGGCGTCGGCGGCGGCGCGCGCGTGCGTGTGTGACTTGGCCCAATAAGTCCCCCATCCATACACATAAAACATCTAATGCCCAAAGGGCTTGCCCATTGGTTCCACAAAAATTGTAAATATACCCAACTCAATTTGTTAAGATTTCCGATGTGGGACACGGAGAGAACCATTTCAGTTTTGCAACTCATTTTAACAGCTGTCTTCGACAGCTGTTTCCAACAATCCCCCACTTGCAAAATTTGAAAACATTTTATCGAGCAATAATTCATAGAATTGTGCATAAGCAAATGTGTCTTTCGACTTAAACCTTTACGTAGTAAAGATGATTCAGAATATACTAGAGTAATCGTAGTTTTGAACTCTATCTCTGACAACATCCCACACACAACCCTACTTGGGTGTAGTTCTAATAGCTAGCACGTTACGGCCATGTGCTTCTATCCCAGTATAGTGAACGCTCTAGGAATTTGCCCAAAATATTCATAGGAAACGGCCACACTTCCACATTCACATATGTGAGTCTATTAAGAATACTCATGTAGCTAAGTACCCCACTCAAAATAGAGCTATAGATCTCATTAAGAGTTATAATAACTCATCCTTTAATCGCTTCAGGATATCATGCTCCATAGGGATGGACTTGGAGTAAAATCCCGTTCTATATTAATTAATAATCGCATGATTCAACCCATATCACTTGTGACTTGCTATTACCCTTTGGACATATTTCTTGGGATCTCCAGTCCATATGTTGGGTTACCATCACAAATGACTCATTTATCCAAGGGCTTTAGTCCCATCCCTTTCGTGGTGTTCCACACCTTCTCCCTGGCTAGTCCTTTCGTCAAAGGATCAGCTAAGTTCTGTTCAGACCGTATATGATCCACCCTCACAACACCCGTAGAGATAAATTGTCTAACAGTACTATGCTTACGACGTATTTGTCGTTTCTTACCGTTATAATAACGGTTCTCAACTTTTGCAATAGCCGCGGTACTATCACAATGAATCAAAACGGCTGGAATCGGTCTTTCCCATAATGGGATATCTGACAGGAGGTTTCTTAACCAACCCACCTCTTCACTAGCAGTAGCTAGCGCTATCATCTCGGACACCATAGTGGATTGAGCCAAAATAGTTTGTTTCTTAGATTGCCAAGAAACTGCACCACCAGCGATGCTAAATATATATCCACTAGTAGGCTTAGAATCATCAGATAGGGTGTTCCAATCAGCATCACTAAATCCTTCAAGGACAACGGGATGCTTATTATAGTGTAATCCGAGGTTCATCGTCCATTTAAGGTACCGCATGACCCTCTCAATAGCATGCCAATGCTCCATAGTAGGTCTACTGGTAAATCTACATAGTACTCCCACAGAATAAGCTATGTGAGGTCTAGTGCAATCTGTAGCATAACGTAAGCTACCAATAATGCTTGCATAAACATTTTGGTGTACACTGTCGTCAGTGTTCTTAAATAACTTTACACTAGGGTCAAATGGAGTACTAGCAGGTTTACAATCAAAGTAATTATATTTCTTTAGAACTTTCTCAATGTAATGAGATTGATCTAAAGAAAGTCCCTTTTCTGACCTAGTAATATTAATTCCCAATATTGCACTAGCTTCACCCAAATCCTTCATATCAAAATTGGCACATAATAATGATTTAACATTTTCTACGGCATAAATATTGGAACCAAATATAAACAAGTCATCAACATAAAGACATATAATAGTGCAAATGTTCTCAACATATTTATAATAAATGCATTTGTCACTTTCATTAATTTTAAACCCATTAGAGATGACTAGGCTATCAAATTTATCATGCCATTGTTTAGGTGCCTGTTTAAGTCCATAAAGAGATTTATCTAATTTACATACTTTATTTTCTTGACCGTGTACAATAAAACTTGCAGGTTGATCCATATAAATCTTTTCTTCTAATTCTCCAATTAAAAATGCAGTTTTAACATCCATTTGGTGTACAATTAAATCATTTAAGGCAGCTATAGCAAATAGTACACGTATAGACATTATTCTAGTCACGGGTGAAAATGTATCAAAAAAGTCTACATTTTCTCTTTGTCTAAAACCTTTAGCAACAAGACGTGCCTTATATTTTTCAACAGTGCCATCGGGTTTTAATTTCCTTTTAAGAATCCATTTACACCCAATTGTTTTACACCCAGGAGGAAGGTCTACTAAATGCCAAGTTTGATTTGTTTTCAAAGAATCCATTTCATCATTAATAGCCTCTTGCCATAAATCGACATCTAAAGAAGATAAAGCTTCTTGAATAGTGTTAGGATCCTCCTCTAAAGTGTAAGCATAAAAGTCAGGACCAAAATCTTTTTCTACACGAGCCCTTTTACTTTTTCGAATTTCTAAAATGGATTCATTATTTTATTTATTTTTATTTAAAGAAATATTAGTGGATGACTCGCCCCCACTATTCATCAATTTAAAAGGAAATTTATCTTCATAAAAATCGGCGTCATATGATTCAATGATTACTTGATTTTTCAAGTCATAAAATCGGTATGCTTTGCTATTAATAGCATAGCCTATAAAAACGCACTCATATGCTCTACTTGCCAATTTAGACCTTTTAGGGTCGAGTATACGTACATAGACTAAGCACCCCCACGTTCTAAAGTATGACACGTTGGGCTTAATATTTTTCCAAATTTCATAAGGAGATATTTTCATTTTAGTCTTAGGAATTCTATTAAGCACGTGACACACAGTCAAAATAATTTCACCCCACCAATGTGAGGCAGCCCCTGAATTTAATAAAATAGCCACAACTAATTCAGTTAATGTCCTATTTTTTCTTTCGGCTTTACCGTTCATTTCGGGCAAATAAGGGGCAGTTTTTTCATGAATAATACCGTGGGTTTTATAAAATTCAATAAATGGTCCAGAATCATATTCGGTGCCTCTATCACTACGTAATCTTTTTATTTTCCGATTAAATTGATTTTCAATTTCGTTAAGGAAAATTTTAAACATGTCAAACGCTTCACTTTTATTTTTCATTAAATACAGAAAGGAATAATCGGAACAATCATCAATAAAAGTAATAAAATAACTTTTGCCATTTCTAGTTGTGACACCATCCAATTCACAAATATCTGAATGAATTAAATCAAGTGGTTCAGATTCTCTAAAAACAGATTTATGTGGTGTCTTAGTGAATTTTTCTTGACTACACCATTCACATTTTTCAAAATCATTTAATGATAATTCTGGAATTAATCCTAAAGTGCTCATATTTTTAACAAGTCATTTATTAACATGACAAAGCCTAGCATGCCAAATATTAAATGAACAAGCAATATAAGCAGAAGGAGAAATTTTATTCATTACATCAACATTCAATTTAAACATCCCATCAGTGGTATAACCGTTGCCTACAAAAATTCCATTTTTGGTCAAAGTAATAAATCAGCACCAATAGTTTGAGTAAAGCCAGCTTTGTTGAGAAGATAGCCCGAAACAAAAATTTTCCTTATCTCGGGAGTGTGAAGAACTTCTTTGAGGATAACAGTCTTTCCCGAAGTGAACTTCAATTCCACATTTCCAGTTGCAGCAACCTCAGTGGAGTGAGAATCACCCAACAACACCTTCTTATCTGCAGTCTCAGAATAAGTCTTAAACAGAGTACGATCATAACAGATATGGCGGGAAGCGCCAGTATCCAACCACCACCCTTCGGCACCACTAACCATGTTGATTTTTGAAATCATAGCACATAGGCCCTCTTCGGTCAAATTCGCTTGTGCTTGTGGCACATTGCGATATTTGCGAGCCATATGGCCAGGCTTGCCACACTTAAAACAGAGAAACTGTCCCGAGTTGCTAGACTGTCCATTTCCAGGGTTCTTATACTTATTCTGAGTCTGAGTCTGATTTTTAAAATTTTGGTTGTGGCTCTTTTTCTGATTTTTCATATTTTTTCGTTTGCTTTTAAAACAACAGTAGGCGGATTATTTACTATGGATTTGTCAAATTGAACACATGATGCGACTTTTTTCGTAGTTAAATAAAATAATAATTTTTTGCTCCAACGTTTAAAATGGATGCCTTCATATTTGAAAGACTTATTAAGGTTACTTTAGTTAATTTTGTCCATGGCAGAATTTCTAAACACCTTAAAATTGTTGTTGCAGCAATTTAAATAAATGCAGAATTAAAGTAGGGAACGAAATTACCCAATTTAGGAGCTGATAAATCGAAGGCGAAAAATATAAGAAACTCGAAACTGGACAGTCCAGAAATATGGTTGAGTCGCGGACAATGTCGCTCTCTTTAGGGTGTTTCGCGGCTCTGCCTCCAATTTCTGCCGACAGTGTACAGCCCCGTCACCCCCAGGATAAAACAACCTCAGAAAATAATACGAATCAGCAGCGCGAATCTGATTCGCTCAATCAAACACCCATTCTAAACTATATATACTGCTCGATCATGATAAATATAAATAATCTGGGAAAGATTATATATTTCTGTGTCGTTATAATTATTCAGTGGATGAATAATTATTTCTGTGTAAAAATTTCGCAGGTTTGAAAAGATGAGAACTGTTTGAGATAACTGTGTGACAAAAAATGGAGGCTACAACCTCTTTTATGGGCAACAAAAAAGAGATGTTGGTAAACAAACGTGGAGAGAAAAAACAGGTAGTAGTGGGCAACTCGGTTGAAGAAATCAACTCAGAATAAAACACGTTTTAATTTTTCGGAATTAAAAAAATGTTAAAAAATAATTTTTAAAGCCCAAAAAACAATTATGTAGTTGTCCAAAAAATTATTTCTTAATGAGCCCAAGACCCGGACCCGATCACGGGCACGGGCCGGACGGCGGCGGTGGCGCGCGCGCGCGTGACTTGGCCCAATAAGTCCCCCACCCATGCACACAAAACATCTAATGCCCAAATGAATTGCCCATTGGTTCCACAAAAATTGTAAATATACCCAACTCAATTTGTTAAGATTTTCGATGTGGGACACGGAGAGAACCATTTCAGTTTTGCAACTCATTTTAACAGCTGTCTTCGACAGCTGTTTCCAACACATCCGTATCGAGTATATCTACAGTAAACACTTTACTTATGAACCAAAGTCTATTTCTTTAAACAAATTGGATTTTGAACATAAAAATGAATGGTGTGTTTCCACCGACCTCGTCTTCATCAACAACACTAATATGTTCTACCAAACCAAAAAAGGGCCTTGTTGATAAGAAAATAGAAAAAGTAGAGAATGAAAGGTTATGGTGCTTCACCAAACAGAAAAGATGTAAATAAAAATTGAACATGTGAGTGTGAGATCAAATGTAGACCCGCGTGAGAATAATTGTGGTGATTACCCAAACCTCAAACAGCAAAATCATTTGAGTTTGAGCATGTGGGTTCAGCAAACATCAATCTCATGTAAGGGACCTCGTCTCTCTCTTGTGTAAGATCTTAAAAATCCAGCAATAAAATAAGGGCCACAAAAAATACTGCATCGTACCTCATCATCACCATTTGGATCCTCCCTGCCATGCTTCTCAGTTGATCGTACCTCATCATCACCATGTAAAATATAAGAGAAAAGCGCACCATGGGAGAGAGAAATATAAAAAACCATGAAATAACTTAATATAGACGGATCTGAAGCATGATCAAAAGTACGACATTCTAACGCAATTTCAATGGCGGTGGCACCCTCGGAAGAAAACATTGAAGAAAATAGAAAAAAAAAATTTATACAATCATTCCCTAACACACACACACACACACACACAGGGACCGAAATCTGAACGATAATCAAACAGGGAGGGGGTCACCACCGTTAAAAACGATAAGAAACACACAGGGACCAATTTCAGAAACGATAATAAACATGGATTGGGGGAAGAGAAAAACCTTTCTTTATGTCAAACCAGAGTTATTCAAATACCCAGAGATCCCAAAACGATGCAGCCACAAAACCCACAATGTCGTTGTCAACATGCGGGAGTGTTAAGAGAGAGAGAGAGAGAGAGATGAAGACTGAAGAAAAAGAGAAGTGATTCCGTACTAGAGTGGGTGCAAATGGAAGATTTTGATGTACCAATTTGTTTCTAGAGCCTTGTGCTACTAAAGTATATCATTTAGGACCGTTAGATCCAAATTCGTAAGATTTAATCTTGACCGCCAGTTGATAAAGACCAAATCCTCAAGATGTAATTTGAACGGTTAGTTGGGGAGGACAAAAAGTCCCTCCTCCTTTAATATATAGATTGCTCTTGTGCTGAGCAATCCGCATTTTATAAGTGCAGACCGGGCAAGTGTCACCTGGAGGCGAGCCTGGAAATTATCAGCTAAACTATAAGCGCACTCTCTCTATTTTCTGGGCTCATTACCAAGTGACACATGTCCGGTCCGCACTTTTAAAATTTGGAAGGGTCTACAAAAGAGCAGTATACAGTATTCTAAAAGGCGTGTCTAGGCTTGAGACTTGGAAGAAACCCGGAGAAACCCCTCGCCTTAGCGTTTTATGCCTTATTCTTGGTAAAAGGTTTAAGGCGCACTTTAAAAAAAAACGCTTTAGTCAAACGATATCGCCTTTTATAGAGTTTTTTTTAAAAATCGGACCAATATCTCATTCAAAACAATCAAAAGACAAATGGTATCCCAAACCTCTCTGCCTCTCATCCCAAAAACGTGCATTTTTTTCTTTTTTCTTAATATTTAATTAAAAAACATATTTTAGTTTGCATATATTCAAACATATTTTAAGGTATGTATCATTTTAGTATTTTTAATAGTCTTGTTATAGTTAAAAATGTTAAAATATATCAAAAAAAACCCTAAATGCCTTTTTACCCCTAGGCCCGCTTAGACTTCTAATGTTTAAGGCTTGACATCCATGCCTCGATCACGTCTCATGTTTTTAGAACCTTGTGTGTGTGTGTGTGTGTGTGTGTGTATATATATATATATATATATATATATATATATATATATATATACAGAGAGAGAGAGAGAGAGAGAGAGAGAGAGAGAGAGAGAGAGAGAGAGAGAGAGATAACCATGCTCTCATGCATACCAAGTTTACATATCGTTTTTTTTAAATAGTAAAAAAATATATATTTTAATTGAATTTTTTATATGGTATTTAAACATTTCAATGGACCCATATATAAAAAATAAGCTCAAAATAATGTTTTTTCTATTTTTAAAAAATTGGTCAAACTTTCACAACTTTTAAAGTGTTTTGAAAACTCTGAAAGTTTGATCGATTTTTTAAAAATAGCAAAAAAAAGTTATTTTGAGCGCATTTTTTAATATGGGCCATTCGAAATGTTTAAATACCACATAAAAAAATTCAACTCAAAATCACTTATAAAAATGGATCCGCGTCAACGGTATATAAACTTGGTTGTATGAGAACGTGACTCATATAGAACTAGGCTCTCGTGCACACTAAATTTGCACACTGATATTTTAAAATATTAAAAAAACTAATTTTTTATTGAATTTTTTTATATGGTATTTAAACATTTCAAGGACGCATATAAAAAAAATCAGCTCAAAATAACCTTTTTTGCTATTTTTAAAAAATCGGTCAAACTTTCGCACCTTTTAAAGCCCTCTAAAAGCTGTAAAAGTTTGATCGATTTTTTAAAAATAGTAAATGAAGTTATTTTGAGCTGATTTTTTTTCGCATGGGTTCATTGAAATGCTTACTTGCCATATAAAAAAATTCAACTCTATTTTTTTTAATACAAAAAAAGTTAAAAATCAGTGTGCAAACTTAGCGTGCCTGCCTCATATATATATATATATATATATATATATATATAAGAGCGACCCATGTACGATGTGCTTGGTGCGGACCAACTATGCGGGATCTATTTTTTAAATTCTGAAACATATTTTTTTTAGTACGGGTTTTAAAAATTTCAGAGGATCTTTGTAAAAATCGGCTTAAAATGATATTTTTTTCATTTAAAAAAATGGATCAATATTTGAGAGTTCATTGTAACATAGCTTTATACACACCGATAAAAAGTGGTGGCGGTGGGAAGAGAAATCATGAAGAGGTTACGATAAAAAGACTAGTAATTCTAGAGTGTGACGACTATTTCTTGAGCAATAACTAATACATGTAGTATCGCACGTCATTGGGAGCGGGTACAAGTGCGTATGAACTAAAGTGTATCTAAATTCAGTATTGTTGGTTAAGTAATTGTCAGTCTTCAATTCTCATTATTTGTACCAAAGTGGGATTTTATGTCTGCTTAAGTTATATGTTAACCTAAGATGACATGATATATTATAATTTGGACTAGGGTGTTGGAATGCTTGTATACTCACACCCATTGCCGATAAGTGGTTATGAGTGCCTATTATTGCATAGGTCGTGATGTGAGCCTATGTTATATATATATTTATTGATTTGATTATCTCATAACTTATGCATGTGGGGTTTTAAGTATATTTTTTTTAAATCGAGTGGTTATATCTAATTATGGCATTTTTTTTAAGGGGTAAAGTGAAAAAACTATTATTTAAGTGTGTTCCAAGATTATCTAGATTAATATAGAGGTTTGCAAAAATGTGTCTCTTACTTGTAGAAGCTTTGAAAGTCCTCTAGATTGTTTGAGAGAGTTTGAGTATGTTACATCATTATTTAACCGTATGGATAAATGTTGTATATTACAAAGAGTCTAAATGTTTGTTTAGTATTGTAGAAAGTTCTCCGAAGAGGTTAAAACTTTTTCTAGAATTAATCTTAACCATATATTAGAAGTGATACATCTTATTATATATTAAAGGGAAGCCTATAAATAGCTAAGTGATATTGAGTGATTTATCTAAATTCTTGTCATAATTTAAACCCAATCTAAATGACTGGATATCGACAGAAGTAAGTTCACCAAGATAACATAAATTGTATATCATGAAGAGTGCGTTTGCATTCAAATCAAGAAATTATTTAATTAAATCTCAGTTTTTCAATTAAATCCTAAAACATGCATCTAGGTATGATTGAAATCCAAATGATCATGAAAGAATAATTAATCACACACAAAATTCCCAAATGAGGAAAAATCCCCTAAAGGGGCAAAACCTTTTTATTTTCACTATAATTTGTAAAAACGGTTACACGGATTACAATAAAAATAAGTGTGACAAAGAAATACCCTCAGGTGTCAGTTTTGATGTCGTCAGCTGGAATCTCCCTCAGGAACTCCAGGTGGGCAGCAATAGAGAAGAAGACGGCTCCTCCACAAAATTACTCCAGATGAGTAAAACAATCCTCTTGAAGGTTTAACAAGTCACATATATTGATGGGAGTGTTTATGTGAATAAACAAGGTATAAAACCTTAAAAAGTGAAGTCTATTTTCTAGGCACTTTTTCATAGAAATCGTGTTTAAAAAGACTTGAAAAACGTGTAGAAGGAACACTAGTATTTATATGAAAATCGAGGCGGCGGCGGTGTTCGAACGAGGTAGGCATCTCGCTCGAACGAAGGACACGTGTCGTTCGAACAACTTCGCGCGAGATGCTGATCTCGCTCAAATGACAGCACTCCGCTTCTACACTTAGAAAAAATTCTGCTTTCGATAAAAATAATTCAGACTTCGAAAAAACATTTTCTGAAAATTTCCCAAATATTTATGCAAAAATAAACAACTCCATTAAATCATTTTACCAATATTGCGTAGTGGAATAGTGGAAAACAGTTGAGCAGCATGTCGCATGTAGCATGATGCACGTGTGAAGATGATGGATGCATGGATTCGGATAGCGGTCGTCGTGGATGATCGTGATGACTTGCCGAATGTAGCGGTATGAGACATACAAACTGTGATCTAGAAAAAATAGAAAATTCCTAGATACTACCCGGAACATTTATAAAATATTATCCTTACCAATCTCCCCTTATGTCTGTGCCGGCACATACATAAAAAATTCGAATTATGCAATCTCTATAAAACAAATGACATACAATATAATATCCCCATTAAACCCTCAAACCGAGAATATTAAATGACATGTCTTCAATCAGACTTCAACATCTTTAAATCTTCAGCTCTTTATAAACTCCCAAAGCTTTTCTCATCAGTGTGTGCCATCCAATAGATATCAACTTTGTACCTACACACATGAGATAAAGCAAATACCCATGACACGCAACAGTTTGAAATATAATGATATGTTAAACTCAAAGATCAATTAAGCTTAAGAAAATATTTGATACATCAACACAAATTCTTTCTCCCCCATAATTCATTCTCCCCCTTTTTATGATGTCCCCAAATAGACAGATATGAGAAGCATAAATATGGAAAATGTCACAAGGTAATAAACTTTCTATTTTTGAATTTTTTAAAAAATTTCACACATAATCTACAACAAAGAATCACACCATGAACAAACACAAAAACAACCAAGTCGATGATAGCGTAAATGTAGGGGTGTGATCAAATTCGATAGTAAAATCAATGCATACAAACATGACATATGTGCACAATAAATATCGGATACTCCTAACGAATGAACTCAACATCTTTTTTAGGTGTAAAAAGATGGAAATATGAGACATTGACTTAATCAAATCAACAAATCAAATCTCAAAGTGATTTCCACACCAATAACGTCCAAAACGATTTAATGCTTTTTCAGAACTTTCAAGGAAGTGCAAACCCGTTTAAATTCTCCAACCAAACTCCCTCAGATTTATATTTTGAATAGAGGTGATATAAATTCTCAAACTTTGAAGAATTGATGGTGAAACGTAATGGCCCATATTTGGCATGTATTGCTTTTTATTGCCTTTAAATTTTTTCGGACTCTTTTAACCTCTTTGGACCCCGGATACTAAAATTCCTCAATTTATTAGGTACGATTTAATGGTGTCTTAATCGTAAAGGATAGATATGAACCTTTCGTAGCCCTTCACCATTTAAAAAAAAATATCACACAATCTCATCAACAGGGATTTACATGCATTCCAATCTTGTCAAGTTTTATCGCTTAAGGTTCGTTGTATAGACAAAATTGAGATGGAAACACTCAAGCCAATATGTGATAGACAAGTACAATAATAAAAAAATGTACATGTGTGCAATAAAGGAGATAAGGAGCCAAACATGTAGAAAGATATCACTAATCACATCTCAAAGACTCCAAACATTGTAAAGCACATGCATGCAATGATGTAGCATCTCAAATCACTATCAAATAGTCACATGGATAAATGGAATGAAATTTGTGACTCGTCTATCTTAAATGATCATCCACAAAAGGTGCAAATGAAGTACAAAAATCTTTTTGTGCTTTTCTAAAATTTTTATAAAAGGAAAATCTTTTTGGATTTTTCAAAAAAAATATAAAAATCAGAAAATAAAACAAATGATACAAACTAGCAATAGGAATCATATGATATGAACATGAAAATGCATCCTATCCTAGACATGAACTAACCCCTCAGTCAACTGTGAAAATCCCCAAAGACTTCCTAAGACTCTCAAATCTAAGGGCATCTAAAGGCTTCGTGAAAATATCGTCCAACTGATGGTTGGTGGGTGCGAAACTCAGGGATACGACTTTCTCCTCAACTAATTGTCGTATAAAGTGCTCGGGTATCCTAATGTTCTTTGTGTGCGAATGCTGGACTAGATTGCGAGATATGTGTATCGCGCTCGTGTTGTCACAGAAAATGGTCATGGTGTCCTGTGAAATCCCATAATCCTCCAGCATTTGCTTCATCCACAAGAGTTGCGTGGAATAACTCCCGGCGGCGATGTACTCAGCCTCCGCAGTGGACAAAGAGATGGAGTTTTTCTTCTTGCTCAGCCAGGAGACAAGAGTAGAACCAAAATACAAACATCCACCAGAATTGCTCCTACAACCATCTACATCCCCGGCCCAATCGACATCCGAATAGGCATACAAACGATCATCGGTATCAAAGGAATACTAAATACCATATGAGAGAGTCCCACTCATGTATTTGATAATACGTTTTAGAGCGAATAAGTGTGACTCTTTCGGGGACACCTGATATCGCGCACAGACTCCAACACTAAAGTCTATATCGGGATGACTGGCAGTCAAGTAGAGAAGACTACCTATCATACTCCGATACAAGGTTTTCTCTACGTCCTCGCCTGAAGTATCCTTACGAAGCTTGATAGAAGTACACATAGGTGTACGTGCATGCTTAGAGGAGTCTAAACCAAATTTCTTCACTAGGTCTCTAGCATACTTGGATTGGGAGATGAATATCCCATCCTCTAGCTGACGAACCTGGAGACTAAGGAAGAAAGTAAGCTCACCTACCATGCTCATCTCAAACCCACTTTTCATCTCCTCCTCAAAGTGGTGAGCATGCTGGGAGCACATGGATCCAAAGACTATGTCATCCACATAAACCTAGGCAACCAAAATAGCACCGTCATCTCTCCTGACGAACAACGTCATATTAACTCCCCCTCTCTTAAAGTCACAGGTTAAGAGATAGGAGACGTTCTCTGGGTGCTTAAGGTCTTCAAACCCTTTTGGTTGTTCCACGTAAACCTCTTCCTGTAGAATACCATTTAGAAAGTCACTCTTGATTTCCATTTGATATAACTTGAAATGCAGATGACATGCGATGGCGAGTAGTAAGCGGACGGACTCAAGACTCGCAATAGGAGAAAATGTCTCCCCAATGTCTACATCCTCTATCTGTGTGTAGCCTTGAGCGACCAACCTAGACATATTTCTGATTTTGGTACCATTTTCATCCATTTTATTCTTGAAAATCCATTTGTTACCTATCATCTTAGTCTCACTAGGGCGGGGGACAAGTTCCCAGATACTTTTCTTTTTAAACTGAAGTAACTCATCCTGCATGGAAGATATCCAGTGTTCATCCTTGAGTGCTTCTGTATGATTCTTGGGCTCGACTGTGGACGTGTAGCAAAAATGACTAACAACGTTCCCTAGTTGAGCACGAGTCTTGACCCCTAAATAGGGATCGCCAACAATGGCAGAGGGATCATGACTCTTGCGAACCCAAGAAGGTATGTCCCGTAACACATGAGTAGGGTCCACAGGGTGTGGGTGAGGGACAAGTAAGTCACTGCCAAAAAAGTCCTCATCCTCACACTGAAGGCTAGGATCAATAAACATCGAAGGTTCGTCATCTTACACGGTGATGTTTATTGACTCCATAACCTTAGAGCTCTTTAGGTTAAAAACCCAGTACGCTCTACTATTTGATGAATATCCTAGCAATATTCCCTCGTCGCTCAGGGAGTCAAACTTTCCTAATTGCTCTCAATCTCGTAGGATGTATCATATACTCCCAAAGAAACAAAAATATGCAAGGTTAGGTTTCTTGCCAGTCCATAGTTCATAAGGCGTCTTAAGTGTGTGTGGACGCAGGTAAACCCTATTCACCGTGTGGCATGTGGTAGACACCACCTTTGCCTAAAATTTCCTAGCAGCCTTACGACCTAGAAGCATAGATCTAGCCATTTCTTGAATCGTCCGATTCTTCCTCTCAGTAATCCCATTTTGCCGAGGAGTCTTCAAAGCTGAAAACTCATGTTTGAATCCAAGGATGTCACATTAAATATCTACCTTTGTTTCCTTAAATTCCGTGCCATTATCACTATGTATCCTGTTAATAGTGACTCCGTATTGATTTTACAGGACACGACACTTGGTCATTAAAAACTCTACATCATCGGATTTCTCTCTCAGAAAACCTATAATCGAATATCTGGAGAAATCATCCACCATCATGAGGATATACCTATTACCACCCAGACTCTCAGTACGAGTAGGATCCATAAGATCCATGTGAATCAACTCAAGTACACGAGAGGTGCTAATGGAATGCAACTTCCTATGGGGGCTACGGATTTGTTTTCCCAACTGACGGGGTCCAAAAATTGTGGAAGTTGACTTTCTAAGTGATGGTGAGCCACATATTAGGTCCTTTTTAGCTAAGCGTGTCAATCTCTAATGTTCACATGACCTAGACATTAGTGCCACAGATCCATAGGAGTGATCGTGGCACTGTTGCAGACAAGTGAGGACATGGGCACAGTCCCATAAAAATTATCCTCTGTCCTCACCCCTTGCACTAAAAGTTTAACGGCTTGATTATAGATATTACATGTGTCCCGATCAAACTTTACGGTAAAGTCCGCGTCGCTTAGCTGGCTAATGCTGAGAAGGTTTGCTTTCAAACCTTTGACGTACAAAACATTCTCTATCTTAGGAAATCCTAGTAACTCTAATGTACCTCGTCCTACGATGCTAGACTTGCTCCCGTCTCCAAAGTTGACTCTTCCTTCCTTATACTCCTCTAGGTAGGTAAAAAATGAGACATCACATGTCATATATCTGGAGCACCCACTATCAAAATACCTCTGTGAGGTATTATGTTCTTTGAGAGGGACATGAACAACAAGGACCGTTTCATCTTTCTTAGGTACCCAAGAAGCGGTAACCTTTTGTTTACCCTTATTATTGTTGGTTTTAGCAGGGATGCCGGAAGCATTCACTGACAGCAAAGACATTCGTCAGAATTCCTCCATCAAACTTTGTGATGTGGCAGCTAAAAACTCAACATACTCTCTCAGATTGGTAAATCATCAGTACGATGTGGTGGAGCAGTAGTACATCGTGTCCGACCCAAACTATGGAAAAACTCCCTGAGGTGACCTTTTCTTTTACTGTACGTATAAAAGAAAACAGTCTTGGGCGGACCTGGGTTTTCTTTTCTTGGTCAAACCCTTCTTCGTGGTCTTTGACGATGACCATATGAGTTGTAGTAAACTCAGGAACCGGTCCAGGTGAAATTTGGGATGAGGAGGCACCATCATAACCTATTCCCTCCCTATCACCAAAACCTAAAGCGGGGCGGAGGAGCATCTTTCCCATCTTTCCTGATCTGTCCTCGATTTGAACCTTGACTTCCCGTGCTCTCTCAAGATCATGAGTAAGCTGGGCAACAAGGGTTTCAATTTTCTTCCGAGTCTCCAGGGAAGAATGGAGCTCACTCGTAATACTAGCCACTTGTTTAGTCAAGTCCCCTTTCTCTTTCTCAAAACCACTCTCTCTCTCTCTCTCTCTCTCTCTCTCTCTCTCTCTCTCTCTAAAAATTTTTGCTTTCTCAACACAGGCAAACTCTCTCTCTCTCAAAGTAGTGCAGGTGGAGTACTCTCTCTCTCTCTCTTCTTCTAAATCTTCCTCTAATGCGGTGATCCTAAGAACTAATGCTTTGTTACGCTTTTTGGTTTTAAATGACTCATTATATAACTCAGCGTAGGCGCGTTGCAGATTACTCTTGATCTCACTTGCATCATCCTCCCCCTCACTCACATCACCCTCATTGTCGATGTGTCCCTATGAAGAAGCATCCTCATTATCGTGAGGAGCATTAGAAGTACTCACATGACTATCCATGAATGCGGTGAAGTTACACTCATGCGGTGACTCGTCTCCAGAGTCCACCGACTCAACCTCATTGTCGTCACTAAGGGTAGCATTAAGGACAACTTTGCCCTTTTCTTTGGCAAGTCTGTTCAGCCTAGTAACACACTCAAAATCTCTATGTCCCTTACCGTCGCACTCATAATATCTCTCACTGCCTTTCTTAGGAGGGTCTTTAAAAAAAATCATTTTTCTTTTCAAATTTATTTTTCTCAAAATTCTTTATATCTTTGAAATTACCATTTTTCTTGAATTTGAGAATTTTCTTGAAATTTTTAGCAAACAGGGCCAAATCATCTAAATCAGAGTCACACTCAGAATCTTACGTTTCTGTCTCCCTTTTTCTAGATGACTCAACTCTCTTTCTTGCTGACCCTAACTCTTTCTCTCATGTGCATTAACTGCAATTCCCTTATCTTTAGGCTTGACAGATTTAGGAAACATATCAATTTCATACGTTTGTAAGTCTCCTAGAAGTTCCTCCAATTTAAGCGTGTTTAAATTACCCATATAATTTAGCACAGTGACTTTAGGGATAAAACGCTTAGGCAGTGATCTAAGAATCTTTTTAACAACTTTAACATTAGAAATGTGTTCACCAAGATTAAAGCTAGTGTTAACAATATCAGACAGTCTAGCATAAAATTCATCAAAACATTCAGACTCAAGCATGGTGATTGTTTCAAATTGAGTTGTTAAATTTTGCAGTTTAGACTCTTTCACAGCATTAGTTCCTTTATGGGTAAGTTGTAAAACATCCCATGCCTCTTTTGATGTGGTGCACGTCATTATGCATCGAAACTCGTCAGGTGTGACGGATCCGTAAATAGCACTTAAACCCTTAGAATTAAGAGATGACCATTTAAATTCTTCTTCAGTCCATGAAGTCACAGATTTTAAACTAGTCACGTTCTCATAAATGGCCATAAAGAAGATTTCATGCGGGCTTTCCAGTAAGCATAATTAGTCCCGTAAAAAAGTGGCATTTTATTATATAATTTCTCCATTGAACACGCACTTTTTTCAAAACTCAATTTTTTTCAGCAAATTGATATCTTAGAAAAAATTTGCAAAAAATTACACGGTATAATTGTGTAATTGGCTCTGATACCAATTTGAAGAGTGCGCTTGCGTTCAAATTAAGAAATTATTTAATTAAATATCAGTTTTTCAATTAAATCCTAAAACATGCATCTAGGTGTGATTGAAATCCAAATGATCATGCAAGAATGATTAATCACACACAAAACACATAAATGAGGAAAAATACCCCAAAGGGGAAAACCCTTTTTATTTTCACTATAATTTATAAAAACGGTTATATGGATTACAATGAAAATAAGCGTGACAAAGAAATACCCTCGGGTGTCGATTTCGAAGTCGTCGGCTGGAATCTCCCTCTGAAACTCTAGGTAGGCAGCAATAGAGAAGAAGACGGCTCCTCCACAAAATTACTCCAGATGAGTAAAACAATCACTACACCAAAAAGGCCAAATTGGCACCCTTTAGCCAGCCAGACTTGTCACGATCATTGATCGTGACAAAAAAACATGCATTTTTTGTCACGGTCAAACACCATGACAATTCTTATAATATTTTCACGGTCAAAGACCACGACATGTCCGTGACAAGTTTAGTAGAAAAAAACCCTTTTCCCTCCTTTTTTTCTCACCGCTTTGTTTCCCTCCACTTTTTTCCTCTCTCTCTCTACGTGCTGCCCTCCCTCTCTCTACTTTCAGGTTGTTTTCTCTCCCTCTCTCTCTCTCTCTCTCTCTCTCTTCTATTTATATATATATATATATATATATATATATGTGTGTGTGTGTGTGTGTGTGTGTGTGTGTGTGTGTGTGGGTGGGGTGGGGGTTGGGGGTTGGGGAGGGGGCTGTGTGTGTGTGTGGTGGTGGGGCAGGGGGTGGGGCTGCATGTGTGTGTGTATGTGCGCGTGTGTGTATATATGTGTTTAGTGTGCGTGTTTGTGCATATGTGCGGGAGGGGGAATGATGCGAGGGGTGTGAAGAGGGGTGGGGTTGTGTGCGTGTGTGTGTGCGTGTGTGTGGGGATGGGGGATGTGGGTGGGGGTGGGGTAAGTGGAAATGGAGCGGGGGTGGGGATTGTTAATTTTTTTTATTAAATTTTGATTGGTTTATTAGATATTTTTCCTCATATGCAAGTAGTGTCCCTTGTAAACGAATTGATTGATTATTAATTTTTTTAGTAAATTAATATATGAAAGTAGGATTGCCCCTCATTGTAAATAAGTAAATTAATAATTGTATACTTTAATTGTTAGTTTAATTGATGAAAAGAATTAACTGAGTAGATGAATTAGAAGGAGTATGGGATACACATTTGTTGTTGCCATTGCGGTTGGATTATAGTGGATCGTTGTTGGGTTGATTAATTTTAAAACTGGCATGACCACTGGATTATTGTCCATATGGTTGAAAGAAGGTATTAGAGGAAGGACAATAATTCCCCCTGGTGCGTTTACTTTGACGAGTGGGTAAAGGAAGGTGCTTTTGGACACCATATATAATTTGAAGAGCCCATCTAATTTGTCGTCCAGCTTGCAAAGGATTGCGAATTATACTACTCATGATTTACATAAGTGTAAGTCCCACGATTGGCATGTGATCATGCAATTGGTTCCTCTATTGTTTAAGCACTATTTCTCCAAGCATAAAGATTTACGGAGGGATATGATGCAAATTAGTATTACCTTCTCACTCTTGTGTGAGAAGGTAGTCAATCGAGAACACATAGTGGCCGCAAAATTAGCGGTGATCGAAGCAATTTGTGTGTTGAAGAAGTATTTTCCCCCAGCATCCTTTGACATAAGTGTTCACTTGTTGGTACACCTATATAATGAGGCACTTCTTTGTGGTCCAGTTAGATATCGGTGGATGTATCCGTTTGAAAGATTGATGAAAGTTTTTAAAGATTACGTCAAGTATACGCGATACATTGAACGATCAATTGCAGAGGAATACATCATCGTTCATTGCAGAGGAATACTTTCCTTTGAAGGAGCCGATCTCATTGGCAATAATGGCAACAGTTCATTGACAATGAGATTGGGGAGCGACAACTGGCCTCTCACCAATCGGGGAGGGAAAATCGGGCAAAAAAGACGGGCATGCACTACTCCGGCCGGACATCTTACGCCGAGGTGGAGCATAGGATGATGGTAAGATTTAATTTTTCTATAACTACAGAAATATATTATTCTGCATTATTTTACTTTGTTGGGCCGATACTAATTTTACTTTATTTTATTTCAGGGGACAGGGAGTAGCCCTGGGGGTAGGCCACATAGGCTCGATACTTATGTGGCTATTCGGACAGAGAAAGGGAAGGATAAGGAGGTGTCCCTGAGCATCGCGGCCATAATTGTAAGTAATCCGACAGTTTACTTTTTGTTAATAATGTTATAATTTTTTTATTTACTTATTTTACTAATCATGTGCTTTTTGTCGTTTCAAGCAAAGCTTAAGGAAGTGCATGAGTCACAAGCTGATGCCGACAACAAAGCATTTTTGTCCACAGACGCACTCAGCCAAGTGCTAGGCGCTGATGCAAGGGGAGGACAAGGGGGTGATTTCTCGGGTGGACAAATCTAGGATCATCGGATTGGAGACGAGAGACATCGGGTTGTCTCAAACGGTGGACTCGCATGACGCGAAGATGTCCCGTTTGGAGACGACGGTCCAAGATATGTTCTCATTCATGAAGCGTTCATTGTGCGGAAATCGTAAGGGGAAAGGGAAGGAGAAGGTGGTGGAGGAGGAGGTGTAGGAGGACGAGGTGTAGGATGACGAGGATGTGGACCTCTCTGCTTCATCGACGACACGTGCGGACTTTGATGATCCACTCCCTTATTTAGCTCCCTTTAACTGACCGATGTCGACACTTGGTTGGCTGAGCATGTTTATATTGGACATATTTGATGGCCAGTGGATAGGGCGGGGGTTAAGGGACCCGAATATCGTCCAGGGTATGCCAGTTCTTGGACGTTTGCTTCAAGACATCGAGTCCAAGGTGCTCGTCACGCATGTTATACCCGGGAAGGAGAACTCCCCATTGTGATTGCGCGAACAATGTGGCACGATGTATATTGTTGGGTGTGTGAATTCGTATATCGTGTGGCCTAATCACCTCCTCAGAGTTAACCTTACCCCAGACATTTAGTGACACTATTTGAATGGAATTGTTGTTTTAAGTTATTGTATTTTAATTCTATTCGGATTATATTGTGATGCATATTGTTTTGAATGTATATTTTCATTATCTCTATTTTATTTGGATATATAATGTTTGAACAAGTACAACATTGCTATAACAGGTACAAATGTGCTGCTGGGTAGTGGCAGTGGCCATACTGCCCAACAAATTTTTTTCCAATTCTGCCCAGAATTATCACGGTCATTGATCGTGACAAGTCCGTGACAAAGGATTATTGTCACGGACTTGTCACGGTCAATGATTGTGACAATTTTTTAAGCATTGTCACGGGTTTATCATGGTCCTTAACCGTAACAAAACTTGTCAAGGACCGTGACATGATCGGGACAAGTCTAACGAACTTGTCACGGTCTATGACCATGACAAGTCCGTGACAAAAAAACTTGTCACCCCCAATATTGTCATGGTCATTGACCTTGACAAGTCCAACTTGTCAAGGTTAATGACCGTGACAATTCGGCAAATTTAGTGTAGTGAATCCTTTTGAAGGTTTAACAATTCACATATATAGATGGGAGTGTTTGTGTGAATAAACAAGGTATAAAACCTTAAAAAGTGAAGTATATTTTCTGGGCAGTTTTTTGCAGAAATCGTGTTGAAAAAGACTTGAAAAACGTATAGAAGAACATTGGTAATTATACAAAAATCGAGGCGGTGAGGTCGCTTAAACGAGATAGGCATCTCGCTCGAATGAAGGGAACGTGTTGTTTAAACGACTTTGTGCGAGATGCTGATCTCGCTCGAATGACAGTGCTAGCTCGTTTGAACGAGCTCGTTGACCGAGTCACTCCGCTTCTACACTTAGAAAAAATTCTGCTTTTGATAAAAATAATTCAGACTTCGAAAAACATTTTCTATAAAATTTTCCAAATATTTATGCAAAAATAAACAACTCCATGAAATCATTTTACCAATATTGCGTAGTGGAGTAGTGGGAAACAATTGAGCAACACGTCTCATGTAGCATGATGCACGTGTGAAGATGATGTATGCATGGATTGGATAAAGTTCGTCGTGGATGATCGTGATGACATGCCGAATGTAGCGGTATGAGACATACAAACTATGATTTAGGGAAAATAGAAAATTCTTAGATATTACCCCGGACATTTATAAAATTATGTCCTTACATATCATTTGGAAAATATTAAGATATTAGTTGAAAACCCACGTGATGCGTGGGATATACGTTATCATATTTAAAATAACCCGAAGGAAATAAAAAAATAGATAAAATTAAATGTGCAATAGATTAAAAATCTAGAGTAGGAGTGATACTTAAAAATTCACCATCAATGTAAAAACACATTGTCAATGTTTTACATAAATATAAATGATAAAGCAAAAATGTCTTTGAGTAGTAGAAGGTGTCATATGTCGATGGAGATGACATTCATGAATTTGAATCTACAATCAATGTTCCTACAGTACACTACACCAAAATGGGCAAATTGTCACCTTTCAGCCGGCCAACCTTGTCAAGGTCATTGACCGTGACAAAAAAACACGCGTTTTATGTCACGGTCATTGACCTTGACACGACCGTGACAACGACTTGTCACTGTCATTGACCGTGACAAGTTGTGTCACGGTCAAAGACCTTGACACGACCGTGACAACTTTTCCAGCAAAAACCCTAGCCCCCTTCTTTTTTCCCTCCCGCGCCCTTCCCTTCCTCTCTCTCTCTCTCTCTCTCTCTCTCTCTCTCTTCCATTTATATATATATATTTGTCTGTATATTTATGTGTGTATGTGTATATATATATATGTGTGTATGTGCGTGTGTGGGGGGTGGGGCGGGATGGGGGTAGGGGGTGGTGGAGGGGGGCAGGGGGTGGGGCGGGGTGGGGCAGTGTGGGGGAGGGGGTGGGGGGTATGTGTATATATATATGTGTGTATGTGTGTGCGTGTGTGGGGGGTGGGGCAGGGTGGGGGTAGGGGGTGGGGCGGGGTGGGGCAGGGTGGGGGAGGGGGTGGGGCGGGGTGGGGCAGGGTGGGGGTGGGGGTGGGGCGGGGTGGGGCAGGGTGGGGGAGGGGGTGGGGCGGGGTGGGGGAGGGGGTGGTGGAGGGGGGCAGGGGGTGGGGCAGGGTGGGGTGGTGTGTGTGTGTGTGTGGGCAGGGGGTATTTTTTTATATTAACTTTGAAATCCTTAGAGAATAAGAAGGCCTAAGAAATGATTACAAAAATCAAATTGTATACTCATTATAATGTGTATGATTACAATAAATTAATGTGTTATGCTACAATTGAAATCTTGGAAATTTGGCTAATACACGAGAAACTGATAATCGTAAATATTATGAATAAAAATGGTACTTTCTTGGAGACTATAAATTATTATGTACAAACTTTGGTTCTAGACCTATGTTGTTGGATTTGGATGTTGGGTGTTGATTAGTTGGTATTATTGGGAAGATTGGGTTAAGTTGAAGCATATGTTGTTGGAGTTGAAAATTATATGTTAATTCATTATTACTATTGGGGGATACAGTGTTGAAAAATATTGGTATTTATCGTAGATAGTAGAATTGTTTAGTAATTGGTATCGTTGAATGTTAAAAGATTACGGGTTGTGATATGTGCAAAAATTATGGGACTTAATTTGTTGAATGATAATATTTGTATTTGATACTTGCGTGGTTTTACCTAACTTAAATGAATGAATAAATGTTTCAGTAAAGGTTGAAGTGGACAAAAAACGTGTGAATTGATTAATATCCATAATGTAAATAAAAGGTAAAGTAAGTGTGTAAATGGGTGGTTGAGCAAGGTAAGAGGTCTAACCCATATTTAATACATAGGTGTGTTATGAAAGGTTTTCAAAGGGTAATTAAGTATTTTCAAATAATGACCCCGAAACATAGAAATTCAATCTCAAGCAATTTAATTTCAATCTCTACAAATTTATGCATGTATTCAAGGGATTTATGAAGGATTAATATTAAAATTCAATTCCTATACATAATCTAAAAATTATAACTCAGATTCAACTAGAAATAAACCAAACCAAAGTTAGTTAAATAAACCAAAGGATTAATATTAAAATTCAACTCTATTAGTTAAATTATAAATGTAATAGAATTAATCCATATAAATCAGATTTTAATCACAATTAGGTTTTAGAGTTACATAGATAGGCATAATCTAAATCAATTTCAGTCCTACAAATATTCTAATTAACTTGCCGGGTGGGTAGGGGTGGGGTGTGTGTGTGTGTGTGGGGTGGGTAGGGGTGGTGTGTGTATGTGTGTGTGTGCGTAGGTGTGCGTGTGTGTGTGGCGGGGGGAGGGGGCAGGGGTGGGGCACCCATTTAATAACTCTTTAAATATTTGGAAAAAACATAATATTACAAAAATTTTATCTGTACTAATAACATTTTTTTTATCTGTACTAATAACATTTTTTTTACAGCAAAAATGTCTCCTTCAGATGTTAGGGCGAAGATGATGATGCTGTTTATGATGATGTCGTCGTCTGGGTTCGGTGGTAGCGGAGGCGACGAGGGCTCCTCCGCCCCTAGGCTCCCCAAATATGGAAAATTTGGGATTACCGTCGAAAACAAGTCGGAGCTTTTAGCGAGATCCCTCGAGCTGCTAAAGACGGTCATCGGCCCGGGGTTTATGAGTTGGAAGGAGGTGCCGTATGAGCTCAAGTTAGGTGTTTGGGCGGCACTACAGGTAATATTTATATGAATATTTCAATTTCAATTTCAATTTCAATTTCAATTTATATTTATATTTATATTTATTCGCAACTAACATTGTATTTGTTGGACAGGAACAATTCAACTTGGATCCAAAGCTACGCGATTCCGTCTTGGAGCAGTTGAGGGAGCAACACAAGACGTGGAAAAAAAATATGCGGACACGGTACTTTGGAAAAACACGAGAGTCCATTTTACAATGGCGCGGATCCGTCCCGCCCAAGGAGCCGATCTCATTGGCACAATGGCAAAAGTTCATTGACAATGAGATCGAGGATCGACAATTGGCATCTCGCCAATCGGGGAGGGAAAATCGGGCTAAAAAGACGGACGTGCACTACTCCGGACGGACCTCTTACGTTGAGGTGGAGCATAGGATGAAGGTAATATTTAATTTATCTATAACTACAGAAATATATTATTGGATATTATTTTACTTTGCGGGGCCGATACTAATTTTACTTTACTTTATTTTATTTCAGGGGGTAGGGATTGGGCCAGGGGGTAAGCCACATATGCTCAATACTTATGTGGCTCTTCGGACGAAGAAGGGGAAGGACAAGGAGGTGTCCCCGAGCGTCGCGGCCACGATTGTAAGTAATCCGACAGTTTAATTATTGTTAATTACGTTATAATTTTTTAGTTTACTTATTTTACTAATCAAGTGCTTTTTGTCGTTTCAGGCAAAGCTTAAGGAAGTGCATGAGTCGCAGTCTGATGCCGACAAGGCATCTTTGTCCATAGACGCACTCAGCCAAGTGCTTGGCTCTGATCGCAAGGGGAGGACAAGGGGAGTGAGCTCGCGGGTGGCCAAATCTAGGATCATCGGATTGGAGACGAGCGACACCGGGTTGGCTCGAACGGTGGATTCACACGACGCGAAGCTGTCCCGTTTGGAGGCGACGGTCCAAGATATGTACGCATTCATGAAGCGTACGTTGGGTGGAGACCGTAAAGAGAAAGGGAAAGGGAAAGGGAAGGAGAAGGCGGTGGAGGAGAAGGTGCGGGAGGACGAGGAGGTGCGGGAGGACGAGGCGCAGGATGACGAGGATGTGGACCTCGCTGCTTCATCACCGACACGTTCGTACTTCGACGATCCACTTCCCTATTTGACGCCCTCCAACAGACCATTATCGACAATTGGTTGGCCGAGCGTGTTCATATTGGACATATTTGATGGCCAGTGGATAGGGCGGGGGTTGAGGGACCCGAATATCGTCGAGGGTGGAATAGTCCATGGACGTGTTCTTCAACAGATGGAGTCCAGGGTGCTCGTCACGCATGTCATACCCGAGAAGGAGAACTCCCTATTGTGGTTGCGCGAACAATGCGGCACGACGTATATTAGTGGGTGCGTTAATTCGTATGTCGTGTGGCCTACTCACCTCCTCACATTTACCCAAGACATGTAGTAACATTATTTTTAAGTTTGTCCATTTTAATTATATTTGGATTATATCGTCATGTATATTATTTTTACTTTGAAGATTTGGATTATACTGTCATGAATATATATTTGCATTATCTTTAGTTTGTGTTGGATATATGATGTTTGGAACAGGTACAACGTTGCTATAACAGGTACAAATATACTGCTGGGCAGTGGCAGTGGCCATACTGCCCAGCAGATTTTTTTTAAATTCTGCCCAGAATTGTCACGGTCATTGACCGTGACAAGTCCGTGACAACATTTGTCACGGGCTTGTCACGGTCAATGACCGTGACAATTTTTTTAAAAAGGGTCACGGCTTTGTCACGGTTATAAACCGTGACAAACGTGTCACGGTCATTGACCTTGACACGACCGTGACACAAAACGCGAGTTTTTTATCAAGGTCAATGACCGTGACACGACCGTGACAAAAAAAGTTGTCTCGCCTCGAAATGTCACGGTCATTGACCTTGACAAGGTGAATTTGTCAAGGTCAATGACCTTGACAAATGGGCAGATTTGGTGTAGTGAGTAAACCAAAAAAGATGTTAAAAAATATTAGTATAATATATTGTAAAGTTGACAAAAAAAAATAATAGATAATAAATTATAAATACCTTGTCGCACGCTTCCTTTTAGAAATATGGTCGATTTGAATGTCAGTGGAATGTGGTTTTTTATGTGATGTGGGAAATATATGAGAAGTAGGTGGAATACCCTGAATGTTGATTTGATGGTCGATGATAATGATGGGATCATGATTGGGAATGAGTGGACGTTTTTCCTTATATGTAAATTAGATAGGATTAGAGTAATCGAAAAAAAATGTAATAGAGAAATTTATATGAGTGTGTGTACAATACCTTTTTCTTATGATTGTGACTCTTTGAAATATCTCAGGGTAATGAATCTTGAAAAATGTTTGAGACAGTGTAGTTTTCATAACCACGGACCATGTTGTAGTTATTGATCTTGAAGCAGAATTTCTGTTAGATTCTGATGGTCTTTGTGATTACAAATGGAAGTGGATCTTCGGTTACTTGGAGAAAATAGTAAAGATGGTAAGTGGGAAGAGAGATCTGTATGTTGAGTGTTTTTAGAGAATAAGTTAATTAAATGGAAAAAACATACCCTAGCGTCATGTTTTATTTATGCAAGATTAGAAACTGAAACTTAGATTAATGATTCAGCTTCTTTGTTAAAAAGAAAGAATGTGGTACAAGCTATTTCGTCCTTAACGTTGATTTGAATTTTGTACCTATTTATGGAGGATTGAAGTTTGTTATAAAGTGATAAATTAAAGAATAAAAAGAATGAGTTGTAATATTATAATACCTTGGAGAAGGAATGAGAGTGTTAGCGTTGCATGTTTCACAGAAGAAAAAAATGCTATTATTTTTTAGTTTCTTGTGTCAATGATTGCAAGCTGGATAATACAAGCCAACATGTTCATCCACACCAGTGATTATTGCATGGAAAATGATGTATACAACCTGCAAAACTTATATTATTAGCAGATAATTAAAGAGAGATCGGAAATTTAAATTTCTAATAGGATACCTCAGTTGGAGAGTTAGAACGAGGAGCCAAGATATCTTCTATGGATCCATATTCTCCTTCATTTTGAATTTGAGAAATGTTGCCCTTTGCTGGAATAGTTTCAAGGAAGATTAATCTTTGTTCATTATGAAGTGTGTTTGCATTTAATAGATGATGTAAAAAGTTAGTTAAAATCATTGATAATGAAATGGAGTGTGGAAAACAAAAGTAAAAATCCAAATGAATACAATAATTAATTTTGATAAAAATTGAAGAAACACAGATGCGAAACCCAACCAGTTGTAGTTAGAGTTTAACGATTAAAGGATTGAACAAATGGATGAATTGATGTAGTTAATTGAGCAATAAGTAATACAAAGTGTCACAGATGGTAAAAATAATATTTAACTTCCCCATGTTAACCAAGTCCATTGTAAAATTTGACTAAGCTATTATAAAGAAATCAAGACCAAGTTTACAACCAACTGCGTAGGATCCTCAAGTACTAAAGTAAATCCAGAACAATGAATTTGACTACCAAGAATCCATAACAGTGGATTAAATTTTTAACAGGTAACAGGCATTATATATATACTAGTTATATATCAAGCTTTTATATGTCGATATAAATATCAGGAAATAGGTATTATATAATTAACAACTAACATGTATTATATATCAATATTAACTAAAAGGTAACAGCTAACAATTATTATATATTTAATAGATAACACGTATTATATATCAATATCAGCTAATAGCTAACATGTAGTTTTTTTTAACCCAAAGCAAATGAATCCATTTTATATAATGAAAGCAAGTCCTCAATCAACTCTGTCTTAACAATTGAAATTTCATGGATAAAAATGACATAATTTCCTGTTGAAAGTAAGACATGAAATCAACTACAAAGCTATAGTTCACAAAATTTTGTAAGAACACTAATAACCACTCTTTATAATATATTTATTGAATAAGGCAACAAATCTTAATGATTAGTTCATTCAATTGATTGAAGTTAGGGGTTGTAAGTTTATGGATTCGGGGGGAAAACCGTCAGTATAAAGTAAAGAAGAAACCATGAAAATTTGGTTGAAATAAATCGATGCGAATATGGCCTTTTCTACTCCTTATAGAACTATTTGAGATATTGACATTGTCGAAAATAAACGATACATTCGTGTTTTTGACAAGAGTTTTGTCAATATGATTTGGTCAATGTAGATGCCTTTAGGAGTATTCGGCTTGCAACACATATTGACAGAAACAGTCAAGTAATAATGAACTCCGCTATGTAAACCGATTAGAATGTAAAATAAGACAAAGCTATTATAGAGAAAGTCCTACATATCGGCTAAACTAACGACATAAGACACAATGAATCTGTGGTAAACAGTACAGTCCCAAGAATTAAAGAAGAGATTTCATATTTAGTTAGAAGAATAAATCATTTAACAATTACTAAGAATTAAAAATTTATAGTCTTTTGATAGAGGTGAGGATACATATGTTATGAATTGAATAATATGTGTATTGTATTGTCTTGGTGAATGAGTACAATATTGTATTTTAAATATAGTTGAATATGTATGACAAAATTAAAGAATTTTATAACAATTGTCGACAGAGTGTAGTGTTACGAACGTGACGCTTCAAATACACATGGGTGACGAAGCACTAATATATCATATTCGAATATCTTATTGGTTAGTTAAAATAGGAAAGTTACTAAGTGAAATGTTGTATTTAAATTTTATAATCTTATCATATGATTAGCTATTGAAAGCAATCACTTATAATGTTTGTTGTTAAGAAGGGAGAAAATTAATTTGTTTGAAACTTGATATGTTGGCTAAAATGGAAAAAGAATATGATGTTAGCAAGTATACACATTGTGTATAAACATTCTACATGATATAAATATTATATAAGAGAAGTTGTATGGTGAAGATGTATATCATATCTGACATTCACATATAGAGCAGAGAAATGACCTGTAGTTGAACTCATAAGCAAATGTATCAAGTTTTAGGGTCCATTAATAGGACAGGTACATGTATGGATCAAATTGTAAAATTTAGCTTAAAGTAATTTCACATTACTCTAGATTGGTTCGTAATAAGATGTAATAGGCATAGATTTCATTGTTATATTTGGGTTAGAGGCATAAGGTGGATTCCAATTACAAAAAATCACTTGTGTGGTTCATTTTCAACATCATTAACTTGTTGGATAAACTCCCTCGACTGAGGCGACATTACATGGATGAGACGACACTCATCCATACACTTTCAAAATCACGAGGGGGGACTTGTAACTAAACACCATAATTTGGTGGATTCAAATTACAAAAAATCACTTATCTGGTTCATTTTGAACATCATTAACTTGGTGGATAAACTCCCTCGGCTGAGACAACATTACATGGATGAGAGGACACTCATCCATGCACTTTCAAAATGATGAAAGGAGACTTGCAATTAAAAACTATAATTTGGTGGATTCAAATTAAAAAATCACAAGTGTGGCTCATTTTAAACATCATTAACTTGGTGAATTTAAATTTTAGCATTTGTCATCTCATCCAAGGACGAGATGATGTGTGATTACTCATTTATGATTTGGTGGATTAAGATTAAGTCATTTTATTGCTCTTATTTGATTAAAACATCATACACAAAAGAAGGTAGAGATAATTTGCAAATATAAGGGAAAATGTCAAACTACAAGCTGAGGTTACACTTTAATAAAAATGGAGAGATACATAAAGTGTCCACAAAAGAAGAAAAGCCAATTACAAAAAGCAAAGGGTGTAGGTAACAAATAACCACCCTATTAAGTCTCTCATCATGGGCATTGGTCTCGGTCTCGTATCCGTCTGCAACGATTACCAGGGCATTGACATCTCCTATCTTAGCAAGAGGATCGGTCGATGTCCCTTCTCCCTCAATTGTGGCTAAGGATTCAACATATGATAAGGCCTATGCAAAGAGAGGGTCCCCAATGTCAACAACCTCTAGTGATGGCTAAATGGAGGAGACTACATTAGAAAACATCAAGATGGCCTACATGCAGGCCATCTTGGTTCCCCTCTCCAAGTAATCTAGGACAAAACCTTAGAATTTGTCAGAGACCTTATATTCTTTGATGGCCTCATCCTTGGCCTTCTGGACAGCTGCAGTAAGCTCTGACTTAAATTGCGCGACTTAAGTTTTTAAAGATTCATCCTTCTCCTTGATGATGTTGTCAATATCCTTTAGCTGGTTGCCATGGTCTAACTTCAGAGCATCCATAGAATTTTTGTGAACAACTTAATGATCTTTCATCTTCTGCTACTGCTCAGCTTCAGCTTGAATCGTCCTGTCAGTGTCTAGTAGCTTTTGTAAAATTTTGACCATCCATTTGGTATTCGAGGTAAGGGCGCAAGAAGACTGAAAAAGTAGAAAAGTCAGAGTTAGATAAGAAGTAAAAATTATACGAGATGAGTTAAAAAGCTAAGAGGACGATACCTGCTCCATATGGTGGATGGCAAAGTAGTAAACCTTGGCGGGGGGCATTTTTTCTAAGAACTTGTAGTCGACTACTAAGGGAGCCATAAACATAACAACCTTGGATGCCTTCATGTTAGTGATCAGAGAGTGTGGGTCGACCTTGAGCTGGGCCAGATTGGATGCCCAAAAAGTTTCAAAAGAAGAAGAAGACTCAAGAGAATTTTTAGTTGAGCCTACCCTCGGCCTCATTTGAGGTTCAGGACGAGTCTATGTAGGAACCATGGGTTCCTTCATTTTATGGGTGGTCCTAGGCCCTCAACTGCTAATTTTTTGGATGGGTGTTTACTGCCTCTCTTCCTTAGACTAGATAGAAGACTTGGGGTTTTAATATTCCAAATTTGGTCTGAGATGTTCGGAGGATGACCTGCAAAGGAAGAGAACAGTAAGTATAAATAATATATGAGATGAGAGAATAATTGTGCAACGATTTAATTGACTCACATAGCTCATCTAGGGGGATGACCCCCAAACCGAATTCCTTAAGATGCTTAGGGGTCATGAAGTCCTCAAATTTGGGAAGAGCACCCTCGTTTCCCTGGTCCCTTAGATAGTCGGCCACATCCCATTCCTTCAGGCTTAGGCTAGGGTATGACCTAGCTACCATAAAGGGATTTTCCCAAATGCATGGAACCCTCGACTCTTCTTTGTCAAGGTTGGCCCCGGCTAGAAACTTCCAGGCCCCAAAGACAAAGAAAAACCTTTATTTCCAATAGTGGTTTAATGTTTGGGCTACATGAATAAGCTTCTTGTTTGGTTTCCTAGATCCCAAATGATAGTAGCTAGCTTTTTTGGATGAGGACGATATGTTGTAACAGACCGTGAAGTGCTCAACCAAAGGCTCGTCTATAAAAGTGTTCTTCCATAGAGAGACGTACCCAAGGATGATTCTCAAGGCATTGGGGGCTAACTGAGTGGGGGAGCCCCCTAAGAAAAATAAGATAGTTGTGATGGAAGGATGAAAGGGTAGCCTAACACCGATTCTAAACATCTGGTCGTACACAATGACCTCTCCTTCTCGGTCTTGAAAGACTTTCTCATCCTTATTAGGGAGCCTTAGTGTAATATCAAGTTTAATGTTGTACACAACGACCTCTCCTTCTAGGAACCTCTCACTAAATTCACTAGGGGTCATACCCGAGATAGGAAAGACAACTAGATTTACTATTGGCTCACCTTTATTAAGTTGAATGTGAACGTATGGGTCACCCTGGATAGACGACTCGACCTCAAAAGAGGGCTACATGTGAGATTGTGATTCTCACATTGCCTCTTCAAAATTTTTATTTTTAACTTGGGTGGACGACGAGCCGGGAACTTCAAAGGATGAAATAAAAGCTTCAGAGGACGATGGGGTATTATTTTCAAGGGAACTAGGAAGATGGGTCGTGCCCAAATAGGGCCAGTCCTACATTTAGCCACGTACTCCTCCTATACCCTACAAATATCTTGGAAACACCTCTCCCTAAGTGTGGGAAACTCCTCGTCCGACATATAAAGTCTTTGTAGCATCCAAAGGATGAGGTGAGACTTGGGGGATTTCAAGTTAAAACTTTGAAAAAACACAAACAGTTGGAGAATTAGACTAAGCATTGACCCAAGGATATAAAGGGGAAAATGAACCAGTTTTTAATATGAGCGCTCACGAACAACTTGTGTTCCACCAAAGAAAATAATCGGTGCTTTACCGGAGCTGCCTAATGGGGGTAAACAAGGAGAGGAAAGATCTTAAAAATTCCTACAAACTCTAAGGTAACCACTCTTAACCACATAACCGACCCTTTTAACCCTAAACCCACACAACAACAACCTTACACAATCACTGAAAAGATAACCAGTTTACTAGAGAAACTAAAAAGGCACAAAAATGGCTCAAAATGACTAAAAGCTAACAAAAAAGGGTGAAGGGGAATACCTGGAAGGTTAGGATAAGCTAACAACCACCGAGGACTTAGGAAATTCAATAGAAAAATCTTGGACAGTGGAGGATAGAGAAAGAGCTCTGGAACTAAAGGTTTCGAGAGAAATAGAAATGTGCACATGAGAAGAAAAAGAAAATGTTTTAAAAAACCATTTAAATATTATCAATGATTTTGGACGACTCTCGAAGCAGCGCGCAATTATCAATGTATATCATTATTAGGGAACAATATTCCAAACGTGCATGACGACCACCATTCTTGAATAGCACTCCATCCCACACAATGATCGACAAGTGACCCCTTGTAAGTGATGACCAAATAGTTGAAAGGATGCCTCACCCAAGGAACACTTTACCCCTCGGCCATCACCTCACGTCAATGGCTGAGGTCTAGGGGGTGATGATATACCCAAATATATGCACTTCCCTGTGTTGTGTCTATTCGGCCAAAGCCGATCTGCATCATCTATGGCTAAATAGTAGAATGTGCCTCGTACGGGGTCCCAGGTTGAGTTATCTCGTCCTAGGTCCACTCATGATTGGTCACATCATTAAAATGATTAAACATCTACAACCTTGCAAGTATCAAGGCTCTTTTCCTCGACTTGATGAGAGATGAGGACGATAAGGGTAAGTGATAACGTACCCTATCTTTATCAAGTTGGAGCGACCTCAACCTCGTTCTCCTTCAAGAAATGGAGGAAGACCCGAGGCACCCCATTAGAACAATGATCCCATCAGGGGGTCGATCCATCATCTTGTCCTCATCCTAGACAACACGACTGAGAGTAGCACCTATCAGGGCATGTGGTTCAAGGGACGCATGGAACAGTGAGCGACATGGACAAAACCGTTGCAACCATATCATTCCCTCATGTGAGGGAATATTTGATCATCATGACCTACATGTTACAGAGACATTTGGGCCATTTTCATTGGCTAGGAACATTCTGCACATGCTCATTGCATTCTTGGGGGTGCACTATAACCCCAAGGCACTATAAATACGTATCATATTCTACATGGTAAGGGGCATATTAAAAACCCTAGCAGAACTTTGACAAACTGATTGTAAGAGAGATAAAAGCTTGAGTGTTGTATTTATAGTCCATTATTATAGTGAAAATCGTCAATCACACTGCACAGTGGACGTAGGCTCCGATTGAACCACTTACATTTAGGTATTCTTCATCTTTGCCTCATCTCTCTCTCTTTTCTACTGTTATATTGCTTATTTTCTGTCATTTTTGTGCCTCTGTGAGCACATTTATAACTTTGACCTGGTGATACCAATTTCGGTATCATAAATATATGCTTATTAATCCTATAAGCATCTGGGTTAAAAAACATGGCATCTAATGTAACGAAATTTGGAAATATGAAGGAGCTTTTGAAATGGAATGTCAATTGTACATATTTTGTCTAAAGTCAAATAAAGAACGAAGATGATCTTAGGTTGTTTTACGATAAGCATTTGTTTTTTAGGCGGTCAGTTTATGTTGTCATTTAATCCAATTTAATTCTTAAAATTTCATTTAATAATCCACATTAGGTCAACGATTTTCTGAATATTTATAAAATGTTAAAATTGGCAAAAAAGTCAATGCTAGTAAACACCAAGATTGTTGTGAATTATATGATCACATAGAAATAAGACCGGATCAACAAGTAATGTGATAAAAGGAGCAAAATTGAAAATGAAACCCATAAACAAAGGGGAGACATTTAGAAAGAAAATGTAGAAGAATATAATATAGTTAAATAGGTACCTTTCAAACTTTCTAAAGAATCTTCTATAAGTCAATAGAAATAGTGATGATGATAATGGCTCATACACCAGCAACAACCCAGGTGGGTGTCTGATCAAGCTACCTGCCCGTACCACTAGTATCCCCAATAATATATATATATATATATATATATATATATATATAGTTGGTAACCTTCCTTAGATTGTAACTTCCTTCATCTGCTGGAGGTAATAGTGGAGAGGGGGGGGGGGGGGGGGGGAATCGGGCGTGGTAAATGTTTAAAATCCATATAAAAAATAGGATATATATATATATATATATATATATATATATATATATATATATATATATATATATATATATATATGTATGTATAGTATGGATTTTAACAATATAAGAGGATCCTTAAAACAATCAAGTCAAAATGATTTTTTTTATTTATAAAAAATGGATCAATATTTGACGGTTCATTGCAATGAAAATTCATACAAACTGATAAAAATGGTGATGGTGGGAAGGGGAATCATGAAGAGATTACGGTAAAAAGACCAGTAATACTAGAGTGTGACAACTATTTCTTTTAATATAACTAATACATGTCGTGTCGCACGTCATTAGGAGCGGGTACAACTGTGTGTGAACTACAGTGTTTCTTTTTAAGATAAAGCCAAAAGTTAGCTACTCTCTCTTAAACCAAATTGCATCACTATGTGTAATTAATTTAGAGTTGAGTTTTTGCAAAAGTTTTTCCTCAACCAAAAGATGGCGGCAATACATCACTCCATTAACACTTTTATCAAAAAAGAGGGATAGGTTTTGTGGATGTATTTAGGGAGATTGAAGGACTTGCTAGTGCAATGTCTTCACCGTGAGATTGAATCGGGACACCAAATCCAAATTTTATAGGGGGGCTTATATTTTACTACTCGGTTAATACTTGAGCTAATGTGTGATGGTGATTTTACCAAGAAGATTGAGACCGACGCATTGACATTCCTATAATCCGTAACTAAAAGTCCCAACGTAGGGAACCCCACTGGGAATCGAGGACCCTCACAATTAGTAAGGGAATCACACATCAATACGAACAAGGCTTCGAGTTAAATGCCAAAGTGGCCACATTGGCCAGGCACTTAGAAGCCTTAGATAAGCGAAAAGAGGATAATCGAGTCATACCCGTGGCTGTACAATGTGAAGGTTCACATATTTGCTTTCTTTGCGATAGTTTTGACCACTTTGTTGAAACTTGCCCCATCCTTCCGGCCCACATAGCTCTCACAAAGAAAGAAAACTCGCTCTACCAAAATTGTAATACCCCACCCTAATGTTTCATTTAAATTCTATAAAAATTGTGTTGAAGTTGGGTGTGATGATAATTGTTGAATATTGTGGGTAAAAAACTAGAATTTTGAGGGAAAAAAGAAATGAGGGTTCGAACGAGAGTAGGATCGCTCAAACGAGATATAGATCTCGTTAGAAGAAGGGGATCAAATGAGATTCGAACGAGACCCCACTGTGTAACTTTCAAGGGTCGTTAAAAACCATGGAGTGAATGAGAGGCACTTGTTGTTTGAATGAGGCTCAATGTCGTTTGAACGACGCATTTCAAAAATTGGTGTATCAGATTGCCCTTGTGCACTGTCACATTCTGGACCTTTGATTTGATGAGCTGTCGAGCTTTGGTGAGCCCAGATTGGGCAAAACTGGAATTTTACGCTTTGCAGGGTTTGTTTGTCTCATTTTAGACATTTTGGAAGAGGGAAAAAGATGCAAGAGGGAGAGAGAGGGTGGAGTAGTCTTCCACCATTGTTGGCTTCTCTCCCCCATCCCACTACCATAAACCACCATATTATTATAATATTCCACAATATTCAATCCTACAACACCCATTTCCAGCATTATTGTGTGGAGCTACGAATTTGTGAAACGTTTTGGGGGGTTCTTGAAGAAGAAGATGAAAGCTTTCATGTAGTTTGAAGAGAGTATTATTGGGGCTTTGCTTGGAAGCTTAAATGGAGCACACATGGAGGATGCATTTGGTAACCCCTTGTGTCCTCCTTTGGAGGCGGAGGTTGCTTCTCCTACACTAACTTCTCTACCAACATTTGAAGTCTTTGAGGTGGGGAAACCTATCCTTAGTGTTTAAGACTCTATTTTCATTACTAGTGGTCTTATTGTTACATTACCTGAGTAGAATGCGTATAAATAAATATTGATTTCTAGTAGATGAATATTAAACATTTTTATGGAATAAAAATGTTGGTAAAAAGATTATTTTGTTGGAAACAAAGGATCAGTAAATATTTGAAAGTTTTGAAATATAAATATTAGTATTTTATAAAAATGATGAATTTTCTAGAAAATTTAATGTTAAATATTTTATGAAATAAAATGTTTAAAAAATGGTGTTGATCTTGCTATAACGTTTCTAAAATAAAGTTTTAAAGTTTCTTACAAAATGGAGATTTCATGAAAATGGATATTTGTTGAGCTTCAAGAAATTAAAATTGTCTTTATGTCTTGAAAAGCATAAATTTGCAAGTATTGAGCATTTCTAGAATAAAATGTATGTTTAACTCATTTAATAGGATTTTAGGATTTAAAATCCATCTTCTTGTGCATATAAACTTGTAGTATTTTGAGAAGGTACATATAAAAAGCTTAAAGAAGATTTTGTTGGGTTTAAATAAGAAATAAGAAAAGTAGAAATTCTAGTATTCAAAATGTGTGAAAAAAGGATTAGAGGTGATAAGTGTAAAGTTGTAAGACTACACGTGTGAAAAAAAAAGAAAATGGCGTTCTTTTTGTAAAGTAGTCTTACATGTTTGATAATTCTTAGAAATAAAAGTGTTGAAATAAAGATGTTTCTAATTGAGAAGAATATTACTCCAAGGGGATAAAAAGGTGCTAAAATGTTAAAAACACTAAATAAGTTAGTGTGGATAACATAACGGTGTTTGAAAAATTAACACTTGTGAAATGGAGTAAAGGTGGATTTGGAAACAAAAGGGTAAAATGGTAATCTTATGTAAAGTGGAACATTATTATGAAATAAAAATGTTAAAAAGGGTGTTACACATGATAGTCCTAGTGAACATGATTTTTGGAATAAAAATTAAAGTTAAAGTGTAAAGGACATGAAATGATGATTTTCAAAGTGTAAAAGGAAAAGTGAACATTTGCAAAATGTCGAAAACACATAAAAAAGGAACTTGGTTGACACACTAAGAAAATTAAGGAGGGCCCAAAGCCCTGGGGTGAAATACCCAAAACACTAACCAGGGCATATAGTGGCATCCTCGGAGGTGTAGAGCCCATTAGATTATGCAACTATTTGAAAATTCCAAGATAAAGGTAAAGAAATAAGGAACATGTTTAGAAATGGATTGTGTGGTGAAAACAAACATATTAAGACAACCTAACTTGAATTAATGAATAAATTTTTCTATAAAGGTTAAAATGAACAAGTAAAGATGTAAATTGATTAATGTCCATAAGGTAAAGGAACGGTAAAGTAAGTGGGTAAATGTGGTTAAGAAACCTAAGTTATTAAACCCATAATTAGCACAAGGGTGTGTCATGAAAGGTTTTCAAAGGCTAAATAAATATTTTCTAACACGATGTTCGCGTGTGTTGAAAGGGTGATTTTCAATAAAAATAATGTAGATCGATTAAAATCATAGGGTAATTTTGGTAAAAAAAATTGATTTCGGTCAACCAAGTGTGGTTGTTTCAAGTATTTAACCATGTATGTTAGATAAAGTGACAAATGTCAAAATGGGAAAAGGAAGTCCTTTATAATATTAGCATGAATTAATTGGGATAAATAAGGTTTTCGAAAGTAAAACAGTTTCATGCATTAAGTACATGCATATGTATGTTCATCTATATGCAAGATCGTTGCATGTTAACGTAGGTATAACCTGCTAGAGTCTTATTTCTTCCATTCATTTCTATACTATATTTTGTATATTCCCATTGGGCATTGGCTCACACCCTTATTTTGTTATGGAAAGTTGTGTGCGAGTTCATATTTTAAGAGCAATATATTGGTAAGTGTTCTATTTAATTTTACGTTAGTAGCTCTGTATGCTTGGACTTTAAGGACGCTTACCACGAGTCCCTCGCTTAGTTTGAACTTGAAATTGAAATCACATGCTAAACAAGTGAAACATTAATTATAATAAAATTGGTCTAGCAATATTATATAGGTTGTTTCATTTCACTTCACACCTAATGCTCGAGTCGTACCGGGTTGACTATGGGTAACCCATAAATTTAGATCAGGGTATTATAATCTAGTACTCCAATGCGTACAATCTAGGATAGAGAGACCACTGTAATTTTTTGTGGTTTAAGGGTCAATATCAAGGAGGTGGAAGTCAATCTTTATGTAACCCACCCTCGAGTTTCCAAATGAATGACCCTGCACCATCGTATTCTTCACCTCAAAATATCCAATCTTTAAAAGATACAAAAAATAGACTTCCTCAAAGTACCATTAAGTTCCAACTGTCCACCTAAAGTTCCCTCTAAACCACCCAACAAAGTCTTGACGCTAGCACTCAATCAATTTCTAAACTCAAGGTTCAAGTGATCCAATTAACCAACACATTGAGCGAGAGGAACAAGGGAACATTACTAAGATAACCCGAGTCTAATGTAAAAGGTAACATGCTTCTCCATGACAACAAGATAACGTCACACACCCAAGAGAATGCACAAGCCATCATCATGCTTATGTTCGACAAGGAAATTGGGAATAACATCTCACCACCCTCCGAGAGTGAATCTGAGAATTGTAAGGAGAAGTAAGATTCACCCATGGATCCAACTTCCTCCCCATCCTCATATTTCGAGCCATATTTGGAGACCTATGTTACAAAAGCTCTATTGCCCCAACATTTGGGGGCTCAAAAGAGAAAGGTTAAGAGGACAAGATCTAGTAAGTATTCAAACATGTGAATATTAATATCCTACTACTTGATGTTATACAACAAGTCCTGTCCTACACTAAATTTTTTTGAAGGACCTTTGTGCCTTCAAAAGGACCACCAGCGTTCTAAAGAAATCATTTCTCATTGAGCAAGCTAGCTCTATTATTTCTTATAAAACTCATGCCAAGTATAAGGATCCCAGAACACCAACGATATCTATCAAGATAGGGGAGAACACTATCTAGACATCACCCTTATATTTAGGGGCGAGCATAAACCTTCTGCCTTACACCGTGTATGAGAAACTTTGTTTTGGGGAGTTAAAGCCTACTAAGATGACCTTGTCTTTGGTCAATCAATTTGTTAGGGTTCTTAAAGGTTTTTTATAAGATGTTTTTATTAAAGTAGGTGAGCTTGTCTTTCATGTAGACTTTATGATATTCGACACTGAACATGTACTAAACCCATCCACCCTAATTTCGATCATCCTTGGTCAAACCTTTTTGCTACTTTTGATTATGTCATTCAATGTGGGAGTGGGAAAGTGAACCTCTCATTTTGGAACATGACCATGGGTTTGAATGTGTTAAATTTAATGAAACCATCATATGATAAAGGAGAAAATGAAATCCATTATGTTCAGGAAGTGTAAGATGTCACTACCGCACTCGGTAGTGACATTGTAGATTTGAATGCCTGGCCACTTGATTTGTCTCTAGATATGAGTCGTGAGGAATTTAAAGAAGAATTTGGGTCAATTGATGAGGGCCTTGTTGTTGAAGTCCACTCGTTATTGGAATAATTTCGTCACTTAGAGGAAAATGACTAGGACGATATGATAGATCAATTTCTTCTTTGTGAATGAAAACCCGAGCCTTTCGAGAGTATTCTAGCACTTGAGGTAATATCTATCAGTAACGAGGTAGTTGAAAAATTCATTCGAGCGTTTCCATATGCTACCGCATATGTTATCACATTGCATTTCCATTTTTCACCACATCTATCATCTTGGGCATTCGAATGTTTTGATGATACTGAAGACAAAATTAGATTATCGTCTGACTTAAAACCCAATTTAATTATTCTCAATTTTGAGACAAACATAGGCATGGAGCATCATTTTAGATTCCACTGTGAGATTATGTTCAGGTCTGATCATTTAAGCTATAATGTGATGGTGCATAACCATAATCACACTCACCGCATTCACTGTGTACCTTCATGTATGCAAATTGTCTAATGGGTTAGCTCCTAATTTTTCCACCTTTTGGTTTATGATGAAATGCATGTGAAATCAGTTGGATGTAAGTAACACAAGTTGGTTTTCAGGATAATATCATCCCTTTACTTCTTTACATTATTTTCTTTGTATATATTTATATTTGAACATACATTGAGGACAATGTAAAATTTAGGTATGAGGGTAAGGATACTATTTAAAAAAAATAAAAAGTGAAAATTCAAAAATCTAAAAATATTTTCAATATAAGTGAGTTTTGAAACGATTTCATAATATAAAATTAGCTCACAAATCTCTCAACTTATAATTTTTTTTGGCACTTAGCTATATACTATGATCGAAAATAGATATTTAGGCAAAAGTTGATACTCTTAACTAAGGTTTGAAAAAACGCGGGGCATGATCGAGGCGTGGAGGCCGAGCCTTAAGCCCTATAAGCCTAGGCAAGCCTTAGGCGTAAAAAGGCGTTAAGGCCTTCTTAATATATTTTAATACTTTTTTAACCATAACAAGGCTATTAAAATACTAAAATTGTACATTTGTCTAAATATATGAAAATCAAAATACTATTTGATTATTTTGGATGAGATAATGGTCCAGTTTGCAAAAAAAATCTTTAAAAGACGATATCGTTTCACTAAAGCATTGTTATTTTTAGAAAAGGGCGCCTTAAGGGTTTTACCAAGAATAAGGCGTAAAAAGCTTTAGGCGGGGAGTTTCTCCCAAGCCTCAAGCCTCGGCATTTTTTTAGAACATTGATGAATAAATGAGGATATTTTTAACCTTGTGAGAAGTTGTGCTATTCATCATTTTCAAGAAATTTAAATCAATTCGAGTTAAAATAACTCAATCTTTTCTTCAGCGATTAATTCGTCGATGATCTCAAATTCTTTATTTTGTTCGATTACTGAAAAAAAGTCAAAATGTGAATCTTAAACACTAAATCTGAGCAAGTTGACTTGCGACATAAATGAGAGGAACTTAAGAAATGAAATTAGGCTATCATTTTAAAAGACCAAAAATAAAGCCTAAATTCAGGACCTTTTACATAATTCATGACAAGCCCATTTGTTCCAAAAATAAAAACAACCCTTTTATTAAAAATCCAAAAATCCATACCTATTTTATGAGGATACTAGGGTAAGATTATGTAAGAAGAAGAATGTTTGCAAGAATAATGCGTGAAAAGAAAGAAGAAAAAAGTAATAAAGAAAGAATGAGAAAATAAAATGAAAAGAGTATGTGAGTTTGGCATCGAAAAAGAAAAAGAAAATGGATATAGAAAAAGTGCCTAATGTTCAAAATGCCAAGAATCCTCTGTATTCTCAGAAAGTTCTAAAACTCCAAAATCCGTTGTTTCCAGCCAAAACCCGATCCTTTAATACAATTGAAAGAAAGTCCTAATTGATCTCAAGTGAAGTGAGTTATATTGTGGAGAAAAGATGAATATGATGTTGGGTGTGATTCAAAATTTTTAAAAGGTAATTGATTTTTCACTTACGAGATCATAATTATTCATTATGACCGTTTTTCATCATGTATATTTGATATTTGATCATTCAATTTACTTTTTTATTCATATATACTAAGAGAAAATAATCCAATTACGAGTGTTTTATTGTGAGTGCATTCCGTGAGAATTTGAATCAAAACGTACTTTTGGATAAGAAACTTAACAATGAAATCATTTGAATTGGACAATTATATTGGCTATGCACTCATGCGCAATAAATTAAGATTGAAAAGTGAGTTTATACTATATTGATAAAATTTTAATTCAAGATTTCGTTGTATTACCAGTGAGTCTATTGTAAACCGAGTCAAGTTTTTAAATTTTGTAGATATGTTCACCGCAAGACCTCATGAGACAAAACTCATCAACTAGGGCAACCTAGGGGTTTAATGACTTATTTCACATGCTAAGTACAATCATGATTTCTACAAAAATGAGTTAAAATTTAAATTTTTAATTTTTCTCCGGGACTAGAAAAGTTTAGGTTTGGAGGTATTTGACGAGAACATAATTTTGTATTATTTATAACCAAACCTAGAATTTGTTTGGCCCATTGTATAATAAATCACGATCTTTTACATTCGTTTTTACAATTTAGAAGAAAAATGCAAGATTGAACATAATTCGAGTTAATAAGGCAATTTTGAAACACCATGCTCATCCAATTCGTGTTATACTCACAAGCTTAATTATTCATTATTAATCACTTGTAATAGGTTTATTTGAGTATTTACATGGTTTATGATGCCAACGGCGAAGTCTGGAAGAAAATTGGGCAAGAAATAGCTTCATATTCACTTTTAGGGGCAATATGGTAAATTCTGATGACTAATTTTGGACTCGAACAATTTCCTTTGTAGTAGTGGACCTTAGTGGTATTTATCATCCACTTCTAGGACCTGACACGCTTGAAGCATCTTTTCTATTCTTCGTTTATGTATGGAAAGGTAGAAATAAAATAACCACAATTTTAGGTATTCACTTAATTTGTTAGGTATAGGTGCTTTTATTCTTGTATAACTATCTAGTTTAGCTCCTCAACCTGAATGTTCAATAAAAAATGAAAAAAATTATTCAGATCATGAAACATCATTCATAGAAAAAATAGAAATAAGGGGAATTTTATGTCTCAAAGAATCACACGAAAAGATATTGATAACACACATAGAGTTAATGGGATTTCATATTTTATAGATTTGGAATGAGAAACAGTCATCCCATTCAATCTAATCGGGGATGCCCTGGACTTGACATGACACTTAGAAGGAGTAACACAAAGCTCATAATTAGTGGTGCATTCAATACTCCCAAATAATAAAGGGAATTAATCTTTGGTTGATTTCATTTGTAGTCTCATCATTACATAATTGAGTCCTTTTTTGAGTATATCCAAAGAAAGAAATCCCATGTCATAAGGCCTATGAGTCATCTCATAAAATAAACGACAATGTAATAAAGCATCAATACTGATTCAGTTATAGCCACTCGAATTTTTGATATTCTATTTTATTTCTCATCAAATGAAATTGCAAAAATTATACTCCTTGAATCAAGGGACGCTTGGGTTCAGACGACATGTCAATCGGAGATCAAACGAAACAATTATGACTGTGCAAAGTTTAAAATTGAAAGAAGTCAATGTCAAAGCCCATGGTCATACCCGAATTCATACCCTGTGACCCGAGCACCATTTAAATATTATTGGATGCAAAATTAGGTTCACTTTGATTCTTACTGTGCATTAATTGGAGGTCGTATGAAGAAAACATGAAGTCTGGGGGGATTAAATATAATTAATGAATTTTGGAAAACACTTTTTGCAATGAAATCTCAGCGCACCATGTGGTGATATCCTGGTGTGCCATGTGGCAGTGCCAAGACCATTCGATCAACATGCTACAGTACGCACTACAGTTATGAGATTCCAAATGTTTCCCTTTTTATATTTTGAGCTTAAAACTTTTATTTCTTTAATTATTTCTCCATTATTCCTTATTTATTTTTTAAAAAGTAACCAAAATATTTTTTGCTCCACACCTCTGTTATCAGCAACCCCTTATTTTAAATAAATAACCTTTAACCCATCTCCTTTTATTATTTAAATTATTAAATCATTATTTTGGAAATACCAAAAATGCCCTCAAACCATAATTTCTACCTATAAAAAGGGACATTTGATCTTCATTTTAGAGAGGAATTTGGAGAGCCAATAAATAGAGAAGGATATAATTTAGGATGAATATAATTAGTAGCACCAAAATATTATATCTTGCATGTTAGTTTTGAGTGTTTGCGATACTTCTGAGAAATTTTGGGAGTATCATTGTGTACTGATACCCAAGTCTTGAACTCAAAATTTTGTAAGTGAATTTTATTAATAAATATTATTATTTGATCTTGCAATATTATTGTTTCAATTGTGATGCATGAGTAATAGTATTTCTTGGACTATAAATGAAAGCTTCTTAATCTGAGCAGACAAGGCGAATTTTATGAGATACTGTCCGCCATTGATTATGCTCATTCAAGGAGAAAATTAATTCTTTATGTCGATCAGGTGGGCACTAGAGAGGTTGCTATTATCCTTGAGAAGTAGAACAATGACTTGATGGCTGAGCTTGAAGGACTAAATAAGTATGGACCAAGATAATAATTTGGTGAGGGCGCTTCCCTTTTGGAAAAGAAGAACGCCCATTTGCGGGAGGAGCTAAAGAGACTAAAAAATGCCTTAAATGACAAAGTTGTAATTGCTAAGGGTCAGTCCTCCTTTCAAAGGTAGGTCATCTAGCATAAGAGCTAGAAAATTGAAAAGAGGCATTGCTCAATACTATATTAGCCCTTAAAAGTCTGTCCATGAAGATTTATTATCTCACGTTCCTGTTCTATAAACAACCTCGCGAAGTCTGGATGGATGGTGATGATGTGGATCTTGTCAATATGGATCCTACCCTGATGATTCTTAGAATGTTGGTTATAAACATGGTTGTCTTAATTCCCTTACTGTGGAAAAAGTCCTATAGGATTCTGACCCGTGGTATTGGTGAGACCCAGGTTTCTTAGATCATCAAGATCCTCTATACAAGTTTAATGTTTTGTGGATCCCATCAGATGCCATTTGATGAGCACATACTTTTTTAATATTTATACCCAAATCTTGACCATGTTAGGCTCGTTGTATCATAAATAACAAGATTTTACATTCGTAGAAAAATGAAAGACTAAATATAATTTGAGTTATTAAGATAATTTTGAAAACCCGTCTCATTAAATTCATGTTGTATACGCATGACCTTAAATATTCATCGTTAATCAATTATGCAAGGTTTATTTTGAGTAATTATAGTGTTTATGATGCCAACGAAGAAGCCTAGAATATTGGGCATGAAACAACTGCATATGCATTTTCATGGGCAATATGGTAAATTCAGATGACTAATTTCTGACTTGAACAAATCACGAAATATGTAGGCCTCAAGTCAGGGGACTCTTGGTTTTAAATGGCATGTCAATTAGAGCTCAAATGAATAAATTATAATTTTCAAGATCAAAACTAAAATAAAGTCAAAGTCAATGTCTCGAGTCATGCCCAAAGTCAACCCCGTGACCCGAGCACTATTGAAATATTATCGGCCTCAAAGTAAGGGTCAATTTGATTCTTACGGTGCATTAATCGATGGTCGTATGAAGAAGATATGAAGTTTTGGGGTAAAATGTAATTAATGAATTCTGGAAAACCCATTTTGCATTAAATCTCAGTGCGCCATGCGGTGATATCCTGGCATGCCACATAGCAATTCCAGGACCCTTCTATCAGCACAATACAATACGCTCTAGAGTGTCAAGATTCCAACTTTATCCCTTTTTATATTTTTAACCCCAAACTTTTAATTCTTTAATTATGTCTCCATTATTCCCCATTTCGTTTTTAAAATGGAACAAAAATTAATATCTTTTCTCCCACACCCTTATTATCATCAGCCCCTTCTTTTAAATACACAATCCTAATCCACACCCTCTTTTTATTACTTAAATTATTAATTAATCATTTTATAAAAATACCAAAAATGCCCTCAAACCTTAATTTCTACTTTTAAAAGGGGACCCTTGGTTTTCATTTTATAGAGGAATTTGGAGAGTCAATAAAGAGAGAACGATATAATAAATGATAGATATAATTTTGTAGCACCAAAATATTATATCTTGTATGTTAGTTTTGAGTGTTTGTGAGACTACTTGTTTGGAAATTTGGGAGGAGCATTGTGTATTGATACCCAAGTCTTGGTCTTGAAATTTTGTAAGTGAATTTTATTAATTGAAATTATTATTTCATCTTGCAATATTTGTCTTTCAATTATGACGCGTAGTAATTTTATTTCTAGGTCTAGGTGATGCTTATCAAGATTAATTGAAATTGGGTATTAATTTAATTTAGTATTAATTTTCGGCATGTGCTAATTAAATACAAATTAGATATTTACTTAAAACTACATGAGAATGAATTTTAAACATCTGAAATTATTTGATAAATCATGTTTGAAGTATATGACTATGTAATCTTTGATGGCATATACTTACGTTAAGACGTTTGATATCTTTTGCTTAAATGCAACATCAACACTTAAAATTGATATTTTTAAGGGTATAGAGATTTATGGCATGTAATTTGAGAGATGTTAAAATATCTTGTGAACATTTATGGCCATCTCGAGGGGCTGGGGGCTTCCTTCTGGAGTGCACGCAGTTTTGCGCCCTTTCATGGTGCGCTTGACTATCTTCAATGTGTGATAATATGTAGAGATAGAGTTGCTAGCCTATTTTGCACAAAACAGGGAAAAGAAATATTGTCATCTTGAGAGAACGACATCAAGGACAATACTGATGCTTGTGAAACTAGGTAGATTAAAGGTTCTCAGACTAGAATACGGAATGGGAAGGTGTTAGGCACCCATTCCGCCCTTTCGGGCTCTCATGGGCATATGTTAATCTTATTTTATTAGACTCTGTGAAATGTGTGCTTATGTGTATAATATAGATGGAGAATGGAATCATTAAACTCACTTCATGGAAAAGCACAGAGTGAATTCATCCTTAGGAGTGTTCCCAAACAATGATAATTCAAAATATAATGTAAGTGTTTACTGAATCACAAGTCGTTCTGGAAGAATGAATGTATACATCGAACAAGACACAAGAATTTTACATCTATTATATATATATATAATAAAAACAATATAACAAATATGCATAAGGGCGGACTCGAATCTCGGGATTTACACAAGATGCCTACATAGCCCAAGGGGCATCAAAGTCCACGTAGTTCAAAAATAACATAGGGTGGGGTTCAATTCATAAATCTAAGAGGGAGATTTCTCTTATATGAGTGTGTAAAGATAAACATGCCTTTAGTGTGAGAATGTGTGGTGAGAATTCCTCTTTAAGATAATCTTTTTTTTGGGTATTTTATGAAAATAAAGTATGTGCAAATACTACTAATAAATATTTGAGATTAATGTATGTGATGTAATAAAAAAAAGTTCTAAAGTATAAATAAAACAAATAGTACTTAAGTAAGAGTATTTAGAGAAAAGGATGAGTTTTCTATCTCCTTATGAATACTTGAAATTGATCTCGAGTTTAGATACCTTGACATTTGGATAAAGGTGGTATGATGAGATGGGAAGGAATTTACTAAATGACGTATGAAAAGGATGGAGTAGAAAGCGGGAGAGGGGATTTTTGGAAGGGAACAACTCTGAATTTGAGAGAGTGTTCATTGAATTGTTGGGAGGGATGTTCAGGGATGCTTTTCAAAATGAGGCCATGGACTCTATCCATAGACCAAAGGGGTGTCGATCGACATGGTTCTAGACATGCCTATCAACATAGAACCCCAGACACACTATCGATAGGTAGGGTCTTAAGGGTGCCATTCGACAGTCTGGGACAGGTCTTTCAAAAACATGGTCATAAAATTCAAATCATAAGTCAGAATCATGAACATGGCAGTCTATTATGTAGCGTATTCAGAGAATTTTAAGAATCCATTGAACCACTTCCAGTTCCTGGAGTTAACCGAGCTCAAACGGGGCTCAAAATCTCCCGTTGGCCCCTTAGAAAGAAAATTTTTGAACAAAAATCAATAATTTGCCGTATTCATAAGGCTAATTCATGCACGAGATGGACCATTGGAAAGGGTATTCAGAGCCCTTTGAGATTTCATTTAGCTTCATTCAGTTTGAAGAGTTGACCGAGGACAAATGAGGTTCGAAAGTGCCCGCTCATAGGGCAAACCTTTGGAAAGAAAATTTAATACCTTAGAATATTCATTGACCTTTGATCAAGTTGGAGAGTTCACTGGATTCAAATAGGGCTCGAGAGCGCCTGACAACCTCTAAATCAGTTTTTGGGGTAAAACTGATCATTCATCTGAACTGTAAGGCCAATTTGTGCACAAATTAGACCATTTGAAAGGAGATTTAGAGCTATTCGGAGATTCATTAAGCTTTTTTTAGCTGAGAAAGTTGACTAGAGTCGATTGGGGCCTGAGAGTGTCCGTTAGCCTTCAGATCAGTTTTTAATAGAGAAATATAGACCTTCCGTCCGAACTGTAAGGTATATTCATGCATGAGGTAAATCTTTGAATATTCAATATGCTTCCAATCAGATGAGGAAGTTGATCAGAGTCAAATGGGGCCAAGGAGTGCCCGATATCTTATAGATTGGTAATCAGAGTATGATCTAGGGTTTGAGGTGAATGAGTGAGTGCTAGGGACCTAAGTAGGTTCTTAGGTGGGTCCTAGGATGGGATTTTTATAGAGATCCCCTCGATGAGTGAGGTTAGAATAAGTGAAGGCCGTCGAATGATAGACCCCACATCTACGTTGGGAAAGAGAATTTTAGGTAATTTTTATGGACCTAGAGGATGAGGGTTCATTGATTCGAAGTGTCAAGATAAATTCTGAGGACCTAAGGAGTTAGGATGACTGATTTAGTGGGTCGAGGATGTGTTATTATTGGTTATAAGGGGCTAGGGAGACCAATTCAGCTGGTCAAGGTCAATTTCGATGACCAAAAGTTATGTTGAGGATGACCAATTTTACGGGATGAGGTTAATTCTGAGGACCTAAAGTTGTGACGACCAATTTAAAGGGTTGAGGTAAATTTTAAGGACTTGAAGTTGTTATGACCAATTTTTAGGGTCAAGGTCAATTCTTTCGACCTTATGTTACGATAACCACCAATTCGGAGGGCAATGTCAATTTTGAGGACCTAAGTTGTGGCAACCAATTCTGAGGTCCGAGGATAATTATGAGGACCTAAATTTGTGAAGACCAATTCTGTGGGTTGAAGTTAATTCTGAGGACCTAAAGTTGTGAGAACCAATTATGAGGGCCGAGGTAAATTCGGAGGACCTTGAGTTGTGATGACTAATTTTGAGGGTCGAGGTCAATTCTAAGGACCTGAAGTAGTTACAACCAATTCTGAGGGTCGAGGTAAATTTTGAGGACCTAAAGTTGTGACCACCAATTTTGAGGGACAAGGTCAATTCTGAGGACCTAAAGTTTTAACGATCGATTTTGCCGGCCGAGGTCAATTCTGAGGACGTAAAGTTAGGATGACCAATTTTACGCACTGAGGTATATTCCAAGGCCTAAATTTAGGGCGACCAGTTTTGAGGGCCAATGTCAGTTTTGAGTACATAAAGTTGAGGCAACCAATTATGAGGGCCTAAAGTTATGATGACCAATCATGAGGGCTGAGGTCAATTATGAGGACCTTAAGTTCTGATGACTAATTTTGAGGCCCAAGGTCAATTCTGAGGATCTAAAGTTATGATGACCAATTCTGATGGCCGAGGTCAATTCTGAGGAACTTGAGTTATAGCGCGAGGAATAACTCTTTTGGGAAAATTTACATTATTTTATGTGTACAAATGCATTTGTGGTTCCACTGGGGATTGTGTTGTCTCAAAACTCCACTGGACGATGTTTAGTTTTTAGGTTTCGGTTAGGATTTGTAGTGGACTTGAATACGGGCACATCATTAGTTTTGTTGTGGAGTATATTGAGGATGAGAGTGCCAAATTAATCCTTCTAGGGATTTTGAGAGTTTTTAGGGGGTTTAGTGCTCAAAAATGAATTTCTTAAGAAAAATAATGTTCCATATGTTTTAAGGATTTTTAGGGCAATTTTTGGATTTTTATTGACTGGGCCTGTGTTACTAATTCTTTGATGGGGATGTAGTTGAAATTATAGTCTTGGAGTCTTCCTTTGAGGTATGTGGGGTATATGAGTACGTATGAAAAATGAGGAGGTTGTTGGAGCATAAGTTAGGGTACATCTGGTAAGTGGGAGAGAGGTTTATGCGAGAGATGAGGTGACATGTATTTCTGGTTCTTTACTTTTGGGATTTTCTTGCAGATCTGTCATTATTGTGATGGGAGGAGATTGGTGTTGACCATTCCTTTTGATTTATTGGTATCTAAAAAGAGAAACTCAAGAAGGAAAAAATGATGTATTTTTTGTTCGATTATCTCAATTTTGTGGTTTATTCTACATGCACTTTAAATTTGTTGCTGAGCTTTTGTTTAGAAAAAAAGTAGTGAGAATATGTTTTTTGGATTTTTTTGAAAATAGGGAGGCCATATAGGCTTTGCTAAAGAAAATTTCCCTTTGAAGGGATTTATTTCGAGAAATGCATTTTTGGAAATTGATTTTTGGGTAGGAGAGAAAGGGATTTTTTTTCCCAAAAATGAGCGGTTGCCAATCAGCATACACCTTAACTTTCCTATTGGCATTGAGGTCAAGTCAAATCACTCTTAAGATTTGATTTCACTTTCCTTAGTACTTGTGTACCTATATAGGGTTGATAATTAAATGGATTTCCAGAAATTTTATTTTTTGCCAAGGATAAAAGGAGGGGTAAGGGGTGTGTTTTCTTCACCAACACCCTTATTTCTTTTCTTATTTCTCATTTACTACTCTCGAAATGGCTATTCGCATATATGAAGAATTCTACTCTTGAAGGTTTAAAGGCCATGGGCCTTTACAATGTTGACTACGATACTTTCAACCTACACTTGGTTTCTCTGTGATGCAATCAAGCCATAAACTGGAACTTGCTAGTAGCATCGGTACATTTTTGGTACCCCGAGAACTATGTCTTCCATTTTGGATTGGATGATGTTTGTCCTACCTATGAGGAATTCTTAGTAATGTTGGGGGTCAGCCCCATTGTTACGGTGGCTATGCTTGATTTTTCTCATTCTCCCTATGCATTTTTGGCAGAGTTGCTCCATATTTTTATTTTCGTAGTTAGACCGTCATCTACTGGAGGGACTATTTCTCTAAAGGTGGTTATGTATCCAGTTCACTTGATGGGTTTTGATGATGTTGGCTTTAGCAGAGCTATTTTTTTAGGCCTTACTGCGAGGCTTTTACTAGTGACATGGGACTTGACATCTGATCCCCAAGTGGCTGTGATAGCGACATGGATGTCTTACCGCCATAATCCCGCAGTGGTGGTGCTGGAAAAGACTCTGAATGATCTTGATGCTTGAAAAGAGGGCCATTTTGATTTTCTAAGTGAGATCCTGGTAATGTTGTTCATGTTACTTGCAGAGAGGTTTCGTCTGATAGCCTCTCTTGAGTATCCTTTGGCGGGTGTGCCTAATTTCTTTATCCTTCCTTTCTTTAATTTGGCCCATCGGTAGAGATCTGGGTCGACCGATTTGTAGAGCAGGGAGACCGGTATCTTCACTGGTCATTTTCATAGTGGGAATACTTACAAACTATTTTGTAACTTGGAGAGTACTATTTTGAGTGGTTGGTTGGCCTTTATCGAAGTTACTTTTATTTCCCTTAGTGGCTTTTGTGCCAAGTCAGATGGGAACAAATTTTCCCTCCTCGCATAATGAACTTTTTCCCAGTGGAGGACTTGACTAAATCATTATTGATGATGCTGGACTCCCTGTGGTAGTGCCTCTGGACATATACCCATCCATGACAATCTGTAGGAGGGGCCAGGCATATGTCTGGGGACTACCTAAAGTGGTTACAAAAGAGGGTAGTAGACATGATGATGGAGGTGACTTATCGTCTTCGACACCATAGAGGAGGGTGTCGTGGTTTCGTTAAAGCTTGTCAGGGTGTGTCGCTCCATGGAGTGCATACATAGTGTTAACTAGAAGTGGGAGGCTTGAAGACCTCCGAGGGCAGGGAATGATGACGAAGTGCGGCCATCTGGCAGTTGAAGATAATGTTTGTGAAGGTGGGATAACATTTTGTGAAGCTAGGGTATTTTATGTTTTGGGTGATTTTTGTGATTTTTTTTGTGGGGTTAGGAATTATTTTTGTGAAGATGGTAAGGATTAGGTTTGTTTAAGATGTTTTAGTCAGTGGAAGGGGGTGGTATGTTTAGCTCCATTCACTAATACTTCTTGTAACAAAGATGTATTCCTTGATTAGAAAAAAAATGATTTTGAACATATTTTATTATGCCTCTTATTGTGTTTTGAATTTGATTTATCCATATCAATCTATAAGGCATACATAATCATTTTATTCATGCAAACGATACGATAGACTGCCGTTCTCGGGGGGTTAGAAATGAATAACGTTTTGTGAAAAATAAAGGAACCGTGCCCATGTATTGCCTATGGGCTGCCTACATACTTATGAGGTTTTGAAAATTTTCACGAGTCTCATTTTGGAAAGGAATATTTTTGAGAGGTCAGGACCCACGTAGTTCTGGGTAAGGGAAATAAAGATTTATTTTTTTAGAATAGAAAGGGGATGATAAGAGTCGTAGTGCGTTGAGATTTCAGACTAAGGGAATTTTTTTTTGAGACAGTCCAGGTTGACTGGACGCGTCATTTCACCTCCGTGGAGGTTTGTGAGCATAGTGGCACTGCCTAAAAGAATTTTCTTCATAATGTAGGGGTAACTCCAATTCTGTTTAAATTTTCCTTTTGGGTCCCAGACAAGTTCTATGATCTCTTTGAGGGTAAGATCCCCTTCCTAGACACCGCAGTCCTTGACTTTTAGGTTAAATTATCGTGATATGCGGCAATGATACTCGTGTACATGGTACAGATTATTAAGTCTCTTTTCATCTAAGAGTGATAGTTCGTCAAAGTGACTATGATGCCAGTCTTCTTCGCTAACTTTTCTCTCAAGCATGACATGTAAGGAAGGTATTTCTAGCTCAACGGGTAAGACTGCCTCCATGCCATATTCTAGATAATAAGGGTTACCCCTAGTAGGTTTTCTAATTGATGTGTGGTAGCCCCATAGGGCGTAACTGATTCGATCAGCCCAATCTCTGTTGCTCTCATTCATTTTTCTAATTATGGTTTTGAGGCTTTTGTTAGAGACTTCGACATCACCATTTGTGTGGGGTTAGTAAGGAGATGATTTGTGTCTCTGAATACAATACTTGTCAACTAAATATCTGACCACGCCTCTGAGTGGAGTCCATTATCTGCTACTAAATTATGGGGAACTCCCTATTGGTAAATGATGTCCATCCTGATGAACTTGGCCACTTTCTTGGCATTCAGCACTCCATATGACTCGGCTTCGACCCATTTGGTGAAGAAATGAATGGCGACCAAATTGAATGCGTGACCTTTTAAATCTTTAGGAGTAACCTTCTCTATGATGTATATGCCCCAGGTGGAGAAGGTCTAGGGAGGGGCCATATTGTATAGTTCCCGAGGAGGCAAGTGTTGGAGATTGGCAAATTATTGGCATTTAAGGGATCTTCGAACATAGGTAATGCGATCTTGAACCATGGTGGTCTAGTAGTAACATTGACGGATGATCTTCTTAGCAGTTATATAACCGTTCATGTGCGGCCCACATTCTTCACTATTGATCTTCTGCATAGTTTCTTCAACATCATCCCCTATTATGCAGTGCAAATGGGTTCCATTGAAGTTTCTCTTAAACAACTCTTTGTTACAGATGATATACTGGGCAACCAATTTACAAAGGGTCTCATGATCATTCTTATCTGCATATTGAGGATACCTACCGTGTTTGAGGAGGTAACAAATGTCATAGTACCATAACCCGACCATATCGAAATCTTCCTCAGTCACAAGCTTAATGTTCTAGTAGTGGGTGGGCATAACTAATTTCTGAACAAAGAAAAAGGGCTACTATTATTCCCTCAAAGATTTAGACCATAGGGGCCAGGGTAGCAAGGGTATCGGCTAGGATGTTATTTGTACGAGTCATGTAATAGAAGGTAACATCTTTGAACTGGGAGTCCATCTCTCCTAGCTGGGCATTGAAGGATCTGATCTTTTCATCTTTGATTTTCCATTTTCTAAATATTTGGACGATGATGAGTGCGGAGTCTCCCTAGATTTCTAGGTGTTGGATACCTTTCTTGAGGGAGATTTTGAGGCCTACACTACATGTATCATACCAAATTAAAATGATATGGGGACTTAATGTTAATTGTGGGAAAAGTATGGGAAAAATATTTAATCAAGTTTGGAGGATTGGGGGTTACATAAATCTTATTATCTCATTAAATAATTAGGTAACCCTTATATTATTTCAAGGCTAAGTGGGCAAATCTGTTCAACGTGAAAACATAGAAGATCTTGGCGACGAAGGCACAATCGCTTGAACCATGTTGGAGGTTGTTTGAATGGCACCAGAGGTTGTTTGAACGACACCATAGGTCGTTTGAATGACGTCAAACGTCGGTGAAATTACACTGATGTAAAACAACAAGATGTCAGCTCCCAGTGAGTTCTTGATCTAACCTTCTGATCAGGAAATGATATGCGCCGATTCAAATTATGGAAATATTTTGTCTCAAAGATAAAGGAAAGGAACATGGGATTCTTGAACCTATAAAATTGGCCTGACCACCTACTTAAATGTCAGATGTAAGAGGCACGAACTGATCGTCAATAAATATGGCATTTGTGCTGTCTCCAATTCAACCGTAGATTAATTTTGATGGATGAGATTTGGTCAAGTGAGGATCAGATGTTAGGATTGAAGGTGTATAAGAGAAAGGGGTCAGTTTTATTCTTCAAACAAATAACTCTATCCCTTTATTTTACTACTGCATCCGGCCTTTAGAGACTTAAAAATCTCCACTGTTAATATATATATATATACACACACACACACAACATACACACACACACACACACACACACACACACACACACACACACACACATATATATATATATATATATATAGCTACAAAACATACGTGAGAGGTATTATTGGAGATTTTTAATGGGTGTTTGAGGAGTCGTTCTTAAAAAAAGTGAAGGAATTATTAGGGGTCTTGTAGAGGGTTTTATGGAGCTTTCATAGAGGACTTTGGTGGAGCTTTTGTGACTCCGTTTAGGGCCACCTTTGGAGGTGGGGGAATCGACCATATTCATCAGCACCACTTTAAGGATATTTGGGTGGGTAAACTACTCTTCTTGTATTGAGACTTGATATGATGAATAGTGTAGACTTATTATTGCTAATTAAGAGTAAGGTTTTGATGATATTATGATGTGTTCTTAATAATCTGAAAGTAAACATTTTTGTGGAATAAAAATGTGTAGAAAATATTATTGTAATGTATTTTCTCAATAAACTGAAATAAACATTTTTATAGAACAAAAATGTATGATATGTCATTTTGGTATATTTCTTGTGAAAAAGAAATAATAAACATTTTTATGGAATAAAAATATAGAAAATGATATTCTAGCTTATTTTCTAGTAAAAGAAAATATTGGACATTCTTATGGAATAAAAATGTAGATAATGCTTTTTTAGTAAAATAAAATAATAGAAACTTTTATGAAATAAAAGTGAAAGGAATTATTATTCTTGTTTAGAATACAAGGAAAATGCTTGTTTGTTGCAAATGGTACAAATTCTAGAATGAATCTATGTTTAATCCGCTCAGTAGGATTTTAGTAATTAAAGTCCACTTTCTTATATGTATAAACTGGTAGTATTTTGATAATAATTATATGAGTAAGTTTAAGGAAAGTTTTGTTGGGTCAAAACATTTAATAAGACAAATGGAGATTTTGATCTTAAAAGAAAGAGTGAGAATGGAAGTATATTATGTAAAGGTGTTATTTTACATAATCAAAGTATAAAAGTGTCAAGGGTGAGAATTAGGTAATAGTGTGGTAATGAACAAGTGGTAAATTGGCTAAGGGTGTTTAGAATGTTAAGTTGGAAACTTAATAATTATTTAAGAAATAACACTTGTTTAGGAAGAAATTGCAAGTTGGTAAACAAAGGGTAAATTGGTAATTCGCTTAAAGTGGAGCATTTCTATGGAATAAAAATGTCAAATCATGTCTTTACAGTAATGTGTGTGAAAATGAATTAAGTCCTAAAGCGTGAATAAATTCAGTATAAATCACGTCTGCATGGATAAGGGAATTAAAGAAGAAAATAAACAATTTTCCAACTGTTAATGGGAAAACGAACGGTTAAGTCCGAGTTTTGCCTTCGGCCAAGAAAAAGTAAAGAAGTGGAATAATGTAGACATGTGTAAAATGTTAAACACATTATTAAGCACTCAGTTGCAACCGGGAATAAGAAAGAAGGTCCCAGAGCCCTTGGGTGAAAAATCCTATATCACTAGCCAAAGCATATGGTGCGCATAGCTGTCACTGTGGAGCCCGTGTAAGTATGCAGTAAAGCATGATTCCAAGAAATGATAAAGTAAATAAGGAACATGTCAAGAAATGGGTTGTGTGGTAAAATGTGTTAATACAACCTAACTTTAATGAATGAAGTATATGTTTTGGTATAAGTTAAATGGACAAGGAAATGCGTAAATATATTAATGTCCACGAGTTAAAGAAAAAAGGTAGAGTAAAGTGGGTTTATGGGTCGTTAAGTAACCTAAGTTGTTAACCCATAATTTTGCTTAAGCATGTATTGAAAGGTTTTCAAATGTCAAACAATATTTTTCTAACATGGTGAATGCGTGTGTTGAAACGATACTTTCCAATGAAAATACTAAAGTATATTTTATGAAAAAAGAGGTCAAATTCTAGTAACGGAAAATTCAAGTGAAATGGTTTCAAGTGTTTAACCGGATGTGTTAAATAAAGTGAGAAATTTCTAAAAATGAGTAAAGAAAACCTTTAATGAGATTAAGGTTAATTAATCTGGGAGAATAAGGTTTTTAGAAATAAATTGGTCAAAGTATTGGCATGGGTATTTTGAGGTTATACATATGTAGATATATGCATATTTTCGCATGTATGTGGTTGTAGCGTGTGAGTATTCCTTTCCATAGTTCGTTTCTATACTACTTTTATAAATTCCACTTGGCATAAGCTCACACCCCCACATTGTTACGGTAGGTTAGGAACGGTTACCTATTTTGAGGGTATTTTATAGGCAAGTATAATTTATTTATATTTACATTAGTAGATCTATTTACTTGCACTTTGGGGTGCTCCCAGTGGATCCCTCACGTAGTTTATCTTGAAATTGGAATCATATGCTAATAAGCGATATGTTAATTAAAGTAAAACTAGACTAGCAACATTATTTATGTTGTTTCATTGAACTTCACACTAAACAACTTGATTCAGATTGAGTTGACTCATGGATAACCCATAAATTGGGGTCAGGGCGTTACAGAAAGTCTATCTTGATGGCAATGGGGGTATGAGAGTCATCATGGGTGATCAGGAGTATCCCAATGTCGTATGCTTTCTTATTAGTGGCTCCATCAAAGAATATTTTCCATCTAATGTCCTCTTGAGAGGTGAAAAAAATATCTTCATTTAGGAATTTAGAGACCTAAACATCAGTTCCTTACATAGGTTAATCGGTGATGTAGTAAACAATGGCCCTCCCTTTCATAGCTTTCTGCATGACATACACAATATCAAACTTGACTAGCAACATCAACCAACGGGCCTTTCGGTTGGACAAAGAAGGTTTTTTTAGAAGGTATTTGAAGGTATCTATTTGAAATACTAGTTTGATAAGAAAAGCAAGCATGTAGTGCCGTAACTTCTGCATAACCCAAACCAAGGTGACACATGTCTTCTCCAAAGTAGTGTAGTTGTTTTTGTATCTGACCTATTTCTGATTGATGTAATAGATGGCCCTTTCTTTACCGGATTTTCAATGTATAGGTTAGCAAATCCCCTATTGCTGTATCTATTATGGTTAAGAATAAGAGGAGGGGGAGGCTTGGATGTGGAGGTAGGATCACCAGAGGTCAGGTGAGGTATCGCTTAATTCAATCAATGGCTACTTGTCAGGCTTCATTCCAGAATTTAGTTGAATCCTATCGGAGAAGTTTGAAAATGGGTTCGCGGATAGAAGTGAGTTAACAGATGAACCGACTGATGATCTTTAGTTTTCCCAGGAATCCTAGATGTCTTTATCTGTCTGTGGTGATGGCATCTTAATTATGTCTTTCATCTTAGCAGGGTCTTCTTCGATTCCCTTCTCACTGACCAGGAATTCAAAGATTTTTCCTTTCGTGATGCTGAAAACACATTTATGTGGATTTAGTCGCATCTGGTATTATTGCAGTCGCTCAAAGAACTTTCAGAGGGAAATAATATGACCTTCCTGAGTTTTAGATTTAATTATCATGTCATCTACGTAGACTTAATCTTCAATGTGAATACATTTTTTTAGGATGGTTATGGTAGCCCTTTGGTAGGTAATCTTAATGTTCTTGAGTTCGAATAACATGACAATATAGTAGATGGTTCTCTATGGGGTGATGAAGGAGATCTTCTCTAGATGGTCAGGGTGTATCTTAATCTGGTTATATCTGAAGAATCCATCGATAAATGATTTGAGGGCATGGTTAGCCCTGTCGTCCATAATCATGTCAATATTGAGTCAAGTAATCTTCCTTTGGGATGCTTTATTCAAATCCTAGTAGTCGATGCATATGTGGACTTTTCCTCCTGACTTGGGCATCGGGATGACGTTGGCGATCCATGTTAGGTATTGGACCACACAAATAAAATGCATGTTCAATATTTGACAACTTCCTCCTTTAGCTTAAAACAACCATTCGGTATGGAGTTTACTTAGCTTCTGTTTGACTAACTTTCATTATGGGAATGTCAGGATCTCATGATGAGCTATTTCCAGATCAATGCTGGGCATGTCATAGTAGAACCACGTGAAGACATCCATGAATTCTTTTAGAGGTTATTCAAATTACGCACACCCATTCTTGTTAAGGGTGGAACATATCCTAATCTTGCACTGAAGGCTACTAGAATCGAGATTTATAACAAGTGTCTCATCATCATTAATTTGAACCCGATTATGTTGTTTGTTATAATCCTTATTAAGGTCAGTTAAGAATTATTCATTTATAAAATCATTGTCATCAAGAGTTTGATTAGAATCAAGACTATTAATGTAAGGCACAACAAGTTTAATTAAAATCCTAGTTTATTTCATTTTCGGGAAAAATAACATTGAGAACCTTATCAAAAGAGGTCTCAATTATATTGATGTTAGGAAAAGAAAAAATAATAATAGGTGAAGAAACTTGAATAGGTTAAATAGCAGGGTTGGGTTGAATCTAAGCAGGCTGGACTAGGATGACATTCTAGTTGAGGAGAGGCATGTCATCAACTTTGATTTTAGCGTACGGGTCCGATGGTGTGGAGTTTGAGCGAATCATGTAAAGATTCAACTCCAGTGTCTGTAACTCGAAAGATGCTTCAAACTTTCCTCGGAGTCTTTTGTAATTATCACGACTTTATTAGTAAGAGGTTATACTTGATGTTTGTAGTTTTCGGCCCAAGAATTACTGTATTGAAAGAAGATTTCTAGCCTCGATTTGATCTTCTTGTCAACAATATCGTACCATGGTTCAGGGAAGCCACATAAGGGGAAGTATTCCCCTTCCTTGACAAATCATTCATTCAAAGAGCCTCTGAAACAATCTTTTCATCTTTCAATATTCTTTTCGATCTCGATCGATAAAGCGCTTTGAGTTCATTCGGTGAAGGTTGGTAACCCAGGACATATGTGGAAAAGGCCTCCTTCAGGACTATAGGCTCGAGGATCCCTTATTGGTGTCTCCCTAGCCCCATTTCGATTATGAAGTGCATATTCTTTAACATCTAAATCACATTGATATTGTAATGAGGGTGTAACACCCCGTAATTTTAAGAATTTAGTATTTAATTATTTTTGGGAGAAATAAATATTTAAATTGGAGAAACTTAAATTTATAATTTGGAGAATTTATTTGAGTGGGAAGAATTATTTATATTTGGCGACTTTAAGTTAAATTGTACGAATTAATGTGTGTCGCATTTTTGAGGTCAAAATTGGAGAATGTTATAAAGTATTTCGGATGACGATTCTGAGTGCGCGGTTGAGTCCGGATGGGTCAAGATAGTCAGAAAAGAGTACTCGCGGGTAGTAATTGAGTCTCGGGGCATTTTTGGGCATAGTTGGGCCCACACGGGGTGATTCAGGCCATTTTAATTAGGCCAATGTGGCCAAAAACGGGATTAAGGGTTTTAAACCTAATGGGGGAAATGTTGAATGACCGTTAACACAATTCAAAACCTAGGGTTTGAGAGAGAGACAGAGGAAAGAAATCAAGAAGCAAATTGGGGACCGTTTTGGAGACAAATCGAGGGACAAAGTGAGTGTTCGTCATCAACACCTTCTCTACGCCAACGGATCAAACTCTACGAACAATTAGAGGCAAGTGGTTAACTATTGTAATTATTCTTTATGATAATCAATTCATATTATGGGAGGTGTAAAGACCTAAATTCATTTTTGGGTGGGCTATTGCATGAAATGGGTTTTTATGAAATTTAATCTGTTGGGTGATTTAACAGTTACATTAATGTTATGGAAGAATCATAATAGAAAACCAGTGTTAGAGTTGAATTTATGGTGATTGTGGGATCAGATTGGTGAATGATAATTGGGATTTTATCATAGGAATTTGTGTTCTTGAGTGGGTAAATATTCTTTATATCAATGATGCTAAAAGGGTTTAGATGATGATTATTGTTCATGATAGATATAAAAAGATGATTAATAGGCTGTATTGAGGTTGGAATTTGAGAAAAGAAACCTTAGATTTCGTCAATGGCTGAACAGTAAGCCGAAGAAGAAAGGGAACTGGTCGATCGATCGATGGTCCCAGATTGTTGACAGTTCGCCCAGTTTTATATATAAGGGGGAAATTATATTTAATTCAATTCCTATGCTTTATTTAGTGATAAATAAATTGGAGGCACCTATTCCTAACAAGTTTGGGGAAAAGTAATTGGAGTTAGGGAGGATTTACGCGAGGCACTTTATGGATAAATTTGGGGAATTAGATTCCAAATTTAACTATATACGGATTTAGTGAGCAAGTCCAGGTATATTGGTTGAGCAATGCCAAGGTGTTAAATTAATTATGGAGATAAACAAATTAATTTGGAGTCGGAATATAGACTCGGGAAATATTAAGTTATGGGCCAAGTGAGCAAGTCCGGGTATGTTGTTTAAGTGACACAAGGTAATAAATTAATTAATGTGTAAATTAATTAAATTAGAGTCGAATCATAGACTCGGGTAAATATTATATAAATTAATGTGCAAAGTATTTATATTAAAGTCAGACCATAGACTCGGGGGAAATATTATATTAATTGACATGTGAATTAAATAAATCAGAGTCGGACCATAGACTCAGGAAGATGATAAAATATTAAGTGAGAAAATTGATTTAATTGAGTCGGGACAGAGACTCGAAAAATTACAGGCTAGTGTTACGGGTTTTTGAGTACATGGTAAAGTCGGGGTTTATATTATATATATATGGTGTAGTGATAGTATATATATGTGTGTATATATTATGTATGCTATTAAGTATCCGTGACTAGATATTTATTTAATTTATATACTCCAGTGCTATCAAGGGAGGTTGCGCGATGTGGGTGAATCCCCTAGCTTGAGGAGTAGGGTGAGTATATCCCCAGGTCATAGCATTCGGTATATGGGTGAGGGGCTTATCTCACTTTCAGGGAAGGAATATGACCGCCTCCACTACGTTTATATTTTGGGCCAGGTTGGTGAGCGATTCCAACTCGGGTAACTAGGTTATGTGAGCACACCTAGTGAGATAACACTTTAGAGGGAATCATCCGGTGATGGTATACTCAGAGGGATGGATGTACGTATATATATATATATATATATATATATATATATGTGTGTGTGTGTGTGTGTGTGTGTGTGTGTGTGTGTGTGTGTGTGTGTGTGTGTGTGCGTGGTTATTCTTAGTAAAGGTACGTATATAATGGTAGTAAATATTATATGCGAAAAATAATACAGTGTGTGATGTATATACTTTATATAACTTGTGTCATGGTTATATGTTATGATTTAAAAGAAATTAATTAAGTTCATTGGTGAGAAATTATAATCCAGGAATTATTATACTCGGGTTAGAGTAGTATGGCAAGAGGATATTATACCAGAACTAGTTGGACGGGGTAGTACAACTAAGTGGGGTTAATGTAACCGTTAGATGTGCCCATTAGTGGAGGGGTGAGTATGTCCTCAAGGGAGTGAGACACTAACTTAAATATGAAGCGCATTCATGCATTTTAAATTACTGCAGTTAATTCACTTGCTAAATATTTTCAAAATATTTTGGGTTCTAACCCTTGCTATAAAACTATTTTCAAAACCTTTTAGGTGTCCAGCCACAGGGATGCCAGACTTGATATTCTATTCCAGGGACACGGAGCTATGGCATATGTGGATTCTAGAAGGAGTTTGGATTAGACGCATCGTTCATTCATTCCTTGAGTAGGAATCATTTATCAGTTTTAAGTTTCCTTAGGGCATGTCATCTAGACTCTTCAGTTGCATTTTTCAGTTGTATTTATTCTTGTGTGGGTTGATTGTTGTTGGACTATTTACTTTGGTGGCCGATGGTTTATTCGGAAAATTTGTTTAATTAATTATTTAGTTGATTTAATTTCAGTTGTGTGAATTATTTATATTTATTTCCGCATGTACTGTTTTGTTTAATTAAAAATTTAAAATTTGGCACTAGGTTTTGGAATACTAGGTGGTTAGTACGTTTTAAAAAGTTTTTCTACAGTGATGCTAAGGATGAACCAATTGTGATTCTTGTTTTAATTTGGTATATGACTGATCACCCGGTATTTTATTAGGCGGGGTGTCACAGAGGGTTGTGTTCTATATAGACTCAGTCTTTGAATTCATCCCCCACTAGGAGGGGAGGTGGATTAATTCTGGAACATGAGAAGATCATGTCATTTGACCCATGCTCATTTGTTAGTGCTGGCATGGTCTGTACTATTATCATCATCCAAAATGGTGATAGCTGATCTTTGGAGAAGAAATTCAGTTTTTGATGAAGAGAAGAAGATACCCCCCTCGTATGTTGTGGAACCATGAACGACCAAGGAGTAGATTGAAGCACACGGGTATGTCAATGACTTGGAACTCGATGACAACATTAATAGGGACTAACCCTAGTGTCTATTTTATGGAACCAATTACTTCTCGTCAAGTATTGTTATAAGCACATATAGTTGCTGAAGTGGGAGTGAGATCACTGACTTTTAGGACCAAACAATTGAAGATTCTGAGCGAACAAACATTAATAACAGATCCGTTGTCGATAAGTGATAGTGGGAGTGTCTTTCCCAAGACTTTAATGGGAAGTTAAGAGCATAATTATGATCAGGACTGAACTTCGGTATCTTTTCTTCAAAAAAGGAAAGGAGTCTAAAAGATGTCAGGGACCTAACCATATTTATAGCTTCTTCGGGAGTGGTGGAAGGAGGGTCTGTGGGTTTGATGAGGAGCTTTATCAAGGCATTTCGATGCAATTGATAGGACATGAAAAGCCCCCTTAGGATGTTATTGGCTTGGGTATTCTTGAGTTGATCAATGAATTTGCTCTCTTCAATGGTCATTTAAGTCATGGAAAGTTCCTCGACAAGTCCCTTTCCTTTACTTTTTTTTGGTTGCATGAGGAATCAGATCTTTATAGTTTCTCCTTAACCTAGTAATGTGATTTATAGAAGCGATAAGGAACAAGAATCCCGTGGCTTCATCTACCTCGGGATGACTGGCCTCCTAATTGATTTCCACTAACAAATCTTTTAAGGATATCATTCCACACAGACTGACTACTTAACTCACTTCTTCCTAACTTGGTTCATCATCTGAGCTATCAAAATCATCTCCAATCCAATGGTGACTATGTATTGTTATAAAAAGTAATCAATACACTCGACAAGATCAACCAATTCATTTAACAAATCTTCCCACTCAGCGGGGAGGTGCAGGAGTGAAGGGACCAAGCGTTCCAGGAGCTTCAAAGTGGTGAGCAACTAAAATTTTTTGCAGATTTCACTTATTTTTCAAAATGTATCGACCATGGTCTATACCACATCATCTAGACTGACTTGTCTAATGTGTACTATCCACTAATTTGATTCTCGAGCCAATAAGCCACTGAATTGTTGATAATCAATGGACATCTTAATGGGAAATTTTAGCCTAAACTCAAAGAGTTGGTTCAACACAGCTGGTAACTCCATGCCTCCACCTCAGATCATGTGCGGATGGAGTTGTAAGCCATTGTAATTAGTAACAAAGCTTGATCGATGAATCGGGTAAAGTGCAGGAGAAAAGATGGGCAAACCATAAGCGGTGTGGGTGAGATTGTAGACATGATGGGTGTTCAGTTCGACACGATTTGAGTAGATGGTTGAAATTCTGGGTCATTTTATAGAAAGATGGAATTTGTATGTGCTGAAAGTGGGTTGTGAGTGGTATTGGGTTTAGGATTAGCTGGCGGGGCAATAATACCATAATCAATTAGTCCTTGGATCACATTTCTAAGGTGGAAGAATTGGTCGGTGGTATGACCTGCAAATTGGTGGAAATCATAACAGGAATTAGGATTGAATATTTTATGGAGTGGATTTAGTAATGGACGGGAGTCCAAGGGTTATGAGATTTTATCTTAATAGGTCCTGCTAGACTTTGGATAGGGGAGCATGGAACTCTGTGTATTCTTTCTTGGGATAATTAGGAAGACTTTTCGGTGCCTAAGAGGTAGCAGGCTGTGAAATTTTATTGATAGTTGAGACTGTAGCACTATCAGGCTTCTCATACTTTCGGGGAGTGAACTACCCCATCACTTTCTTTAGTTTAGATTACACTTTGGTAATGTCTTGCTCAATTTCTACACTAGCGTCTCGGAGGGCTAAAAAATCTCGGTAATACTGTCCTCCCATGAATGATCGGATGTGACGCAAGAAGTTCTTCTTCACAATACTGACTTATTCCTCCTCAGAGGGATTATTGGTCATGATGGCATCTTTCTCTCTCCACTTTCCTATGAAGCTGCTAACTATTTCCCTAGGGTTTTCTTAAGAAGCTTTAGATCTCAACCCCTAACCTATAGATTCTTATTGTACTTGTATTCAAACATGACTTCTCGGGTGACATCCTCCCAACTACGGATTTTGGATTCTTTAAGAGACATAAACCATAAAAAGGATTTTTTTAAGTTCTGTTGAAACATATGACCCATTATTTCTTTGGAGGCACTAATAAGTTTTATGGTTCGTGGATACCTTCGATGGTTAACAATTAGGGGCCCACTTCCACCGAGCTTCTTTACACCTGGCATCTTGAACTTCTTTAACAGTCTAACTTTGGGATACGGAGACATATAGGTATAGTACATGTAATTCCCAGATATCTTAACTTGGGCAAACTTCTTTGACAGCAATTTGAGGTCTTCCTTGACCTTTTTCGATTCCTCCTCTTTAGGATCCACGATTACTAGTACATTATCCCCTGGCTGAGCATGGTTCAAAATTAGGAGTTGAGCCGGTGGTGACCCATTGGCAGGCAGGGAACACAGATCATGCTTATAATTTTTTAGGACCTAAACAGTCTCGGGAGCGGGTGGAACCTTGGAATGAGGAAAGAGAACCTCGTGTTCTTTGGGAATCTGGGCTTAGTGTCGCTTCATTTAATGGACCTCAGTTTGAAGTTTATTAATCTTGTCACTGAGTTGGTCTAAGAGGGTCATCAGATCGGTTGGCAAATTCAGTGATCGATGAGTGCTGCTCACAACCTTAGATGAAGTAACAGAAAATCTAGCAGAGCATTGAGGTGATTTGATGGAAGACCAAAGCCAGCCAAAATCGAGTATGCAATCGAAATTAAAGAGAAAATGGTTTGAATTTATTTTTGAAAGAAGGAGGAAGAGATTTTTTGGTATTTTAGAAGGACGAGAATTTTTTTCGGCATTTTAGTTTTTCAAAAAAGAGGGATAAAGGAAAAGAATCTCAGCATGATTACTATTATCAATGTTGTTATTAGGTTTTTACTTGTATTAGTTTTGCCTAAATGTAAAAAAAATGTCGGACAGGACCCGATCATGGGAAAATAGGGTTTTAAAATATGTAAGATATGATTTGACTTATTTCCAGTCTCATGGACAAGGTTGTGTTGTGAAAAAGGCAAAATTTCATGAAAATTTGGCGAGTTTTGCATGGTAATTGAAAAACTAACTATGAGATCCCTAGGTCTGACACCTATATAAGGTTTATGAACTTGTAAGGTTAGTGGAAGCGTTCCCTGATTTGGCAAGACTTTCACGATATACGTCTTGCCTATAGGGGTAATCATTCATCAGTAAGTGTGGACAAGCCATATGATATACCCGAGTGTACCTGAATTACCTCAATATATACCTCGTGGGGAAAATATGCATGAGAGCGAATTCGATATACTCAACGTACATGAATGATTTCCCTGCTACACCTCCCGTTATGAGTTCGGTCAAGCGGTACGATGTGGGGGAAAGATTCAATATACGTCAAAGGTTCGAGGCCAATGAAAGGTGAGAGTCATATCGCTTAGGCTAACTGCGCCTCGTAGAAGCAGCGTCCATTACAAAGTGACCCCCAGTACGAAACAAAATTTGGGTTAATATTTCCATGCTCTTGGTGATGTTGCATGCAAAAATGCAAGAGTCTTAATTAGTATATTATGAAGAAAGAGTATTTTTATTTTCATGATGAGTAAAGAGATTACTACACTAATGATGGATCATATAGAAGTATCATGAAAAGTTGCATGAATCATGGAGACTATATACGTATGGATATATGTGAACGAGTGACATGTGAATATCTACAAGTGAGTCTGTGCGGTAGTGAGACTATACATGGATCAACTACAAGTGGTGTGTAATATGTGCAAGTGATCATGGAGATATATACAAGTGTGAGAAGTGTGGCTATGTGCTAGTGAGGCCTAAGCTTGGATATTCTAAGTGGTGTGTGGAACATTTGAGTAAAAGAAAATTAAGTGTATGTGTATGAAGTTTACTTGGAGACTATATACAAGTGTCTGAAGAATATATGTGAGTGAAAAGTGATATATATAATACATAGATATACACAAAAGGTAAATGAAGGAGAAAAGGGAATATATAGGTAGGTAAATATGAACACATGCAGAAAAGAAAAGCACCCATGCAAAATATAGTATAGTTCTCGTAAAATGCGTATCCCCAGAAGAGTCACCACTATAGCCATCCCGGGGGTTGAGGGCTCCCCTCTGGCATGCACGGGATTGCACCCTTTTTCTGGGATCTTAGTCATCATCCCCATGGGATAATATGTAAAGATAGAGCCGCCAACCTATTTTGCACAAAATAGCCAAAAGAAATGTTGTTCCTTAGAGAGAACGACATCAAGGACAATACTGATACTTGCAAAACCAAGTCGATCAATTTTCCATGGACTAAGTTACATAATGAGAAGGTTTTACGCACCCATACCACCCTCTCAGTATCTCATGGGAATGTTTAATCTTCTCCTGTTCAACTCTGTGAAGTGTGTGCTTATGTACATGATATGGATAGAGAATGGAATCGTTCAACTCTCTGTATCGAAAAGGACAATGTGATATCATCCTTAAGAGTGTTCCCAAAAATAATAATGCAAAATATAATATAAGTATTTGCGGAATCACAAGTCGTTATGGAAGAACGAATCGGACAAGACACAAGAACGCAACAATGTGACATCCATTAAGAATATATATATATATATATATATATATATATATATATATATATATATATATATATATATAATAAAAGCAATATAACAAATGTTCATAAGGGAGGACTCGAATATCGGGATTTACCCAAAACTCCTACGTAACCCAAGGGGCATCAGAGTCCATATAGTTCGAAGATAACATAGGGTGGGGTTGAATTCATAAATCTAAGATGGGGATTTCACTTATATATGTGCGTAGAGATAAACGTTCCTTAAGTGTGAGAATGTGTAGTGAGAATCCCTCTTTTGGAATTTATAGATAAACCTCCTTTTTCTTGTTTTTGGGTTTCTTGCAAAAATTGAGTATGTGTGAATACTACTAGTAAATATTTGAGATTAATGTATGTGATGTACTGAAATAAATCAATAAAGTAGAAACAAAACAACTAATACTAAAATAAGAGAATTTGGACAAAAGATGGAGAACTCGACCTCCTTATCAATACTTGAAAGGGATATTAAGTGTTAATATGATGATACTGCCATAGGATGAAGATGGTATGAGGAGATGGGGAGTAATTTACTAAATAAAGTATTAAAAGTATGGAATGGAATGTGGGAGATAGACTTTTTAGGAAGGAAACAACTATGAATTCGAGCGAATGTTCTCTGAATTGCTAAGAGGGATGTGCAGGGGTTCTTTTAAAAGAGAGGTCGTTGCATATATTTATGGGGCCAAGGAGGGTTTCGATCGGCATGGTCCTGGACCTAACTATCAACATAGAGCCCTGGACACACTGTCGATATGCAGGGTCTTGAGGGTGACATTTAGCAATCGGGGACATGTCTTTTCAAAAAATGATCGTAAAATGCAAGCTATAAGTCAAAATCATGCACACGACAGACCGATGTAAATGATATTCAAATCCCTTTAAGAATCCATGGAGCCACTTATAGGTTCGGGAGTTGACTGAGGTCAAACTGGGCTCGAAAGAGCCCATAGGTCACTGAACAAGAAATTTTTGGAAGAAAATGGATCATTCGTTCGTCACAAGTGGTGTTTGAGGTGTGAAGGAAAGGGGAGGGGGTAGGGTTGAATTTATAGTGGAGGGGGAAGGGATTTGGAGGGAAAGGGTTGTTGGAGGGAAAGGTTTTTGGAGGGAAAGGATGTATGGGGAAGTGGAGAACCGAATGGGAGGGAAGGATGGTAATTGGGGGAAGGGGGGGTGAATGGGGGGAAGAGATTCAACGAATCTGCAGAAGGCGGACCGGTCCGGTCTGTGACACCCCAAATAAAACTATGGTGCGTGCATACTTCCACTATCCAAAGCCCCATATCACTCACATAAAGGGGAATACATTCGGAATCACTCTCGAATTGTATTAACATAAATACACAAACAATATTGAGGCGAAGCATATATTCCAAGTCTCTAAGAGGGTAGCACATACCGGCGTCTCTTAGGACCGTCTGAACTATCACATTGATAGCCTGTACCAAGGACATGTATCTTCTAGGGTACAAGTCAATATCCCCCATAAAGGTCCCATCGAGATAAGACTTGTCCCAGTGCGGAAACCTTAGGGATAATGTAAGGATGATTCACACATGGTACAGACCATTGGAAAGGGTATTTAGAGCCCTTTGAGATTTCATTCAGATCTGTTCGATTTGAACTGTTGATCGAGGTCAAATGGGGAATGAAATCACTTGATGATGCTTTAGAGTAAAGTGGGTCATTCGTTCATTTTATAATGCTGATTCGTGCCTTGGGTGGACTGTTGAAAGAACATTTAGAGCCCTTCAAAGGTTCATTAACATTTTCTCAAGATGGAGAGTTGATCGGAGTCCAACGAGGCTCGGGATACCCGGTGACCTCCAGATCAGTGTCCATGGTAAAACGGATCATTTGTCAAAACTATAAGGTCAATTCATGCATGATGTGGACCTCGAAAATGGGATTAAGAGCCCTTCAAAGAGTTATTGAGATTTATCTCAAGTGAGAAAGTTTACTGGAGTCAAACGATCCTGAGATAGCCTGGTGGCCTCGAGTTCAGTTTCGATAGTGAAACAGACCGTTTATCCGAACGGTAAGGCCGATTCATGCATGGGGGTGGGCAGTTAGAAAGGTAATTCAGATCTATTTGAAAATTCATTGAGCATATTCTCAGATGGGAAAGTTGATCAGAGACAAATGGGGCCCAGGAGTGCCCGATAGCTACTAGATTGATACTCGGACTATGACCTAGGATTTATGATGAACGAGTTAGTGCTTAGGACATAAGGAAGTGCTTGGGGGGGAGGGTCATAGGATGTGATATATACACATATGTTATGGTACTTTTCAGAATGTAAGTGACAAGACTCAGAGCATTTAAAGCTATAAATTCGGGAATACATAATTAAATTAATATGTAATTTTAATGAAAAATGATAAACGGATCCAATATCCATATTCAATTATATATTTCATAGTCATTTTATTTAATTTTTCTTCTCTTAATTTAGAACTCAACTATATCTATAGACTCGTCTTGTCTAGTTAGAAAGTCGATAATTTACAAAAATTAACTAAATCTTTGTGGGTTTGACTCGTACCTTCACTCATCATATTCCAACAGCCCATACACTTTTGATAATTTTGTGATTTAAAATTTAAGAAATAACTTGGGGAGTTTAGCCATGGTGGAGATAATGATCTCTACCGACCTAAACACTTGGTTATAGGGTGAGTCCTGGTGGGCTATCAAGGATAAGAGATATGACTGCAACCATTACTCGTCATGCATTGGATGTTCCCCCTGCTGGATTTAGGAGTTCAATGAATGAGACATCTCGGTGAAGAAATTGATTTAGTTGTATTTATCATTTTGTTGTAAATTTTTCACTTTTTAATTTCCTTGTAACAACTTAAAAGTGTTAATAGAAATTTTTGCATCTTTGCTTCCCTATATGATGTGTGGTCTTTTGATCTTACCTTTTAACTGATGTCATCACATTTAACCTTGGTGATTAGGCACATATTCTTCACATTTATCCCCTTAATTTCGGTATTTTTATGATCCCATGCAGTGTAAATGGCTTGGATTTGTCTCGTATTTATCCTACTAACCCCTTTTGGCAAGTATTTCGTGTTTTGTGTATTTCTCATGTGTTTTACAGGTATTTCATGCAAGTTAGTGCGAAAGAGAACTCAAAAAAGTGAAAGAAATCAAGAAATGGAGAGTTGAAGGGCATTTTTGTAATTTTGCAGCCTTAGTCCGGAGGTGGGGCCAACTACAAAGTTGAAGAGCTCTAAATTACAAGAACACTGGAAAAAATGGCACCTCAATCCGAGCTACGGTGAAGAAGTTACGAGGTTTTGAATATGCGAGATAATGAAGAGAAATGGACCAGAAACCAAACCGATCCGGTAGAATAAAAAAAGAACCGATTCGGTGGATGAAAAACGGACCGATCCGAGGGCTATCCGGACCGGTCCGGTCATGCGAATTGCTGGCATTAATTATGCAGATTTTGAGGTGATTAGCCGGTGAAAACTTGCGCAACAAGCGATTCTAGCTGTCAAATTCGTGTTACTTGGTGCTATAAAAGACCAAGCCCTACCTCATTTCAAAGGGAGACGAATTCTAGGGAGTAGAATAGAATTTTAGAGAGAGAAAGTCAGATTTTAGAGAGTTTTCTTAGTGTTTCTTTACATAGAAATTTTCATAAACCCTAGTTTGTAAGGTTGAAGAAGAAGAATATTTCTGGATTCAATCATCTCTCTTCCCTAGTGCAGATTTCAAGTATCAAATTCCATTCCCTTAGTTAATCTCAATTTTTATTTTCAATTTAATCATCTTTTCTTGTTTTGTAATTTTTGTTTTTACCATGTTTCTTAGATCCACAATTATATGCATTGTTATGAAATTATTTTCCCATAAAATCATGTCTAGCTAAATTTTCAAGGGTTGTGGTACATGAATTCATTCCGGTATAAATTACCTGTGTAGAAAATAGAGGGTAAATTAAATATTGACCAAATCGTGTATGGAAATTCTACGAACATAGCCTACCTTTTAATCTCTCTTGCCCTAGGTACTTGGGATGTTTAAGAATGCTATGCAAGTGTAATTTTCCATTCACCGCTTTGTATTTGCCTTTGATTTCATATGATGCGGGCAAGATCCTTCATATATGTAATGCTTAGGATATATAAAGACTGGATTTAGTAAAAAATTTCAATTTACAATTCTAGTATTATATACGGTAATTTGTTAAGGTTTGAGGGATTGTACCCCACCCTATTTTTTCTCATTTTCAAATCTAATTTCTTTACAATTCTTAGTATTTTTGTGCACATTTTATTTCATCACCAATTGGAAATTTAAACCCATCAATCATCTTTTTCTTTTCTTTTATTTTAACATAAACTTTAGGATTAAACTACCTTACCTTTGTCGTCACGTTCACACGTCCTAATTCCCTGTGGATTCGATACCCAGACTCGCCACTATACTCCTTAAGAAGTGAAGTTACAAGTTTAGGTTTTTTTGTATTGAGGTTGAAAGCCGATAACAATGACTAGCGTATTACACGGACACTAGGTTCTCCATTCGATCTCAAAATGGTGCCGTTGCCGGGGAATGTTTTGTCATAGATTATAATTGATTTACTATTTCAAAAGATTTTTTTTCTTAGGTATTTTTTTAACCTTGTTTGTAGCCTTGCACAATTGAGCACCAAGAAATGTTGAATCCTCAACCACACACCTTTGTACTCGAATTTCCATTTACATACTATTCGGTAATCATGTCTTTTCATGGTGAGTTCGGTAATTATAATGGTTCATATGGTAATCGTTTTCAAACTTTTTATTCTCAAGAGTCCGCGGCTTGACCTATTACCATTCGTGATGCCATTCTAACTCTGGAGTATGAAAGGCTTGAAAATGAATATCGGAGAGAAATTTATATTAAATATTCTCAAGAATCTGTGCCTCGACCTACTACCATGGGTGTGGCCTTTATAAATCTTGCGTATGAAAAGCTTGAAAACGAATATCGAAAAAAAAATCATTTTGGGGAATCCAATGAAGATTTTTCTTCCGATATTGGTGAAACTATAGAAGGTTTTCAACCAAATGAGGAATCCGAGGTTTTAGAGCCAAGGGATCATACTTTGGAAGAAAACACACTTTTTCTAACCAAAAGAGTACTGGATTTTCTTTCCACCCAAAGCAAAAAGAATATCGATTATGGTCTTGTGAAGGAAATTGTCGCACTTTGCGATGATGTGCGTTCTATTTTGGAAAACAAAGAGGAGGTTGAGACTTATGTGTCACCTCAAATTTTTGAAGAACATCTCATTGAAAGTGAGTCTTGCTGACACACCCGAACCCAGTTACTTATAATTAAGTTTGAAAGTCAAAGTGAGTCAAACCATAATTAATCTAACCAAACCATAATCACGAGTTTTGATTTCAGAGTCGTCATTGTAAATCCATATAACTAAAAACCTTTTTACAACATCAGAGTAGTCATACTTATACAAACTTTCTTGAAGGATAATTTAACTTAATTACATCATTTACATTTAAACAAAATCTTTGTTTCTCCCATTCCTGGCTAACCCAGCCCGACTTCCTAGATTTGGCAGTGACATCGCGTTACCTGAAAAATGTGAACATAGGAACCGTGAGCAAAATAGCCCAGTGAATGCATCACTACTATACTATTGCATGAATTTAAATGCAATAAATCATGTCCATATACTTATGTATTAACTTATCCGGCTCATTCATAATTAATGACCAACTTTTTCGAATCATGATTCACATATCCTGTCTAAATAGACAATTCTCCCCCATTCCTGGTCGAGGAGTAACCCCTTGTCATTAATAGACAAATCTCCCCCATTCCTGGTCGAGGAGTAACCCCTCATTTCGATAAACCGAAATGAACAATTTCATATTCATTTTATTATGATCATATCAACAACACGATACAAATATCTCTTTCCAGTGAGTACACTCACCTTGGTTGACAACTACGTATTCAGGTTTCCTTTTGGTGGAGCTGAACTGGGTTGATTAGGCCTTACACCTGTCAATCCAACTAAATCAGTACTGAACCTCAATCATAAATATTATCCAAACATAATTATGTAACTTTCCATGGCTATACATCAACAATATAATTCCAATTAAGTCACATTCCATAAAACATAGGTAAAGGCAAACAATGATGTACATATTGATAAAGTTACGCACATTCAACCGTAGGAAATAACTTATGAGGAATTTATAGCCAAAGTCAAGTAAACATGAAATTATACTCCTCAATGTATATACACATTAAATATGTACTCAAAGTACCCTTTGTAACGACAAAATACAAACATTCATTCAAGGGGTATCCAGTATGGCCTGAAATTATTGTACTACACACTTAACCATCCTATATTCCTAAATTGTATAATTACAGGGGGTACAACCTTATCAATATGAAACATATATGAATATACTATCCAGTACAAGTGACGGTGTAATTTTTCAAGCTTCCTAGGGCAAGTTATCACCATTTCTCTACAACACAAGAAATCTGCCCTACAAGCTCCTCTATTGTTCCTTCAACTTCCAAGAATTTTCATAATTTTTCTCCAGTATAAATTTCCATTATTTTCAACCCATTTTCATTAAACATATTGAATCGTACAGAATTAAAGTTTCATAATTGTTTGACTTCATTTGCTATCTCAAAAGCTTGACTAAACTCAGGGCATACCGAAATGAAGTATAAAAACAGAAACCATGTACCAACTTGAAATCATCATTACGGCCTAATAACAAGGAGATAAATTCTAATTTTCAGATATGATATGAATATATGAGTCTACTTTCATATACAATTGGAATTTCTCAATTCCAGTAAGTACACAAAGAGATATGCAAGTTTTAATACAAGGGGTTTCAAAACAAGGCAATTTTAAGGGTTTATGCATTCAACTTAGCTTAAACTTGCATATATTCATACATATGCACCCAAGTATGAAAGTTCAATAAACAAATAAAGTATTTGTATCATATAAAACATAAATATATGAAAAATAACAATATTTGCAATTAGGATTACCTTCGGGACGTTTACGTAATTTCTACGGATTTTTCTACACTTTTTCTCCTCACTTTTCTTCCTAAACTTCTACCTTCTCTTTCCTTAAGCTTAAAACCCTTTCATGGCTGATCTTGGCTGAAGGATAAGTCTATTTCAAGGGTATAAGGTCGGCCAAGGCTGCCTCCCAAGCCAACCGATCAAATTAAAACATTTGGTTTAATAAAAGACAAATACCACTTAAGGGAATTGACAGATTCACCCCTTCTCGTAATTTCGACCTAACTTCTTACTCGAATCTCCGTTTGATGAACCGTTTGTTTTGTTACAACCCTGACTCACATGTATACAACTACCTAGTTTTCACCTCAAGTCATTTATAATGTTATAAAGGTCAAAACTAGTCTCTAACAGGAACCTTTCTACCGAAAACAACAAAATTTTGTGTTCGTAAATAATTCGACCTTTAATGATTTATGAAAGTAGGATTACAATAAACATAACCAATTAACATTAGATATACTAATATCACATTATTCATATCACATAAGATAAGAATGATTTAAATATAATTTATCATAATTATATTTGTGTTGTCACAACTTCCCCCCCTTAGAAAATTTCGTCCCCGAAATTTAATATAAAGGTCACTTACCAAACAAATGGGGATACTGTTTCCTCATGCTATCCTCCATTTCCCAAGTTGCTTCTTTAACTCCATGGCTCATCCACATGACCTTAACTAAGGGAATAACTTTATTTCTCAATACTTGCTCCTTACGATCAAGAATTTCCACCGGTTCCCCGATGTACGACAAGTCTTCTTTCAGTTCAATAGGTTGGGTTTTCAGTTGATGAGATGGATCTGCCAAATACTTACGAAGCATCGATACATGAAACACATCATGTAAACGGGATAAATCTGGAGGTAATGCTAATCTATAAGCCAGGGGCCCAATTCTTTCCAACACTTCAAATGGTCCAATGTATCTTGGACTTAGTTTCCCTTTTTTCCCAAATCTCATAACACCTTTCCATGGTGAAATACGTAGGAATACAAAATCTCCCTTCTGAAATTCCAATGGATGCTTCCTCTTATCTGCATAAAATTTCTGCCTGCTTTGCGCTATCTTTATCCGTTCCCGAATCATTTTGATCTTTTCAGTTGTCATGTCTATCAATTCAGGACCCAAAATTTTCGTTTCACCCACTTCATCCCAACACAAAGGCGTTCTACATCTCCTCCCATATAAAGCTTCATAAGGAGCCATATCAATAGTCGACTGATAACTATTATTATACGAGAATTCCATCAATGGCAAATGATCATCCCAACTACCTTTGAAATCAAATACACAGGCTCGTAACATGTCTTCTAATATTTGAATCGTCCTTTCTGATTTCCCATCAGTTTGTGGATGAAACGCAGTGCTGAACTTCAAACTTGTGCCCATGGAATTCTGGAGACGAGGCCAAAACTTAGAAGTGAACGTTGGATCTCTATCTGATACTATTGACACTGGTGCCCCATGCAAACGGATAATCTCATCAACGTACATACGTGCATACTTGTCAACATTGTAGGTGGTCTTAACTGGGAGAAAATGAGCTGACTTCGTCAATCAGTCTACAATCACCCAAATAGAATCATGCCCCTTTGGTGACCGGGGTAATCCTGTAACAAAGTCCATCGTTATATGCTCCCACTTCCATTCCGGAATAGGCAAAGACTGCAATAATCCTGCCGGCTTCTGATGCTCTGCTTTCACTTGCTGGCATACTAAACATTTAGCTACGAACTCTGCAATCTCACGTTTCATATTGTTCCACCAGTAATATTCTTTCAAATCTCTGTACATTTTGGTACCTCCCGGATGCATAGAGTAAATAGAACTATGTGCCTCTTCTAATATATCTTTCTTTAAGGGTGGATCATTCGGTACAAAAATCCTATTTTTATAACACAACGATTCATCATTCTTAATTTCAAAGTCACTCTCTCTACCATCCCGAACTTCTTGTTTCTTCTTTTCAAGGAATGGATCACTCATCTGCAAACTTCGTATGCGTTCTGCCAATAAAGGTCTCACTGTGACATGTGCTAATAATCCTCCACTTTTTGAAAACTTCAATTCAATCCCCATCGATGCCAAGTCAAGAATATTTCCAACACGGGCACACCGTATGCAACCAATCATCCCTGATGATTTTCGACTCAAAGCATCTGCTACCACATTGGCCTTTCCAGGATGATGATGAATGGTACAGTCATAGTCTTTAATCAGCTCTATCCAACGCCTCTGTCTCAAATTCAGTTCTTTCTGTGCAAACAAGTATTTCAAACTTTGATGATCCGTAAATATCTCACAAGTTTCTCCATACAAGTAATGTCTCCACAACTTTAACGCAAAAACAATTGCCGCTAGCTCCAAGTCATGTGTAGGGTAGTTTCGTTCATGCGTATTTAATTGTCTAGAAGCATATGCTATTACCTTCCCATTCTGCATAAGAACGCATCCCAACCCCTGAAATGAAGCATCTGTATAGATCACGAAAGACTCATTCCCACATGGAATAGTAAGTATAGGGGCTGAAACCAACCGCTTCTTTAATTCTTTAAAACTCCTTTCACATTCTTCATCCCATACAAACTTCACTTCTTTACGAGTCAATTTTGTTAGTGGTAATGCTATTGCTGAAAATCCCTTAATGAATCTGCGATAGTAACCTACCAATCCTAGAAAACTCCTAATTTCTGTCACATTCTTAGGACTCTCCCATTCAACAATTGCTTCCACCTTCTTTGGATCAACATATATCCCATTTCTCGAGACAACGTGCCCCAAAAACACAATTTCATTCCACCAAAACTCACACTTGCTGAATTTAGCAAATAATTTCTTCTCTCTCAAAATCTGCAATACCAGTCTCAAATGTTTCTCATGTTCCTCCATGCTACGCGAGTAAATCAACACATCATCTATGAATACTATCACAAATGAATCAATGAAAGGGTGGAATACCCGGTTCATCAAATCCATAAAAACTGCCGGAGCATTAGTCAATCCAAAAGGCATCACCAAAAACTCATAGTGCCCATATCGAGTCCGAAAAGCTGTTTTGGAAATATCACTATCCTTCACTTTCAGTTGGTGGTAACCCGATCTCAAATCAATCTTCGAAATTATAGTGGCCCCCTGTAATTGGTCAAACAAGTCATCGATACGAGGTAGAGGGTATTTGTTTCTAATGGTCACCTTATTCAATTGCCGATAATCAATACATAATCGCATTGTCCCATCTTTCTTTTTCACAAATAACACTGGGGCTCCCCATGGTGAAACACTAGGCCGAATGAACCCTCTGCTTATCAGATCTTGTAATTGCACTTTCAATTCCTTCAACTCTGTTGGTACCATTCTATAAGGAGCAAGGGAAATCGGACCAGTACCTGGAATTAATTCAATGGAGAACTCTACTTCCCTATCGGGTGGCAGTCCTGGCAATTCCTCTGGGAAGACATCAGAAAATTCTCTAACCACTGGTATATCTTCAACTTTAAGTGCTTCCTTACTAACATCAATCACATATGCTAAATACCCCATACAACCCTTACTCAATAACTTTCTGCTCTTTATTGCTGAGATAAGACAATTAGGGATAACATTCCTTTCCCCTGTAAACTGGAACTCGGGTTCACCAGGAAGATGAAATGTAACTTTTTTTCGAAAACAATCAATGGAATCATGATACGATGATAACCAATCCATCCCCAATATAATATCAAAATCCCGAATGGCCAATGGTAACAAATCGACATAGAAATCTCGCTCACCCATTCGTAAGACACAATCTTTATAAACATGCTCAACTAGAATTACACTTTCCATTGGGGTAGAAATATATAAGGCACAATTGAGGAATGAACATGGTCTACCCAAATATGAAACAATATCTGATGCCACAAATGAATGCGTAGATCCAGGATCAATGAGTGCATATAAATCTTTGTTTGCAATAGAAAGTTTACCTATAACCACTTTAGGTGTAGCATGAGCATCTTGCAACGTCATCGCAAACACTCTTCCTCCTGCCCTCGATCCAGTTGCTTGTTGTGTACCTCTCCCCCTGGTGGTACTGCCTGGAGAAGATCCTTTATGAGGCCCCACACTACTGACTGAAACTGTTCTTGCCAACATAGGACAATTCTTTCTCAGATGACCCTTTTGGTGACAGTTGAAACATTATATATTCAGTAACTTTGGGCAATTTCTCTTTATATGACCCGATGAACCACAAAAGAAACAAACATTAGGATCTCCTTGTGCTGAAAATCCTGAACCTCTTCCACCACTAGCCTCACCCCTTTGCAAACTACTTCCACCTCTACCCTGTTGGAATTTCTGCCCTCCAAGTCTCGAATATTCTGTATCACTACCCTTTTGATAACTTGGATCGAATCTGCTTCTCTTTACACCTCGGTCTCGATTCCCTCTTGCTTCATTCACGTCCCTTTCTACTAACATGGCTTTGTTCACCAAGGCTGAATAATTAACAGTCTCTAAAACCGATAGCCTTGATTTAATAACTAACTCTAGTCCATCGAGAAATCGGCTACACATATCTTCCTCATTCCGGATAAACCTCGAAGCAAAACGAGATAAGGCTGTAAGTTTGGCTTCATATTCCCTAACTGTCATACTCCCCTGATTCAATAGGAAATATTCTTTCTCCTTTTGTTTTTGATACATCGGAGGAAAATACTTGTCATACAAGGCTTTAACAAAAGCATCCCATGAGATCACATTCCCGCCTCCTGGAGTAATCAACAAATGTTTCGTGGCATCCCACCAGTACATAGCTTCTCCTTTCAACATATACGTCGCCAAGGTTACCTGTTGATTTTCAGGCATCTTCATTACCCCAAAGATAAGTTCAATTTCTTTAACCCAAACTTCTGCCTCTGCGGGATCAACTGCTCCTTCGAACGATGGTGGGTTCATCTTAATAAATTTTTCATGTGAAGTACACCTTTCTTCCCGGTGTATCACCTCCTCAGCCCTAGCCAAGGCTTGTGCCTCCAGTTGCCTGGTCTGTTGTTCTTCCACATGAGCCATAAATCTAGCTTGTTGCTCTGCCATTAGAGTCATAGCACGTGCCATTTTTTGCATGTCTGTCAATTGTTCTGGGTCAGGTTGTATATTTCCATGAACAAGTTGCTCAACCTCTGCCTCTGCTGCCACGTTTGAAGCCTCATATTCTATTTCCACATTCACATTCCCTCATTCCATTCTCTTATATCTGAAATGAATCAAAGATATAACAACATGCAGATATACATATCTTTCCTAACATAATCGTTAGTATCCAATAAAATATATTTCTAACATTCACTGCCAAATCTAGACTCTTATCACTCCAGAACCTCTAAAACCTAGGCTATGATACCAAAAGATGACACACCCCAACCCAGTTACTTATAATTAAGTTTGAAAGTCAAAGTGAGTCAAACCATAATTAATCTAACCAAACCATAATCACGAGTTTTGATTTCAGAGTCGTCATTGTAAATCCATATAACTAAAAACCTTTTTACAACATCAGAGTAGTCATACTTATACAAACTTTCTTGAAGGATAATTTAACTTAATTACATCATTTACATTTAAACAAAATCTTTGTTTCTCCCATTCCTGGCTAACCCAGCCCGACTTCCTAGATTTGGCAGTGACATCGCGTTACCTGAAAAATGTGAACATAGGAACCGTGAGCAAAATAGCCCAGTGAATGCATCACTACTATACTATTGCATGAATTTAAATGCAATAAATCATGTCCATATACTTATGTATTAACTTATCCGGCTCATTCATAATTAATGACCAACTTTTTCGAATCATGATTCACATATCCTGTCTAAATAGACAATTCTCCCCCATTCCTGGTCGAGGAGTAACCCCTTGTCATTAATAGACAAATCTCCCCCATTCCTGGTCGAGGAGTAACCCCTCATTTCGATAAACCGAAATGAACAATTTCATATTCATTTTATTATGATCATATCAACAACACGATACAAATATCTCTTTCCAGTGAGTACACTCACCTTGGTTGACAACTACGTATTCAGGTTTCCTTCTGGTGGAGCTGAACTGGGTTGATTAGGCCTTACACCTGTCAATCCAACTAAATCAGTACTGAACCTCAATCATAAATATTATCCAAACATAATTATGTAACTTTCCATGGCTATACATCAACAATATAATTCCAATTAAGTCACATTCCATAAAACATAGGTAAAGGCAAACAATGATGTACATATTGATAAAGTTACGCACATTCAACCGTAGGAAATACCTTATGAGGAATTTATAGCCAAAGTCAAGTAAACATGAAATTATACTCCTCAATGTATATACACATGAAACATGTACTCAAAGTACCCTTTGTAACGACAAAATACAAACATTCATTCAAGGGGTATCCAGTATGGCCTGAAATTATTGTACTACACCCTTAACCATCCTATATTCCTAAATTGTATAATTACAGGGGGTCCAACCTTATCAATATGAAACATATATGAATATACTATCCAGTACAAGTGACGGTGTAATTTTTCAAGCTTCCTAGGGCAAGTTATCACCATTTCTCTACAACACAAGAAATCTGCCCTACAAGCTCCTCTATTGTTCCTTCAACTTCCAAGAATTTTCATAATTTTTATCCAGCATAACTTTCCATTATTTTCAACCCATTTTCAGTAAACATACTGAATCGTACAGAATTAAAGTTTCATAATTGTTTGACTTCATTTGCTATCTCAAAAGCTTGACTAAACTCAGGGCATACCGAAATGAAGTATAAAAACAGAAACCATGTACCAACTTGAAATCATCATTACGGCCTAATCACAAGGAGATAAATTCTAATTTTCATATATGATATGAATATATGAGTCTACTTTCATATCCAATTGGAATTTCTCAATTCCAGTAAGTACACAAAGAGATATACAAGTTTTAATACAAGGGGTTTCAATACAAGGCAATTTTAAGGGTTTATGCATTCAACTTAGCTTAAACTTGCATATATTCATACATATGCACCCAAGTATGAAAGTTCAATAAACAAATAAAGTATTTGTATCATATAAAACATAAATATATGAAAAATAACAATATTTGCAATTAGGATTATCTTCGACGTTTACGTAATTTGTACGGATTTTTCTACACTTTTTCTCCTCACTTTTCTTCCTAAACTTCTACCTTCTCTTTCCTTAAGCTTAAAACCCTTTCATGGCTGATCTTGGCTGAAGGATAAGTCTATTTCAAGGGTATAAGGTCGGCCAAGGCTGCCTCCCAAGCCAACCAATCAAATTAAAACATTTGGTTTAATAAAAGACAAATACCACTTAAGGGAATTGACAGATTCGCCCCTTCTCGTAATTTCGACCTAACATCTTACTCGAATCTCCGTTTGATGCACCGTTTGTTTTGTTACAACCCTAACTCACATGTCTACAACTACCTAGTTTGCACCTCAAGTCATTTATAATGTTATAAAGGTCAAAACTAGTCTCTAACAGGAACCTTTCTACCGAAAACAACAAAATTTTGTGTTCGTAAATAATTCGACCTTTCATGATTTATGAAAGTAGGATTACAATAAACATAACCAATTAACATTAGATATACTAATATCACATTATTCATATCACATAAGATAAGAATGATTTAAATATAATTTATCATAATTATATTCGTGTTGTCACACTTGCTCCCTTGAAATTTAATCTCTAAGTGATGATGAATCACTTGAGATTGAGTTTATTCCATCAGCATTTTCGTGCACGGTTATTGAACCATTAGAAGTACCGCTAGATTCCTATGAGTCGGTTGAAAATTCTGAAACGTTTACACCTTTTACCGACAAAGACACTATGCTAGAATTGTTTTCTAATATGGACTGTTCCTTTTTGTGTTCCCCTCTCCCCATACTACTTGAAAAATATTTGGGAGTTGATTATATTTTTCTTGGACCTCAATTGTACTTGTCCCACCTAGCACCCAAACCCCCCCTCATCTCGTTAAAATTTTTAATTGGTGATGGTTCATTTTATCCATCTCACACATGCCTTCCATTTTTCAAACGGAATTATTACTTTTTAGGAGGCATGCATCCTAATGAGGGTACACTAATTACCCCTCAAAGTCAAATTGTATTTTGGGTGGACCCTCAAATTTTTCGACTTCTAGTGTATAACTTATTAGAAGTTCAAATCGTAGGTTGTACATAATTAGACTTTTCTTTTTTTTTCGGTTTAGAGTAATTAGTTAAAGGTTTTGTTATTCTTTTTGTTATGCTTGGTTCTAACATGTTTTGTAGATTCAATGGACTCGCACTCATCAGGGATCGCTCCATTTGGGTAATATCTTTCTTTTCCTCTCTTTATGTTGTGTTCTTGATTCACATTAAGGACAATGCAACATTTAAGTTAGGGGGTGTGGGATATTCTTCCCGTTTATTGTTTAGATTCATTGATTCGATCACATGTTCTTTCCAAGTGTGTGTTTTTTTAGAAAATTTCACAAATTTCAAAAAAAAGTTGAAAAAACCAAAAATATTTTTCTTCAAAATAAATAAAAATTGGAATTTAAAATTTTCAAAAATGTCACCTTTATTCTATTTAAAGTCTCAAATTGTTAACAGTCAAAATGCACTAAGCCAAAATTGACCGAAGATGGAAATTGAAAGAAAATTGACGACTTAGCGAATAAGTGTGGAGATTGATCAAAGCCGGTGAGATTTTGAGCCTTTCAATTTTTTTTTGAGTTTTTAAATCAATCCGAGTTTATGATTAACTCAAAGTTCTTTTCAGCGTTTAAATAAGTCGTTGATGATCTCAATCCTTTGTTTTGATTGGTTATGGGAAATGTGTTAAATATTGTCTCGAAATTCGTGCTAAATATATCTCTAAACTTAATTAATCTCGAGATGCATATGGTAAGGTGATTAGCAATTTGGACAATGAAGTAGGCCTTCGTTTGTTTAACCCAAAAATATTAGCCATAAAAAAAAATTTGTGAAAAATTGTCCCTTTATAACCCAAATTTGAGCCGAATAAAATATTTTCCTTTCGTTTGATAACTCGAAAACCCAAATAGTCCGGAATTGTGAAAATTGAGAAAATTGAGAAAATTCATCAAGTAAGTCCAAATTGTGCAATAAAAAGGGGCAAGAGAAAAACAGAAAAAATGCTCAGCAAAAGAAAAATAGCAAGAAAAAAAAGAAAAAAGAAGAAAAAATGAAAATAGAAAAAGAAAGAGAAAAATGAGCAAATGCTTGAAAAAGCACTAATGGACATCATAAGGACATTTTCCAATTCCAACATTCCCTACCATTTCCATTTTTTCCCTTTTACACCTTAACCCCAAGAAAAGTTCTAACCGAGTTCGCATGGCGAAATTGATTACCGCGTGGAGATCTAAGATACAAAAAGATAATATGAGAGATTAAATGGTGTGAACTAGAGGTGATGTTCCCGTTTCCTAATAACTGTATTCCGATGATGAGATCTTTTCACCATATATTTCCCTCTATTCAATTTTGTATGCATGAATTTGTGTCCATTATATTTACTCTTTATATCATGCATACCGAAAGAAAACAACCACAATCCGAGTGATTTGTTTGTGAGTGCATCCGTAAGAATTTGAATCAAAACGAATTCTTGGAAAGTAACGTAATGCTCAATCGGTGGAAATTTGAGGTTTAATTTCTAGCTTTGCACACACACACTATGGTTTGAGACATTTGAATATGAATTTATGGTGATTATTTTTCAAAAAGTTTAAATTGTACAATTTTTAAGTATTTTGATATTTTTTTGAGTCAATAAAGAATTTTGTGGGTGTATTCACTGCAAACCTTCACGAGACAAAACTCGTCCTACCCTAAGTGGATTTTTTTTTAATAAATGAATTTTCAAGAGTGGAATTTTGGTTAGATTCATTTACATTGCTCGGGACGCGCAAAGTTCTAAGTTAGGGGGTGCGATTAGGCACATATTCTTCACATTAATCCCCTTAATTTCGGTATTTTTATGATCCCATGCAGCGTAAATAGCTTGGATTTGTCTCGTATTTATTCTACTAACCCCTTTTGGCAAGTATTTCATATTTTGTGTATTTCTCATGTGTTTTACAGGTATTTCATGCAAGTTAGTGCGAAAGAGAACTCAAAACAGTGAAAGAAACCAAGAAATGGAGAGTTGAAGGGCATTTTCATAATTTTTCAGCCTTAGTCCGGGGGTGGGGCCAACTAGAAAGTTGAAGAGATCTAAATTATAAGAACATTGGAAAAAATGGCACCTCAATCCGAGCTACGGTGAAGAAGTTACGAGGTTTTGAAGTTGCGAGATAATGAAGAGAAATGGACCAGAAACCAAACCGATCCGGTAGAATAAAAAAAGAACCGATCCGGTGGCTGAAAAAACTGACCGATCCGAGGGCTATCCGGACCGGTCCGGTCATGCGAATTGCTGGCATTAATTATGCAGATTTTGAGGTGATTAGCCGATGAAAACTTGCGCAACAAGCGATTCTAGCCGTCAAATTCGTGCTACTTGGTGCTATAAAAGACCAAGCCCTACTTCATTTCAAAGGGAGACGAATTCTAGGGAGTAGAATAGAATTTTAGAGAGAGAAAGTCAGATTTTAGAGAGTTTTCTTAGTTTTTCTTTACATAGAAATTTTCATAAACCCTAGTTTGTAAGGTTGAAGAAGAAGAATATTTTTGGATTCAATCATCTCTCTTCCCTAGTGCAGATTTCAAGTATCAAATTCCATTCCCTTAGTTAATCTTAATTTTTATTTTCAATTTAATCATCTTTTCTTATTTTGTAATTTTTGTTTTTACCATGTTTCTTAGATCCACAATTATATGCATTGTTATGAAATTATTTTCCCATAAAATCATGTCTAGCTAAATTTTCAAGGGCTGGGGTACATGAATTCATTCCGGTATAAATTACCTGTGTAGAAAATAGAGGGTAAATTAAATATTGACCAAATCGTGTATGGAAATTCTACGAACATAGCCTACCTTTTAATCTCTCTTGCCCTAGGTACTTGGGATGTTTAAGAATGTTATGCAAGTGTAATTCTCCATTCACCGCTTTGTATTTGCCTTTGATTTCATATGATGCGAGCGAGATCCTTCATATGTGTAATGCTTAGGATATATAAAGACTGGATTTAGTAAAAAATTTCAATTTACAATTCTAGTATTATATACGGTAATTTGTTAAGGTTTGAGGGATTGTACCCCACCCTATTTTTTCTCATTTTCAAATCTAATTTCTTTACAATTCTTAGTATTTTTGTGCACATTTTATTTCATCACCAATTGGAAAATTAAACCCATCAATCATCTTTTTCTTTTATTTTATTTTAACATCAACTTTAGGACTAAACTACCTTACCTTTGTCTTCACGTTCACACGTCTTAATTCCCTGTGGATTCGATACCCAGACTCGCCACTATACTCCTTAAGAAGTGTATTTACAAGTTTAGGTCTTTTTGTATTGAGGTTAGAAGCCGATAACAACGACTAGCGTATTACACGGACGCTAGGTTTTCCATTCGATCACTTGGACCTAGAACTGGAAAAACAAAAATAAACCTATTTATTGGTTCTTTTTCGAGCGAGAATTTTTATGACCCAACTATCTATAGGTGCCTAAGGTTTCCCGATAGGCCTTCCATCGATTGTAAGACAATTATAACATAAAAGACAATTATCATAGTGATAAGTAATATGTTAAACATAACTCAATTCAATAATTGGTCTTCTTTATTAACTACTCATTTTCCTACTAGTTAGAACAAAGCATAAAGATAAGTGCGAGAAGTTTAAAAGAACTTCTTAAAAAATATTAAAATGGTGGTACATCCCAAATTGGGATGACCGGTCTAGAATAGACATACACCCACCTAAGAATTATGTGGTATAATTTAGAAATAATTTGGTCCCCTACGAATTGACATTAAAATCATTATAGTAGTGGTACACATTATTCGCCCCGGTCGGGTACAAATCTATTATTCACATGGTATAATTTAAATACAAAGAATAAACATTTGCCTAAAACGACTGACAATGGCCTACTTCGACATCATCTGACCTAATATGGTCAAACTGATCTCTCACTTTCATAATTGATCATAAATGGTTATGCTGGTCTATAAAGGGACACCACTAGCCTAAGCCGGTTGAATTCGGCCTTCTCGAGCTTATTTGACCTAAGGTGGTTAAAACAATCTTCTATGATCATAGTTGACCATTAATGGTTAAGTTGGTTTATAATGATCAACACTAGCTTGATAAGGAGGAATTTAGCCTACCTTGGCCTCATTTGACCTAAGTTTGTCAAACTAATCTCCTACGATCATAATTGACTATTAACGATTAAGTCGGTCTATGACTACCAACATTATCCTGAAATGGATGATCTCAACTTACTTCGACCTCATTTAACCAAAGATGGTCAAACTATTCTCTCACGATCATAATTGACCATAAATGGCCATATTGGTCTACAATGACCAACATCAGCCTAAGACAATTGAATTCATCCTTCTCAACCTCATTTGACCTAATGTGGTTAACCAATCGCCTATAATCAAAATTAACCATAAATGGTCAAGTTAGTCTATAATGGCCGACATTAGTCTAAATTCAGTCGCCTCGTCATTCTTTGACCTAAGATGGTCATCTTGATCTCTAGCGATCATTATTAGCCATTAATGGTCAAGTTAGTCTATGAGGAAAAATATTATCTTAAGATTTGGCCTACATTGGCCTCGTTTGGTTAAAGATGGTCAAACTGATCTCCTATGATCATAATTGACCATTAACGATCATTGGTCTACGATGACTAACACTAGCATGATAAGTCCGAACTAGGCCTTGTTTGGCCTCATTTGACCTAAGATGGTCAAACAAATCTCCTACGATCATAATTGGCCATTCACGATCAAGTTAGTCTACGACGACCAACATTAGCCTGAAATGACTAACCTAGACCTCATCTAACCTAAGATTGTCAAACTTATCTCTCATGATCAAAATTGACCATAAATGATCATGTTGATCTACAATGACCAACATTATCCTAAGAGGGTTGAATTCGGCCTTCTCGACCACATTTGACCTAATGACGTGGTAATTTCCTATAATGTTTGTATACAATACACATAAGTAAAATTAAGAGAGGTATTCAAGGGTGAAGATTAAAACAATGCAACACAAGAATATGTGTGGTTAGACAATGTGCCTATATCCACAGGGTTTAGTATTTACTCTTTTATTAACTCAGAGAACTAATCAGTAGATTTGTAGTATTGCTCGATGTTACAATATCACGTTCCCCTCTTAGAGGGGTTTACATTTATATAAGATAGTAAGAGGGTCCTGAGATCTGTTAATAGGTATCCTTATAAGTTCAGACCTATCTCTTATCATGTTGAGTTTTTCCAAAGGATGCATATACAGGGGTTCTTTGTGACTTGGACTATTAATTAACCTGATGTGCACGAAGCTTTTGGTCCTATGCCAAACATGTGCAGGTCCCTTGCCATCATAATAATTGTCCCCATAATTTGTAGGTGGTAATTTCCTACTTTTGAACATAAGGCGCAATGGACGGAAGATGTCAAGTACCCACTTGATTAATGGATAACGAGTTGTGAGGAACTTGAGGTCACTGTCTGATTATATTTTCAAACGTAGGAAACTACATCCTTTTACATGTATTACCATCAGTATACATGTTGAATTTCCCTAAATGCTAGGGAATTTCCCTCCATTTTTCTTCCACATGTCACCTCATGAAGCTCTTGGAGGGTTTGATTTATGTCATCTAGGTCTAGGCATTAGAGATAAGGACCTAAAAAAGAATACAAATAATATTTAAGATTTTTTGCCAAGTAGAAACGAGCAGATTTCAACCGTAACTTATGCGCTTCTTTCCTATCAACTAGTTGGACATCTTCCACTTGGTGGTGTATGATCGGATTCATCTAGGTTCGTTCCCTATTGATGACCACAACTTCCTTGACATATTTCCCGTTGTTTATACTGGGTTGGTCGAGGCATTTTACTTCAATTGTCCATTTCATATACCTCTTAAAAGCTAAAGTGAATTTTTCCAGTGCATCGTCGTGACTATTATTCCGTCTTTGGAATTGTGTACTGGTACGTGCACCAATTAGGCTACCAAATTCTGGACCTTTTCAAGATATACGACCATGCGTTCCTTATTTTCTTAAAATGTATACTCATTAGTGCACTCTAATTATCTAGACTTTCTAAGTCACATTCCTCTTCAAAGTCTAGGTCGAAGTCAGGTGGGTTCCTTTTAAGGATATTGAACCGAGATGAGAATACAATATTATATCCAGAGGATCTTTTACTATTGGAGGACATTTGTTTCTTATACCATATTTCCATTTCAACATTTCTAAGTTTGATACTCAGTAATTCAGCAGTTAGGATAGGGTCAGCAATCTATTCTATGGCATATGTTTTATTTTCAAACTTAGTACGTAGGGATCTCAAGATTTTAAGTAAAAGTTCTTTCCTATCATATACTATCCCAGTAGCATGCAGTTTAGTGGTAATATCAGTTAACTTAATGTAGAATACATCTAAGGATTCATTCTCATCCATCATAAGGGTGTTATATTGTTGTACTAACGTGTGTGTCTTCATATCCTTTGCACGCTCATTACCTTCATGGGTAGTGACAAGGGTGTCCTAGGATTTTTTGGAAGTGGTAAAATAGATATATGTTAAAATTCATGATCGTTCATCGACATAAATATGAATTTCTTTCCCTTATTATTACTGAGTGACATTTGTTTTCTTCCAAATTAAAATCACTGAGACTTATTCTTATTGTACTAGTTTTAACTAAAGGCTTAACAGGGAGAACATAACCATTTTCAATCATGTCCCAGACATCATCACTCGGTGTCCCTTGGATGAAAGAAATCATCCATACCTTCCAGTAAGGAAAATTCTATCCATTAAAGAAGAGTGGTTGGGATAGGTTACCAAGGTTATTAAATTTTTCATCCATATTTATAAAATTGATCCCAAAAGCAATTTAAGAGTTTTAGGATCAATTTTTTTTAACAAACCCATTCTGATAACACTTGAAAATCTCTTACCAAGTTATTAACCGAATTTAATGGTTAGGTAAACTCTGAAAAAACTCTTTTAGGAAACTCCTCTTAAATAAAGAAAACATAAGTTGTGTAAAAAGCAAAATCAGAATCAAACTTAAATTTCTTGGTTATCAAGATTTAAAATACAAACCTTATTAAGTCTTTTAAGTCCTCAACCAGATTTGTAAGAAGTGATAACAACAAACAGTAAAGTACACACGAGATTTTTTAACGTGGTAAAACCTCAAATTAGAGGAAACATCTATGGTGATTTCCACGCCATAACCAAAAATAATACACTGTAGTCAACAAGAATTACAAGAAAGAAAATAGAAAACTCATAATCCTAAGCATGATAAAAATATACCTACCAAGCTTACCTCCTCCTAAGGTATAATCTCTTCTGCATTGATTTTTATTTTTTACTTTCTCCATCTTTAATTATTTGCTCCTTTAGTAGACATACTTGTTCCTAAGTGTTTGTTTGTGAGAGTGCGTAGTGACTGTGATGTCCTTATATGCAAGATTCAATATCATGCACTATTATTATTATACAAACTAGTCCTACAATTTCTGCAAGTCTAATCAATCAAAGTTTTGATTGATACTCTCTTCAGCATTTGGTACCTTATGGGGGAGGATTCCCTCCGATTTCTACAAGGGTTGTGTCTTTTATGAGGGTTTTCAAGTATAAAAAGGGATAAGGGTGGAGTGTTTTCATCACACCTTCACATTCTTACTTTCTCATTCTATGAGATGGCTCTCCCTGGTAATGTTGAGTTTGCTAACTACCTCGAGACTTTGGAGCCGATGTGCTCCTACAACATCGACTATGATGCTTTCAACATGCATCGAGTCTCTTTATGGAGTAATCATCCCATAGAGTGGAACATGCTGATGGCGACGGTACAATTTTTTTACCTTGAAGACCATGTATTCCGATTTGGCTTGGAAGAAGTTTGTCCGACTTATGAGGAATTTTCTACCATGTTGTGGGTAAACACTAGTGTGGTGACTGTTATGACTGAGTTTTCGTGGTCTCCTCGGGAGATGTTGTATGGACTCTCCACATCTCTCCCTCGGCGGGTAGACCTTTGGTTATTGGAGGAATGATTTCCCTTTCAACGGTGCTACGATCTGTGCATTTGCAGGAGGTTGGCAATGCTGGATATGCCGAAGCCGTCGTTCTGGGCTTGGTTTTGAAATTACTATTGGTGACTGGGGAACTGTTGGTGGACCCACAACTTGCAGTCGTTACTTCATGGATATCATACCATCATAATCCTGCGATGGTGATACTGGTAGAGACTTTGAATGGACTGGATGCCTGGCGAGAAGGTCGTTCTGACTTTTTGAGGGGTAGACCCGTGTTGCTGTTCATGTGGTTATCTAAAAGACTCGGCTTGGTGAATCCTCTAGAAAATCCTTTATCGATTGCGCCCTTATTATTTTCATGCCATTTCATCAGTGTTAGGCTGGATATCAAGAGCTGGGAGAACTGGTTTGCGGAGCATGGGTGTCTAAGTCTGCACTGGTCAGTTCCTTGGTGGGGATAGTTGCTGCCTATTCTGGAGCTGGTGGAATACCCATACATTCAGCTAGTTGGTCTTAGGCAGACCTATTTCTATTTCCCTTAGTAGCTTCTGCGTTAATTTAGCTGGGAGGAGCTCGTTCCACCTTGGACAGTAGATTTCTTTCTGGTAGAAGACCTGACAAAGCGTCTACGCATGCGACTTGGCTCTTTGTGGGAGAGTCGGCATCCATCGACCCGTCCTTCTCAGTCTGTTGGGAGAGTCTAGAAAATTTTGGGGGATTATATGAATAGGTTGTGGAGAAGAGTAGTTAGAAAGATGTTGGTAGTGGATATTGGACAAATGTGGTTTGTCTTATCCGATACCATAGAGGGAGGTGTTGTGGTTTTTTTTAGGCTGGTTCGAGCTTATCGGTCTATGGAGCATCTACGTAACTCTATTCAGGCATGGGAAGCTTGGGGACCTCAGGATGTAGATGATGATGGAGCGGGCTCCTCTGGTACCTGTGGGTAAGACTCTTGGGGAGTTTGTTTTATAATAGGGAATAACTTTGGGAATTTATTTGTCTTTTAGGAAGGTAGGGGGGAGGGAGTTACTTGTTCCTTTTATTAGGTAATTGCACTGTAATTTCTTATTAGTGAAATAAATAAGTTTTTGATCATCCATCTATGCCTTTGATGAATTTTGTATTTTAAATTATCTATACCGATCGGTAAGGCATGCATAATCCTTTTGTTCAAGTATATGTTAGAATGAACTGTTGTTCTCGAAGATAAGAAAAGTATAGTTTTTTTATGAAAAAGAAAGGGTCGTGCTCATGTAAGATGTATGAGATGCCTACGTACCTCTAGGGGCTTTTGAAAAGTTTTAATTTTTCTGAAAATGGTTTTTATAGAGAATATGGCCCACTTCATTCCGGGTTGAGGGAAATAAAGATTATTTTTAGTATAAAAGGGAGATGGGAAGAGTCGTTGTGCGCCGATATTTTGTACTAAGGGTAAAATTTATTGAGACGATCCAGGTTGACTAGACGATCCATCTCTTTTCCATCAAGGTCAGTGAGCATAGCGGCACCTCTGGAAAAGATCTTCTTCACTATGTAGGGGCCACTCCAGATGGGTTCTATGATTTGTTTAAGGGCTAAGTCCTCTTCTTGGACACCGCAGTCCACGACTCTCTTGTTTAATGAACTTGCTATTCGGCGATGGTACCCTTGTATATGATACAATTCTTTCAATCTCCTTTCGTCTAAGAGTGAAATCTTGTCGAGACGGCTTTGATGCTAGTCCTCCTCACTGACTTAGATTTCGAGAATGACACGAAGCGAAGGAATTTTTAGCTCAACGGGTAGGACTACTTCCATGCCGTAGACTAGAGAGTAAGGGGTAGCCCCAATAGAAGTTTAGATTGAGGTTCGGTATCCCCATAGGACATAAGGGATTCATTCGGCCCAATCTCGATAGCTTTCGGTCATCTTACTGATGATGGCTTTGAGGTGCTTATTGGCAAGTTTAAATGCACCATTGGTTTGACGTCGGTAGGGAGAAGATTTGTGTCTCTGAATCCCATACTCATTTATCACTTTTATGACTTCTGCCTCGAAGTGCAACCTATTATCTGACACTAGTTTGTGTGAGACCCCATATCGACAGATGATTTTTTTCCTGATGAATTTAATCACTTTCGTGGCGTTCAAGACTGCGTATGACTCGACTTTGACCCATTTAGTGAAGTAATCAATGACAACAAGGACAAATTCTTTACCGTTGGAAGACTTGGGTGTAACCTTCCCTATGATGTCGATGCCCCAAGTGGAGAATAGCCAGGGATAAGTCATGTTATATAATTCTCACGGAAGCAGGTGTTAAAGGTTGGAAAATTATTGGCATTTGAGGCATCTACTGACATACGCGGTGTAATCCTGGACCATAGTAGTCCAGTATTATCCTTGTCGAATGACCTTCTTGGCAAGCATATAACCGTTCATGTGGGGTTCACATTCCCCGCTGTGGATCTTCTTCATTATCTCTTCAATGTCAGCCCCTGCGATGCAGTGTAGATCGGTTCCATCAAAGTTTCCTTTGAACAGTGATTTATGACAGATGATGTACTGGGCGGCCAATCTTAGGAGGGTTGCTCGAAATTTTTTGTTGGAACCTTCGGGATACCTACCATGCTTAAGGAGGTGCCAAATATCATAGTACCAACATTTGTCTAGCTCGGAATCTTCTTTGGTGATGAGCTAAATGTGGTAGCACTGGGTTGGTTTATCTTGCTTTTGAACAAGAAAGGGGGCATTATTATTCCTTCGGGCATGTAGACCATGGAGGCTAAGGTAGCAAGGGCATCGGCTAGGTTATTCTTTGCTCGAGGTAGGTAGTGGAAGGTGATGTCTTGGAATTAGGAGGGTAGTTCTTCTAAGTGGGAATGGAAGGGTTGGAGTTTGTCGTCCTTGACTTTCAATTTTCTGAGCACTTGACCGATGATGAGGGAAGAATCCCCGTAGACATCCAGGCATTAAATACCTTTCTTGAGAGAGATCTTGAGGCTTACCGTACACGCCTCATATTTACACATGTTGTTGGTGCAGAGGAAATCTAATTTGATAGCGATGGGAGTTTGGGAGTCATCTGTGGTGATTAAAAGTATGCCAATGCAATATCCCTTTTTATTGGCAGTGCCGTCAAAGAACATCTGCCACCGAAGGTTGTTTTGAGCGGCGTAAAGGATATTTTCATCTGGGAATTTAGAGATCGAGACATCAACTTCTTCCACGGGGTAGTCAGTGAGGTAGTCAGAGATGGATCTTGTGAGTGTTGAACAAAAAGGTATTATTCGATTTCAAAGGAAATGGAAGTTAGAGTCTCGTTATATTAGACCTTTTAAAATTATAAAACGTATAGGACTAGTATCCTATCTTTTACACGTACCCCAGAATTATCTGATATACATGAGTTTTTCCATGTTTCACAACTATGAAAATAAATACTCGATCCCAACCACATTATTATCTATGAAGGTATATCAGTGAAGCCCAATCATAACTACGAGGAGAACCCTATCAAATTTCTTGATTGGTAAAATAAGGTCCTTTGAAGAAAAACCACTCCTATAGTAATGGTCCATTGGCAACACCACGTTACAAAAGAAGCGACATGGGAAATAGAAAAATCAATGAGAATACGATATCCCACACTTTTTTAAGGTAATTTTATTGCCGAAATATTTTAAGGAAGGTAAAATATAACAACCTACCGATATGTGATAAATAACCCTAAAGGATAAGGTAATTACAAAAGTAACCTTTAAATATTCAAAATTAACAAAATACCCCTAAAACATGAGAATTTATTATTTACATCAATCCATATGACCCAAACTTACACACAAAACTTCATAAAAGCAATTGTACGGTGAATCAATTAAATAACCCAACCTAAGAAGTTTGAAAAATTACACATTACCCCTAAACATTCAAAAAATGCATAATTGTCCTTACATTCATTTTATATATTACCTAAGGACCTAAATCAAACAAAACTTAATTGCACTTTACCCCTAAACATTTTGGCCAGCTAGCTACCTTGTGGGAAGTTATATCACATGAGATACACAAGGTACCATTGTCCTCCCAAATTTTCCTTGATAAAATCTAACCTAACCATGGTAATTTCCCACCTTATATTCCACCAATCCATTCTACTTCACCAACACTATAAAAGATCCTCTTCACCACTATAAAAACTTACAGTACCACAGTGGGAAATACAAAGAAACATTCTAGCAATTTATTATTTCAATAATTTTATATGGCATTTCTATTTTTTAGTTGTTTAAGTTTCGAGGTATTCATAGATTTGAAATATGAGTTTACATGTAAGTTTTAATGTGGGAAAGGCAGTCTAAAGGCTTGAATATCAAGAACCACCATTAATGCTTGAGCTTTAATGGTGGAACTTGTACTCTTGTCTTTGAACTAGTTTAAAACTGGGAGAACTCAAGCTCTAGGTCTAAGGAACATAGGTGAACAGCTCAATTTAATCCAAACTATGTTTAGATCTGGATCTAGAAATTTCATAAATAAAACTCAGGAGCTATGGTAAACCAAAATCTTTGAAAACAAACCAGTTTGACTGCATTTTGATCCTAGATCATGAATATCACCATGTCGTTGTCAAATCACAAGCTAAAACTATGAATGTTAAAGTCAAACTTACACCAAATATATAGCTCGAACTAGTTAAACCCAAGGCTTGAAACCAATATGGTTGGATTCCTATAAAAAAAATTGACAATTGTAATAAACCTAAATGGTATTTTAGAACTTTTCAAAATTAAAGAAAAAAATTCCAAACCAGAAAGTTAACAAATCGAATGTAAGATTTGAAATGTGATACATGTATGAGAGTGAAGTCAAATCCAAGCGTGTCTGGAATTTGACCTAGCGCGTGAAGGTGCGTCTCCAATTAGAAAATTCAGATATTTTATCCAAAAAAATTATTTTAATAAGTTGATCAAAATGGAATATTACATAACTCTGTTTTGTTTCCAAGAAAGAACTTTCTCTACAAAATAGTTTTAAAGATTTTTAAACTCGACTTTTAATTTTCAGTTTAACCCCTAAAATTTTCATCTATTTCAAAACATCCCCAAACTTTGAATCTAAGTACCTTTTATAAATACAACAAAATTTTCTCTCATCAACAAGTCCAAAAATGAATGTAAATGAGGAAATTATTAAAAAAACATAAAATTTTCATAATAATATATTTAACCATAACATTAAATTTTACACCGCAACAAATTTATTTTTCATCCCAACTTTAACTTAAGAATTAATCTATCTTTCATACTCTATACATTTATACTATCCATGATTGTATAATACCCGGTTTACTCATGTGGAAAAGATGAGAAAATATAAACAACTCGAAATTAAAAAAGTAGGTAATTCTATTTCGATATTACTTCCGATCTTAAACGTTTGAATTACTGAATTTGTTTATATCACTACGTGATAGCACCCGAACTCTTGTTTTCATTTATGAACTCTTTTGTGTGTTTCACATATACGATGAATATAGATTTGATCCTTATCCGATTAAACCCTAACCTTATAAATTTCATGCAAACTACGATTTCACTTAAACTCAGTATCATACATTATAATTTAGGAAATAAGACTTTCGGTATAACCACGGGATTGGCTTCTAGGACTCAGATGCTTTAGTGCCTAGTTTTAATTATGACATATGTATGCATGTCACTCCTTACTAGTTATTACCCCAAAGGCGTGGGGGGTGATTATATCTTTAAAGGTTTTGGATATTATTATAATAGTATTTCTACGCAGTTGACGTCTCTATAACTGATATTTATAGGTTCATGTTATAGTCTGAACCTTATCCTTATGACTTTGTAAAACACTTATCCAGTTATAATCACCATTCTATTCTTACTAATATCAACAAAACTCCATATACCCTATTTCATTACTGTAGATATCTATGTTTGTTCCCCTCTATTATAATTGTGATATAATTTCCAATACTTTATTAGCTATTAAATAGACTCACATACATACATTTGTTATAAATAAAATTATCTACTTGGCAATGTTTTGCTTATCTGTTTCCCTTCTAGATGAACAATGAACTCTAAGAAGGAGAAATACCCCTCACCCCACTGGATTTTTCCAGTTTTATTAATGGAGATAGTTTTAGTCACGTATGTGTGGGAGGTAATAAACAAAGATGGTATCACCCATTGGAACACTTTCACCATAACTTACCAGCTTTTGTGACATTTTAGTCCTTATATTGTCTCTGTTTTATGACGACTCTAAGATAATATTTTATTTATGTTTTATGAAGACTACACGCTATGTAATAAGATCTTATTTATTAGCATAAATAAAGTTATATTTTTCTTTAACTTAATTTTTTCACATTACAAGGTACATAACATCGTGTGTGATACAATCAGATCTCAACACACAAAAAAAATAATATTAAACCAATTATATCTAAGTGATTTTGCAAAAGCTAACACACTTATGTCTAATTTTAACCTAATATGAGTGATCTAAACATCCTAATGTGAGGTGTGTGATCAATTGTGTTAGATATTTTTTGATACAATGAACCTACACATGAACGATCCTTTTCAACCCCCCCCTGTGTGTGCTAAATAGGGGGACGTTGTGCTAGAGACGCCCTAACACATAACCCACATTAAATTTGCTATCCGTTGGGGGATTTTGATCTCTAGACCATCGTGTTTTACGATCCTAACAAGTACGCCCCTTACCACTGAGACAACAAGGGTGAATAAGTGTGTTATATATGAGGATAAGCAAACATAAACAAACCACATGATAAATTTAATAAACCCCAACCTAGGGGTAAAAAACCTCAGACCGACCCTAAGTTCTATTTATAATTGAAAAGAGTTTTATACAAAGTAAGAAGGTATCTCTACTCATGGCGTTAAGAATATTTGCCTATGAACTTCGAAATGCCCCTTGTAGCAAATAGAAACCAGATCCAAACTACATGGATCTAGTGAGAAACTTTATTCTTATCCTTAAAATCACACCATGCCTAAATCTATTTAATAGATCAAGATGCCTACAATTTTATATTAAGGGGAACTTTACACACAAAATTATAATTGAAAGTAACTTTGTGTAGATTGTTTATTCTATTACTGAAAGACTCCTCATAGAAAAGTAGATCTCATTCTAGATCTAGAAAGTTTCAATACTCTTAAAGGATTTTGAAATTAGGTTTAAATATTGGGGAAAGCCTCAAAAACATAAAAATCACCTCACATCAAATATTTTTGAATGAGATAAAAGGCTCTCTAAAAAATGTGATGGAAACAACCACTATTTATAGTGTTTTGAAATCCTAGATTTAGCTATGAACTCGATTAAGTTTAACCATTAACACGCTAGCAACCATTGCGACCTTCCAATAAAGGACATGCGCATGGTCGCAGAGTGTCATCTTGAAAACCCATCCATGCGCATGGCCACAAAAGGACCCATGCATACGGCCATGCATAAAAACCCTTCTGAAATTATTTTCCAAAGACAAAAAATTCCTCTTAAAAAATTTCTACCCAAATACAAATACATAATTTAGAAAATATTTTAGTAAAATAGTTTTAAGAAAAACTCTATCAATTTTAAAAATGCATGATTGTGTGAAATTATCCAAAATTAAATTGATGGTATTAGGGAATCTAGCGTCTGTGTTCACTACGCTATCAATGTTTTCAGTTCCACTACTAATGCAAAAAGCTAAACTTTAACTACAGTCTTATGGGAGTATTGCGACTTGTCGAGGTATCGAATACACATGTAATGATTGCTTGGCATGAATTGATTCATTAATTTTGAATAAATGTAAACGATACTGTTTTAACTATAAATTAATGTAGGCATGTATTTAAAGCAAAATAAAAATGCAGGCATAAAAACGACTGAGAGTAAAATCCACCACCTTAGGATAATTACATAAATGGTTACATGGGAAGAAAATATTTACAAATTTAAATCTAATTTTGACAAATATTAAAACCTAGAGTGTCTCCCTAAATCTCGTTAACGTTTTTTATGATTTTGGCGTAAACAAATTACATATGGAAGGTTATAAATAGAGCACATACATCGTATATATCGTTAAATCTCCTAGGAATAAAATCAAGAATAACCTAACCCATTAACACTAGTATAATACATTACCAATGTAAGGCAACTAACTAATTCAAGGTGAGTTCAATTATCTCAACCTAATCTAAATCGGATACAAAGCATGGTAAACGACATGTATTGAATGAAAGAAATAAGAAAGAAAGAAATATTGAAAGAAAATAAGTTAACTAATAAAAAAATAAAAATGGAGTATTAAATTAACGGAGAAGTTAATAAATAGCACACCTACAACACAAATGGGATGGAACCCTAGGAGAGAGAAGGATATGAGCTCCGAAGTCAAAAACTAATCTAACCAAAAACTATAAAATCTAAGATCATGTAATAATATCCAACTTTCACATATATTGTAAATGGATTAAAATAAAATAGAAAAGAAAACAAATTGATGAAATTTCCAAATATCTGCTATGATCGATTTATGGATCATTGGTCGATCGATTGATGGTTATGAAAAATGAATTCTGGTCTCAGATATTTTGAGAAAATAAGCTAATCGATCGACCGACTATTTATCGATTGATTGATGAATTGGAAAATTTTCCAATGTCTTAATACCAATGAAAAATCAAAATGGTTGATTGATCGATGGCAGGGTGTCAATCGACCGTTCCCCTATTTTTTGGCACATTCCTCTTAATTTCAAATGTAAAGGGGCTTCGGTAGAACAAGCCTAGATCGGTCATAAAGTTTCATAATGATGAGATATTTATTCCCACGCGTATCTAACTAGACAAACTATGATTCCACAGGGATTCTGAAACCAATACATGAAGTTTGAAATGGCAGAATTTCCCCTGAAGTATCGTCAGATGACACACTTTCCCAAAAGCAATCGATTTCTCCGTTAAGAATTTCAATACTTACAAAAACACAAACCTTTCACAACATATATATTCAAAAAAATAAAGTTAACGAATATATGATCATAAAAGTAGATTTATTGGATACAATTTTTCTATAATGCATAAGAATAAAATGGTGTTGGTATACAATATTCGTGACTTATCAAACCCCCATAACTTAGACACTCCTAGTCGCAAGTGGTGAAACAAAACTAGAACAAACCCAACAGAGAGATACAAAAATAGATAAACATAAGAGATAAAAATGCCACTTTTTTAGGTGCGCGGTTGTATTTAGTGAATGAAATAAGTTGTTAAATTCCTAGCTTATCCTAATGGATAAGTGTTGGCTCGTGAGGGTTTTCAGGGATGAAACCCATAAACATCATGTTTCCTTAGAAGATGGCCAAATAATCAACAAGAGAAGATCGACAATAAGAAAAAGGATTTCAACAAGTTATTTATCACTAACATTATATAATAACTTCAATGAAAGAAACCTTAAATTTGGGAGGAGATGCGAGCATATGAGATATTAATTTGGCAAAATGTTAATAAAATGAATAAGTATTAAAAAATACACACACATGGGGCAGGATGGCATAATGGGTAAATGTAAATGGAAACAAGCCCGCGCACATGTCACCACTGAAGAACGATATATATAAAATGAAAAATTATAATTTCAATGAATGGATACCATTAAATAAGGGAGGTGAAATGTATTTTCACAAATTTTCATTATATTATGACTTTTTAATCTCTTTCCTCCTTGGATGACATAAGACTTTATATTGTTATAATATAGTATTAAGGTCAAGGTTATGAAATGAAGGGAATAATTACAGATTCAAGTTGTTCCGGGATAATACTTTAGATAATGAAAAATTGGGCAAATTTCAAAATTGGAATAAAATTTCCATAAAAAGAAATGGATATAATAAAAAAGTTTGACAAAGACTATTGAATACTATGAACATCAAGGAAATCATTATATCTCTCTTTTTTCTTTCTTTTTCTCTTTCTTCTTTTTCTTTTGTTTTTCTTTTACTTTTCCTTTTTATTCTCTTTCTGACCTTTTCTTTTCTTTTTAATTCTAACTCTCACATGATTAATTGTAACCACATAAAAAGAACATCATAAAATCCCAAGTATCATTCCAAAATAGGTATGCATGGCATATATATGGTTTAAAGAACTCCAATGTGGAGTTTATTAAATGATTTTTTGTTTTGAAACGAAAGGCTATATTTTCGCTCAAAAGGGTTAACTAGGAAAACATATAAGGTGAGGTCAAGGTCAATATGGATGTAATAACAAATAGGGGTTAACTTGGTGTAATTATGTAAATTGCAATAAAATATTACCGAATCATTAAAATCTTAAAACAAATCCTTTAAAAAAGAAAATGGCACGGTCATGGGTTTAAAGTTTAATTCATGAAGTTTTTCATAATATTAATGATTCGAGCACTTAAGTCTAATAACTTATTAAGCAGAGAACATGCATCATTGAATTTTATATTCAATTGAGGAATTATTTAAGAGATCATCGAAAACAAAGGAAAAGTCCCTAAGAAACGAGAAAAAGAAAGAAAATATTTTTGAAAATTTCAATTTTTTATAACAAAAGCATGATTACGAAGAACATATGATCAAATCAAAGAAACTATCAAATATTGAGAATAATATCCCTCACCTATATATTAACACTTGCACTTTCCTTAAAGTGAATCAAGAACCAAGTTAAAGAGAAAAAGATATGAAGAGAGCAATATTACCCTAAATGGATTGATCTCTATAAGTGTAAATCCATTGATTCTAGAAAACATGTTTGAACCAAGCTTAAAAAAAATAGGAACTAAAACACGAACTAATTACACTAGACAATAAGTAAAAATAAAAAATGGACATAATATGTACAACCTGCAATTTTAACTTCCAAGTAACTATATACAAGAGGTTAAAATTTTGAGGATCTACCCATAATACAATTTGACTTTGAGGGATAATTAGTGTACCCTGATTTAAGTTCATGACTATTGGAAAATAATAATTCTGTTTCAACAAGGAGGGCATGGTTTGGGTAAAAAAAGGGTTATTAGAAATTAAAAGTTTTGGGGGATGATTAGCGGTGGGGTTTGAATTAAAAGAGAGAGAAGTACAATTGGTGTCCAATAAATCAATTTATCCCAAATATTTTATAATGGAATGGGAGATGGGGCACACGTAAGGGATAATTCCATCATAGAAACCATTTTGAAAAAGCATTCCTTGATAAAAATTGGTCAATGTCCTCAAGACTTTCATCTGATTCATGTGGTACTTCTAATTGTTCCATAACAGTGAATGTGAATGTGGAAGAAATAAATTCAATCTGGATAGAGGAATATCATTGTTGTAATATTGAATTCTAAAAGAAAAAGGTTCAATTTAAAAAACAATCTTCTTACCAAAATTGTTTGAGGTGAAACACATGTCTCCACCCCCTGTTTTTTTCCAAAGAGGAGATTATTTCATTACTAAGTGATTCAATTTCCATATCTTCACCATTTTCATTCTCCATTATTCTCTAGGAGGAAAGAAGAATGGTTTGTTCCAAAGTAGGTATCTATTACTCATTTGGTTTCAAACATACATCTTCTCGATAATAATTGTAATTTTTTTCCCAACTTTGCAAGAATGAACCAAATGAATTTGGTCGTACGGAAACTTCACCAAAAAGAATATTTTGAGAATTGTTATTATAACTACGCTCAAAATTAAAAGTGAGGTTTGAGGGTCATTATCACAATAGTTCTTAGAACTACTATCATAAGAGTCTTCAACATTTTTATTGTAATAATTTTATTCCATTTTATCATGAGCATAATTTTTAGACGTCCTCACATTCATTGATTGATTTTGTAAATACTCACCAGAAGTTATAGGATTTTAAAGTTCCTCCTTTTGCACATATTCATGCAAAGTCATAGGACTTGGGTGACTTTGAAAATTATACACATGAAAAAATATTGAAACATCACATTGACCAAGAATACTAGAATAAGATATAATTACTAAAAAGTGTGTAGATGAGAATTCTAGTGTTTATTGGAACTCAAATCTATAAATAAGCAAAAAAAATTAAAACAAAGAGCACAAATACAAAGAAAATATTACGAAATATTAAATCAATCACAATCTAGAATGAAACACTCCCGACAACAATGCCTTTTTATTGAGATGAGAAACGGGTATATCCTTTCATTTCTACTACATTTCCCAACACTGATGCCATTTGATGTAGTGGGTAACCAAGCATTCATATTGATTATGCTATTATTATTTTTTATTACATCTCTTAAGAAAAAAATTAAATTTTAACCACACTCCTATAGGAGTATACATGATAGTTCTAGTATCGAATCCACATGGGATGATTTCTAGACGTTAATCAATTCGTTTCTTAAGAATAAGAGTCTAAACTATAATTGTTTTAACTATAAATTAATCTTGGAATGTATTTAATCTAAATTAAACACAAGAAGAATAAAATTATGGATTGATAATAATATCCCTCACCTGGGGTTAATTAGCATAAATCTTACATGGGAAGAAAAGCGTTACAATATTGAATCTCATTTTCATAATTAATAATACCCAGAGTAATCATTCCTAAATTCTCATAAATATTTATTACGATTTAGGCATCAACAAATACCAAAGACATTACACATGAAATGTGGTAAATACAGGGTATACATGATATACAACGTTAACTATTCTACGTAAAAACTGAAAAATAGCTTAACCTATTAAAAATAGTATAATCCATCACCAAAGTAGAGCAACCAACTAATCCAAGGTGAGTTCAATCATATAAATCTAATCTAATTTAGCTACAAAGCATGGTAAATGACATATATTTAATGAAAGAAATAAGAAAGCAATAAATATTGAATGTAAGTAAGTTAACAAATCAATAAAATAGCAACGGAAGGTTAAATTAATGGCGTAAGACAAGGAATTATAGACCTAAAATAAAATGGGATGGAGACCTACGAAAGAAAAAATGACGAGCTCCCAAACCCAAATTAATCTAACCAAAAAATAATAAAATCATAGATCATGAAATTATATTCAACTTACACATATATAGTAAGTGGATTAAAATAAAATGGAATAGAAAATAAATAGATGAAATTTGCAAATATTTGGTATGATCGATCAATTATTGTGAAATTGGGATGATCGATCGATAGTCCATTCGTCAATAGATCAATGAATAGGATACTTTTCCACTATATTCATGTCAAGAAAAAATCAAAATGATCGATCGATGAATGGCTTAGTGTCGATCGATCGATCCCCTGTTTTTGGGCACACTTCCTCTTGATTTCAATCATAAAGAGAGTCTAACTAAGTCGTACGATATCGAAATGATAATACGTTTACTTCAATACAAAGATAACTCCACGAACAATGATTCCATAGGGATTTTCCAATTGAGACTTAAGGTTTGAAATCATGGAATTGCCCAAAAAGTTTTGTTAAATGATTAACTTTCTCGAAATGCAACCAATTTCTTCGTTAAGCGTTTAAATACCTTCAAAAAATTGAATAAACCTTTCATAATACACACACACACACACACACACACACTCACACAACCAAATAAACATGCTCACACACACACTCACACAACCAAACAAACATGCACACACACACACACACATGTATTGAAAACTAAGGTTAACCAATGATCATAAAAGTAGGATTTAACAGACACAATTGTGTTATTATATAATATTAGTGACTTATCATCGATCAATTATGTTGTCAAAGTATATAGTCTTCTTTTTTAGCAACAAAAGGCTTTAACAAGTGGCACGCAAGGTCATTAATTCATCAAGGTTTTCTCTATATCTATAAGGACATAATTTTATAAATGTCTAGGGTAGATTCTAGGAATTTTCCGTTTTCTCCTAGATCACAGTTCATATGTCTGATACCGCTACATTCGGCACGTCAACTCGATCATCCTCGACGGCCTTTATCACAATTCAATGCATCCAGTATCTTCACGTGCATCATGCTATATGTGACGTGCTGCTCAACTCATTCCCACTACTCCACTATTCTCTATCAGTAAAATGTTTTATTGGAGCTTTAAATATTTGCATAAATTATTGGGAAATGTTTTTGAAAATTATTTTTGAAGTCTGGATTAATTTTTTATCAAACGCAGAATTTTTCTAAGTGTAGAAGTGAACGACCTCGATCGACGAGCTCGCTCAAACAAATTTGAAAGTCATTCGCGTGAGATAAGCATGCCCCACGATCTCGTTCGAACGACTTATGTCCTTCGTTCGAGCGACATGGCTATCTCGTTCGAACGAGCCGTCACCTCAATTTTCGTATAAATATCTGATCTCCTTCTTCACATTTTTTCCAAGTCTTTCTGCAATCTCAAAATTCTGCGAAAACAACCCAGAATAAGACTTCACTTTTTAAGGTTCTCTAAACCTTTTTGATTCATAAAACCATTCCCATATATGTGTTGGAATCTTTAAACCTTAAAGAGAATCATTTACTCATATGGAGTAATTTGTGAGGAAGTCGCTTTCTTCTTCACTGCTGCCCTACTGAAAAGGGATAGTTCCAAACGCTGACAACAGAATCGACACCCGAGGGTATTTCTGTGTCATATATTTTCATTGTAATTCGTGTAAGCCATTTTATTACAAAATTATTGTGAAAATAAAAGGTTTTGCCCCTTTGGGGGATTTTTCCTCATATATGTGTTCTTGCATGTTTCATCATCGTATTTAATCACATATAGATGCATGTTTAGGACTCAAGTGGTAAAAACTGTGTTTAATTAAATAACTTCCTTATTTGAAAGCAAGTGCACTCTCCTCAAATTGGATTGAGAGCAAGTTACACAAATTTACCGTGTAATTTTCCGCAAATTTTTTCTAAGATATCAATTTTCTAAAAAATTTACTTTTGAAAACGAGTGTGTTCATAATGGAGAAGTTATATAATAAAATGCCAGTTTTTGACGGGACAAACTTTGCATACTGGAAATCCCACATGAGATCTGCATTAAAAGCCATTGATGAACGTGTCTGGATTTTGGTAGAAAGAGGGTGGACACCTCCCTCCGTCACTGTTGATAACGTGATCAATTTAAAACCTGTCACTTCTTGGACTGAAGAAGAATTTAAATGGTCATCATTCAATTCTAAAGGATTAAGTGCCATTTTCGGGTCTGTCACACCTGATGAGTTCAAACGAATAATGACGTTCATCACGTCAAAAGAGGCATGGGATGCTTTGCAACTTACCCATGAAGGTACGAATGCTGTGAAAGAGTCTAAACTACAAAATTTAACAACTCAATTTGAGACCATCACCATGCATGAAACTGAATGTTTTGATGATTTTTATGCTAGGCTTTCTGACATTGTTAATACTAGCTTTAATCTTGGTGAACATATTCCTAATGCTAGAGTTGTTAAAAAGATTCTTCGTTCTCTGCATAAGCATTTTATTCCTAAAGTCACTTTTCTAAATTCTATGGGAAATTTAAATACGCTAAAATTAGAGGAACTTGTAGGAGACTTGCAAACATATGAAATTGATATGTTTCCTAAAACTGTAAAGTCTAAAGATAAGGGAATTGCACTTAATGCCCAAGAGAGAAAGAGTGAGGGGTCGGCTAGAAAGAGGGGACTTGACTAAACAAGTGGCTAGTCTTACTAGTGAGATTCATTCCTCCATGGAGACTTGAAAGAAACTTGAAGCCCTTGTTGCCCATCTTACTCATGACCTAGAGAGCACGAGAAGTTAAGGTACAAATCGAGGACAGATCTGGGAAAATGGGATATATTCTCCTCGGCCCCGCTTTAGGTTTTGGTGATAGGCAGGGAATAGGTTATGATGGTGCCTCCACGTCCCAAATTGCACCTGGACTAGTTCCTGAATTTACTATGACTCCTTATGGCCATCATAAAAAACCTCGAAAGGGAGTTTGACCAAGAAAAGCAAACCAAGGTCCGCCTTTAACTGTGTTCTTTTGTACTTATTACAAAAGAAAAGGCCACCTCAGAGAGTTTTTTCTATAGTATGGGTCGGACACGACGTACTACTTCTCCCCCTTAGCTTACTGATGATTTTACTAGTCTGAGAGAGTGAGTTGAGTTTTTAGCTGCCACGTCTCAGAGTTTGATGGAGGAATTCCGACGGATGTCTTTGCCGTCAGTGAAGGCTTCTCACATTCCAGCTAAAACTAATAATAACAAAGGCAAACAAAAGGTCACCACTTCTTGGGTACCTAAGAAAGATAAAAAGGCCTTTGTTGTTCATGTCGCTCTCAAAGCACATAATACCTCACAGTGGTATTTTGACAGTGGGTGCTTCAGACATATGACAGTTGATGCATCATTTTTTACATCTCTTGAGGATTATCAGGATAGCAGAGTCACCTTTGGAGATGGGAGGAAGTCTAGCATTATAGGACGTGGTACTATCGAGTTTCCTGGATTTCCTAATCTAGAAAATGTTTTGTACGTCAAAGGTTTGAAAGAAAACCTTCTCAGCATTAGCCAACAGTGCGACGCTGACTTTGTAGTAAAGTTTGACCAGGACGGTTGTAAGGTCTATAATCAAGTCGGTAAACTTTTATTGCAAGGGGTGAGGACAAAGGATAATTGGTATGGGACTGAGACCACATCCTTACTTGTCTGCAACAGCGCCACGACCACTCCTATGGATCTGTGGCACCAACGTCTAGGTCACGTAAATGTTATAAATCTAACTCGCTTAGCTAAAAAGGACCTAGTTTATGGCTTAACATCTCTTTGAAGGCCAACTTCGACATTTTGTGGACCCTATCAGTTGGGAAAACAAATTCGTAGTCCCCATAGGATGTTGCATTCCATTACCACCTCTCGTCATATTGAGCTTATACACATGGATCTTATGGGTCCCACTCATACTAAGAGTTTAGGTGGTAAGAGGTATATCCTCGTGATGGTGGATGATTTATCCAGATACTCCATTGTAGGTTTTCTGAGAGAGAAATCCGATGCTGTAGAGTTTTTAACGACCAAGTTCCCTTCCCTACAAAATCAATACGGAGTCACTATTAACAGGATACGTAGTGACAACGGCACTGAATTTAAGAAAGCAAAGGTATATTTTTATTGTGATAGCCTTGGGATCAATCATGAGTTTTTTGCTGTGAAGACTCCTCAGTAAAATGGGATTGTTGAGAGAAAGAAAAGAATGATCCAAGAAATGGCGAGATCTATGCTTCTAGGTCGTAAGGTTTCTAGGATATTTTGGGCAGAGGTTGTGTCTACTGCATGCCACACGGTGAATAGGGTTTACCTGCGTCCCCACACACACTTAAAACACCTTATGAGTTGTGGACTGTCAAGAAGCCCAACCTTGCATATTTTCGTGTTTTTAGGAGTAAATGCTATATCCTATGGGATAGAGAGCAATTAGGAAAGTTTGACTCTCGAAGCGACGAGGGAATACTCTTGGGATATTTATCAAATAGTAGAGCGTACTAGGTTTTTAACCTGAAGAGATCTAAGGTTATGGAGTCAATAAACATCACCATGCAAGATGACGAATCTTCGGCATTTATTGACTCTAAACTTCAGTGTGAGGTTGAGGTTATTTCTAGCAGTGATTTACTTGTACCTCATCCACACTCTGTGGACCCTACTCCTGTGTTAGGGGACATGCCCGCTTGGGTTCACAAGAGTCATAACCCTCCTGCCATTGTTGGTGATCCCACTCTAGGGGTCAAGACTCGTGCTCAACTAGAGAATGTTTTCAGCCCTTTTTGCTACACATCCAAAGTCGAGCCCAAGAATCATAAAAAGCACTCAAGGATGAACACTGGATATCTGCTATGCAAGATGAGTTACTTTAGTTTAAAAAAAAATGTCTGGGAACTTGTCCCCTGGCCTAGTGAGACAAATGTGATAGGTACCAGATGGATTTTTAAGAATAAAATGGATGAAAATGGTACCATAATCAGAAACAAGGCTAGGTTTATCGCTCAAGGCTACACACAGATAGAAGGTTTAGACTTTGGGGAGACATTTGCTCCTGTTGCGAAGCTTGAGTCCGTCCCTCTACTACTCGCCATCGCATGTCATCTGCGCTTCAAATTATATCAGATGGATGTCAAGAGTACCTTTTTGAATGGCATTCTACAGGAGGAGGTTTACGTGGAACAACCTAAAGGGTTTGAAGACCCTCAGTACCCGGAGCACGTCTACTATCTGAGGAAAGACTTATATGGTTTGAAGCAAGCACGCCGTGCTTGGTACGAGAGGCTTACTTCCTATCTCTTAGACGTGGCTTCAAGAGAGGGGGATTTGATATGACGTTATTTGTCAGGAGAGATGACGGTGCTATTTTGGTTGCCCAAGTCTATGTGGATGACATAATCTTTTGATCCACGTGCTCTCAACATGCTCATCACTTTGAAGAGGAGATGAAAAGTGAGTTTGAGATGAGCATGGTTGGTGAGATTACTTTCTTCCTTGGTCTCCAGGTTCGTCAGCTAGAGACCTAGTGAAGAAATTTGGTTTAGACTCCTCTAAGAATGCACGTACACCTATGAGTACCACTACCAAGCTTAGTAAGGACACTTCAGGCAAGGACGTAGAGCAAACCTTATATTGGAGTATGATAGGTAGTCTTCTCTACTTAATTACTAGTCGTCTCGACATAGCCTTTGGTGTTGGAGTTTGTGCACGATATTAGGCGTCCCTGAAAGAGTCACATTTACTTTCTCTAAAACTTATTATTAAATACGTGAGTGGGACTCTCTCATATAATATTTGGTATTCCTTTGATACTGATGACCATTTGTCCGCCTATGCAGATGCTGATCGGGCCGGGGATGTAGATGGTTGTAGGATCACTTCTGGTGGGTGTTTCTATTTTGGTTCTACTCTTGTCTCCTGGATGAGCAAGAAGCAAAATTCCATCTCTTTGTCCACTGCGGAGGTTGAGTACATAGCCGCCGGGAGTTGTTGCATGCAACTCTTGTGGATGAAGCAGATACTGGAGGATTATGGGATTTCACAGGACACCATGACCATTTCCTGTGATAACACGAGTGCGATACACATATCCCGTAATCCCATCCAGCATTCACGTACAAAGCACATCAGGATACGTGAGCACTTTATACGTCAGTTAGTTGAGGAGAAAGTCGTATCCCTGAGTTTCGTCGCCATCGATCGTCAGTTTGCCGATATTTTCACGAAACCTTTAGATGCCCTTAGATTTGAGAGTCTTAGGAAGTCTTTGCGGATTTGCACAGTTGACTGAGGGGTTGGTCTGTGTCTAGGATAGGATGCTTTTTCATGTTCATATCACATGCTTCCTATTGATAGTGTGTCTTATATGTAATATTGCTGTGTTGTACAGATATTTTTTTATTCTTTAAAAAAAAATCCCAAAAGGTTTTTGTGTTTTATTTGCACCTTTTATGGATGAACATTTAAGATAGCCAAGTCACAATTCCTTTCCATTTATTCATGTGACTGTTTGGTAGAGATTTGAGACACTACATCATTTCATCCATGTGCTTTACACTGCTTGGAGTCTTTGAGATGTGATGAGTGATATATTTTCTACATGTTTGACTCCTATCTCCTTTATTGCACACATGCACGGATTTATTTGATTATTGTAATTGTCTATCACATGTTGGCTTGAGTGTTTCCATCACAATTATGTCTATACAACTAACAGTATGCGATAAAACTTGACAAGATTATAATGCATGTAATAACCGTTTTTGTGAGACTGAGTGTTTGTTTAAGAACGGGGAGGGGCTACGAAAGGTAATTATCTATTCTTTGCTCAAAAGCCACCGTTCAAAAGGACCTAAAAAATGGAGGAATTTTATTATCCGAGGTCCAAAGAGGTTAAAAGAGCCCCGAAAAAAATTAAAGGCATTAAAAAGAAATTCATGCCAAATATGGGCCATTAGGTTTCACCATCAATTCTCCAAAGTTTGAGAATTTAGAAAGCCTCTATTCAAAATTAAAATCTGAGGGAGTTTGGTTGGAGAATATAAACAAGTTTGCACTTCCTTGAAAGTCCTGAAAAAGGTGAAATAGTTTTGGACGGTTTTGGTGTGGAAATCACTTTGAGCTTTGATTTGTTGATTTGATTGATTCAATGTCTCACATTACCACCTTTTTTCACCAAAGGAAGATTTTGAGTTCATTCGCTAGGAGTATCTGATATTCATCGTGCACATATGTCATGTTTATATGCATTGATTTTCCTATCGAATTTGATCACACCCCTTCATTTTCACTATCATTGACTTGGTTGTTTTTGTATACTTTCATGGTGTGATTCTATATTGTATACTATGTGTGAAATTTTTTGAAAAATACCAAATAGAAGTTTATTCCCGTGTGTCATTCTCCATTTGCATTCATTTTTTCTTCTCATATCTGTCTATTTGGGGGACATCATAAAAAGGGGGAGAAGAATTATGGGGGAGCATTTTTTTGGTGTTTGGTTGCTGCATGAATGATTTGGTTAAGCTTAATTGATCATCAATTTTTGCATATCATTATATTTCAATCTGTTGCTTGTCACGATTATTTGCTTTATCTCATGTGTGTAGGTACAACATTGCTCATTATTTGATTACACACCCTGATGAGAAAAGCTTTTGAAGGAACATGAGAGTTGAAGATTTGGAAGACATGTCATTTAGTATTCTCCGTTTGAGGGTTTAATGGGGATATTATCTTGTATGTCATTTGATTGCATAATTCGGATTTTTTTTGTATGTACGGACATAGACATAGGAGGAGATTTGTAAGGACATAATTTTATAAATGTCCGGGGTAGATTCTAGGAATTTTCTGTTTCTCCTAGATCACAGTTCATATGTCTGATATCGCTACATTCGGCACGTCAACTCGATCATCCTCGATGGCCTTTATCCCAATTCAATGCATCTATTATCTTCACGTGCATCATGCTACATGTGACGCGCTGCTGAACTCAATCCCACTACTCCACTACGCTCTATCAGTAAAATGTTTTATTGGAGCATTAAATATTTGCATAAATATTTGGGAAATGTTTTTGAAAATTAATTTTGAAGTCTGGATTAATTTTTTATCAAAAACATAATTTTTCTAAGTGTAGAAGCGAATGACCTCGATCGACGAGCTCGCTCAAACAAATTTGAAAGTCGTTCGCGCGAGATAGGCATGTCGCGCGATCTCGTTCGAACGGCTTCTGTCCTTCGTTTGAGTGACATGGCTATCTTGTTCAAACGAGTCGCCGCCTTAATTTTCGTATAAATATCTGATCTCCTTCTATACGTTTTTTCCAAGTCTTTCTGTAATCTCAAAATTCTGCGAAAACAGCCCAAAATAAGACTTCACTTTTTAAGGTTCTCTAAACCTTTTTGATTCACAAAACCATTCCCATATATGTGTGTGAATCTTTAAACCTTCAAGAGGATCATTTACTCATCTGGATTAATTTGTGAGGAAGCCACTCTCTTCTTCACTGCTGCCCTACTGGAAAGGAATAGTTCCAGTCGCCGATAACAGAATCGATGCCCGAGGGTATTTCTGTGTCATATGTTTTCATTGTAATCCATGTAATCCGTTTTCTTACAAAACTATTGTGAAAATAAAAGGTTTTGCCCCTTTGGGGGATTTTTCCTCATATATGTGTTCTTGCATGTTTCATCATCTTATTTAATCACAAATTTATGCATGTTTAGGACTTAAGTGGTAAAAACTGTGTTTAATTAAATAACTTCCTTATTTGAACGCAAGCGTACTCTCCTCAATATCTACTGCCCATTAAGCGAAATTATATGGAATTAGCATTAGAACCATCTTCTTCGTTGGTTGTTTTGGGAACAAGGTGAACCCCTGACACTTACCAGAGTTATAGACTAGAAAATTATCTTCTTTCACTAACTTTACTGCAAACTAATTTTACCTCAAGACCTTGCAGACTATGGTCTTTGGGCCTGCATGAGCACCATAGACACCTTCATGGGGTCTATAAGGACATAAATTATTTTTGAATGGTTGAAGCATCGCTAAGGTGCTGAGAAATACCCTCTTTTGAATAGTACCCCATTCTTCATATAGTACCTCGAACCTCTGGACTTAAACTGTATGATCTAAATATTGTCTTTAGAAAGGACACTATCTCTAAGGCAGTATTTGATCGAAGATGTTTAATCTAAGTTCTGATCGACCTTTACATTGTTGATATAAAGTTGGGTGATACTTAGCTGGTCTAAAGTAATAACTAAAACTTCAAGATCTACTTCATCTGATGAGGTTACCCATGTAAGATGGTCAATCTTCGAATTTTCTTCTTAGGGAACCTTGTTTATGAAAAATCTTAGGATTATTTAGATAAGGTACATCACAATCACCAACTACCCTGCTATCATGCCCAAATCTTGCATCCCTTAAAACTATCAAAAAAATCTTAGTTTTACGTTGGGTAAGGCGTGTAGCTGACATAAAGTAGGTTATGCAATTCGAAGTTATTGGAGTATTTGAGAAACCTAGTCATCTTATGGAAGTTGATGCCTACTAATACCACTATTGATTTTTGTCAAGAGGTATTATAAGGAAGGGGTCCTTTGAGGTAGAACTAAGTTTTGTCCATGAGTGCTCCTATAATCATGGAAACTTTATGGGCATATGTGGGATATCCAATGATTGAATATAGGTTTAGTTAAGCCCGAGTTTGGGAGTGATTGGGAAAATATCTCGAGTCACCCCCATTTTGTAGCACGGGGTGCATAAGTGGGATGAGGTACTTATTTTTAGGCGACATTATCTTAATTTTGTGGAATGTTTGTTAGTTACTTTCATGGAGTAGTTGATTATCCACAAAACGTTCTTAGGTAGTTTTCATTAGAGTTACTAGGCTGAATATGTGTAAAAATGGGAAGACACTAGTTGTGCATTTGGAAATCATGGGTAAACTCCTCAGACACCTGTTAGTAGGCTAAAGCATTAGTAATTGAAGGCAGTTTCATAGGATATCTAGAAGCCTTAGTAGTGAGACACTTCTCTTAGTAGTTAGGATTGTCAACTGTATTAAAACATCAAGTTATAAGATTTTTTCCTATAATTCAAGGTAAGAAGTCCTAGACCAAAATTGAGTGCTAATTTGTAATCTTTGAGTGATTGAAAATGGTCAGGAGTTGAGTTCCTATAATTTCTTATTTTGTGTGTGCTTCTCATATGCTCTAAATAGTTTGCTCTTTTACTAGTTTATAATTGTGAAAAAAGTAGGTTATTCAAGTGAAACTCAAATATAGGTTGGTTTATCAGATATGTGGAGAAAACTTAGTGCCTCACCATAAAATTTCAAAATAAAAGTTTACCTACAAGAATTCGTATTACACTGGAATTTTGGTGAAAATTTTAGTGTGTTCAAATCATTTGTTGAAGGGAAAGTTAGGATTTTTCATGGTGAAAATGATTTTGGCAAGGTTTCTCTTGAATTTTGTGAAAAACGCTGGTGGAAGTGGTGTACGAGTATGGGAAAGGGTGCTATGATGGGAAGAATTCATTGCAAATCCTCCAACGGATGTCGCAGTAGCATCACTCTTAGTAAAGTTTGAAGAATTGTTGTTGAAACAAAAATATGTTCAAAAGGTTCAATAAAATCAAACATGAGAGGCGAATGAAAAGGTTGAGAACCTTAGTATTGATGATGATGTTTTGGCCAATTAAATTCATTCTTATTTAGGCATACTTGATGAGAATGTCAGGTTGCTGATAAGGTATTTCTTGACGTGAACGATAGGGACACCAGTATCAGAGTCAAGAAGTATAAGATTCCATAATTGAAAGATTTTACTAGTTCAAGGTTGGTGAACAAATTGGATAATTTCATGTATAATATGGAGTGGTATTATAAGGCTACTCATATCAACGAAGGAGAAAAGGTTACCGCTACCACAATGTGCGTATGTGATACTGCAAAACTTTGGTAGAGAATCTAGAGTAAAGACAAGGTTAAGTCTGAAAGTAGTTCGTAGAGTGAACTAAAGAAGGAGTTGGGATAATAATTCCAGTTATCTAATTTGGGTTGACAAGTAAGGGAAGTGTTGTGGTGCGTAAAGCATTACAAGACTGTGCAAAAAAAATAAGAAGGAGTTCACACCGGTGATGTGGGATATTAAGAGAATTTCCAAGGATATCAATATCTTCAACTTTATTTCTAATCTTTAGCCTTAGGCACAGGATAAATTACAGGAAAAAGACATGCATGATTTTTCGTAAGCAGTAGCAGCAGGGGATAACATAGTGGATCTTAAACTCGATCGGTCAAACAGTGATTTATCTAAGTCAAAAAGTATAGATAAAGGTTCTTCATATTTAAGAAACGATGGAGAGACTAAGAATGATAAGGGAAAGGGGGTGGATGGTCAATAGAATAAAGGCAAGAGTGGGTATTTTGGGTGTTTTATTTAGAAGGGTCCACACTGAGTAAAAGATTCTCAAATGCAAGGATTTTTTTTTAATTCAAGTGGAAGAGTCAAAACATGTTGACTCAAATTCAAGTGGTGGATAATCTTGTGTCAATACCTTTGTATTGCTCGGCAGACTCCAAACCCTGGATTGATTGGAATAATGGGCAATGATACTTTGGTGTGTGATGGTTATAAAAACCTCACACAACCAAGAATAACTTGATGCGTTGGATCTTAAGACAAGGAGGTTACGATACTGTAAAGAGTAAATTAAACCAAAATGAGTTTGGTTTTATGTTACACTTTTATTGAAATGAATATTGATGTTATTGTTCATTGGTGATGTTGAAGGTGGTCTTAGAAATTTTCCAGTGGAGTTGGAATTTCCTTAATGTCGATGAGGTCATGGAGTTATTTTAATGGGGGAAGGTTTGTCACATCCTAAATTTAACATAATTTATTGGCGTGACTTCCCTTAAACTAATAGGAAAATTCCTATTTTTACTTTTGCAAAGACATTTAGCTAAAACAAATTTGGTTATGTAATTTGATGTTATAAGAGCTTGTGAGCAGACTCATCATGTTATGGTAGTTGATGTCCACTGATACCACTAGTGATTTTTTATTAAGATGTATTATAGGGAGGGAGTCCTTCAAGGTAGAACTGCATTTTGTCCATGAGTGCTCCTAGGTTTATGGAAAATTCATGCTCATATGTGAGATATCCAATGACCAAATGAAGATTTGGTTATGCATGGGTTTGGCTCATAATCGGGATAATTTCCCAAATCACCCCCATTTTTTAGCATGGGTTGCATTAGCGAGTTAAGGTTCTTATTTTGAGGTGCATTGTCTGAATTTTGTGGAATGGTTACTAGTTGACTCTAAGGAGCCGTTGTGCTTGCACATGAAATAGTTTTGGGTATCTTTCTTTATATTTAATTGGTTGAACATGTGTAAAAATAGGATAATTCTTATGGGCATATGAGATCTTAGGTAAACTCCCTCGACTTCTGTTGGAAAGCAAAGGCAATAATTATTAAAGATATTTTCATGGGATATCTGACAAGGTTGACATTGAGACACTTGTCATAGAAGTTAGGGTTTTCAACTCCATTCTAAGAATTTGTTACTTGTAATTCTAGACAAGAAGTCCTAGGCCAAAAATGAGTGTTCATGTGTAATTATTATGTAATTAATAAAAGTCTAGGAGTTGAGTTTCTATAATTTTGGGTCTTAGTTTTTTCTTCTCATACTTTTTGAATGGTTATCTAGTTTAATTGATTTTATTAATTAAAAAAGGAGTTCATCCTATTGACTCATGAATATAGATTGGCTGATTAGGTTTGTAGAGAAAACTTGGTGCCTCAACGAAAATTTTCAGGAAAAAAATCTATCATTTGAAACATGCCATTCTTTCACCTTTGATCTCATAGAACCTAATGACATGGTTAATTACTAAATGAGAATTGATAGTGGCCTTTACTTACTCTACTTTCAAATGGGGTCCAGGCCTAAGACTACCACTGAAGCTTCATAATTTTCCTTATAGGTATATGGTTTGAATTAGAAACGTAGAGTAAGAGATATTATACCTCCTTTTGGGATTACAAGTTAAATATAACTATATTGCCTGAGCTATTGGAAAATCCTTCAACCTGTAAGACCCATGTTATAGAGATGGGGTTTATATCTAAAAAAAAACTATTTGCTTGGGTTCTTTTGTTTTGGTAGCTTCCACTTCTGAGCCATTGGCCTATTTTTCCACCTCTTATAGGTTATTGAACTCCATAATAAAGACATATAAGTTTTGATCATTGATGGAACTTTGTTTTTATACTCGTTATCAAATTAACTAAACTTATAGACCACTTGACGAATGTTCCTGGGGTATCAGGATTTTAGAGAGTCTATTAGATGTGATGATTGATCATAATCACGATGGTATGAGACTACAACTCGGGCCCCAATGGTCTAGCTGATATGATTGGGTAAAAGACAAGATTTTCCATCCAAAGATACATTCTTTGAGGCCCTTGTCAGATTGTCGAACGTAATGAAAATTATAGTGGACTCCAAATGCCTCTTGAATTAGGTCTGAGATGATTTTGTTTGGGGAAGAATAAAGGTACAAGTATAAATATTCTCTTGTGGTGGTCTAGGGTAGTATAGGTGGGGACATCGGTACTTCTTGAGGCTTTGAAGGGATACTTTGGCGTTAGGAGTCCATTAAAATTACTTATTCAGTATCTTGAAAATGGGTAAGCAATTTTCCATGGCCTTAGAGACAATTTAGTTTAGGATAAAAACTTTCGTCACTAGGCTTTAGACCTCTCTGAATGTTCTTAGGGACTCCATACCTAGTATATCTTGAATCTATTCTAGATTGGACTTTATACCCCATATGGTGACCATAAAACCCAGATACCTTACCCAATAATCTCGAATCATATCTTTGGGTTAACGCTCATTTAGTTCCTTTTGAGGATGTCGGAGGTTTCCCTGAAGTTTTGTACAAGGTCTTAAGCCGTTAGTATTTTAACCAAGATGTCCTTAATAAAGACCTCCATGGATTTTCCAATGAGATCTTTGAAAATGGAGTTGACCACCCTCTAGTACGTTGCACATGTATTCTTTAGTCTAAAAGGTGTAACTTTGTATATGGGTCATCCGGTGCAAGGACATTATCCGTCACAATTTAGTATGTCATATACCGCTACAAGTTGCTAAAAGTCGCAAAGGATCGAGAAGCTTACATCTACAGAGATGAATTCGAATTTCAAGAAGACTTCAACATTCAAGGCCAACAAGGATGAATTTGGTAAAATGTGTTTAAGTTCCATTTACATTTTACATTAAAAGTGTAGGGATATTTTTATAAAAGTTTGAATGATTTTTGAAATTATTTTAAATGGTTCTCAATTTTTCTAAATCATATAAGTTTTGGATAATTTTTTCTGATCTCATAAACAATCTTAAGTTTTGAGGTTTCTAAGATATTTAAAAGACTGAAGTTTTCTAGGATACATATAGGCTGTTGTTTGAACGACACCATATATCTCGCTCAAGCGACATCGTACGTCGTTCGAACGAGATGTGTTTTAAGATGACATATCACCATCTTGATTTTTATTATAAATAATGGTGTCAGGCTTCTGATTTTCATGTGGAGAAACACTATTTTTTAAATGGAATACGTTTTTGAGTCTTTTGGTTTATTCTCCAACATTTTTAGGGTTCAGTCTTTGTTTTACAATTCACAAATCCCAATATCTTTTGTGTGCGTTGTTTTGTGGAACCCAAACCATACTTTGCTAAAGTTCAACCTCTGTGGAGAAGGCATCTCCATATCTAATCGGTGGATACCTAGCATAGTTATTATGCGCGTTGACGAGTCGAAGACGACGAACCGACACCTGGAGGGTATTTTGTTGTCTCTCGTATCTTTGAAGGTTTGGCGAAGACACCGTGCATTACACTTGTGGGTGATTATCAAGTTGTATGTAATTCAATGGTGTTGTAAACTTTTCAAAGTGTTAAAAAAAGGTTTTGCCCGAAAGGTTTTTCCCCCTAAATTTGTCGTCTTTGTTTCACATGCATGGTTTAAATGATTTATGACACTTAGATGCATGTTTAGGGGATGATCTAAAATTGAATTTGGTTTGATCAAATTAAGACACCTAATTAAATAGGTGTTCAAATAAATAAATTTAATTGGTATCACACAACAGATTTTACAAATTGGTATCAGAGCAGGTTATGCTAATTTATCGCGTATTCCTATTTTTCTCAAGCTCATGTGATATTGATTTTGTTTAAAAATCGCAAAATTTTTCAATGGATCACTTATATAATCGGGTGCCCATCTTTGACGGTGATAATAATGCTTATTGGAAAGCTCACATGAAATCTGTTTTAAAAGCCATAGATGAGCGAGTTTGGTTGTTGGTTGAAAATGGTTGGACTCCTCCCACCGTGACTGTTGATAATGTCACCTCTTTAAAACCTGTGTCAAACTGGACCGAGGACGATTATAAATTTTCTAACTTTAATTCTCATGGTTTGAGTGCTATTTCTGGAGCTGTCACTCCAGATGAATTCTGCCATATTATGACGTGAACCACGTCTAAAGAGTCATGGGATGTTTTAAAATTGACACACGAAGGTACAACCAGTGTTAAAGAGTTAAAATTGCAAAATCTAGCCACCCAATTTGAGACCATTACTATGTTAGAGTCCAAGACTTTTGATGGGTTTTACGCACGTTTATCAGACATTGTCAACACTTGTTGTAATTTGGCTGAGGTAATTGATAACACGCAGGTTGTCAAAAATATTTTGAGATCCCTTCCAAAACATTTTGTTACAAAAGTCACTGTTTTAAACTCGATGGGAAATTTGAGCACACTTAAGTTAGGAGAGTTGGTAGGTGATCTTCAGACTTACGAGTTAGATATGTTTCCCCAAACTATCAAACCCAAAGATAAAGGGATTGCACTTAGGTCACAATCGAGATCGAGTGAGGATGTTTCGAGGAAGAAGCATAAGAAAAAAAAGTGAGTTTTTGTGGTCAGAGTCTGAGGACAAGTTTTATTTTGACATGGCCTTACTTGTGAAAAAATATAAAAATTTTCTCAAAATGTCTAAAAAAAATTCTTCTAATAAAAGGAAATCTTTTGAGAAAAATAAAAATAAAGAGGATGACAAAGAAAGTGATAAGGAGGATGAGATCAGGTGTTTTTAGGGTGAGGGTAAAGGGCACATAGCTAAAGAGTGTCCTACTAGGATAAGGAGAAGGGGTAAAGAAACTGCTATGCCTGCCACACTTAGTGATAGTGAGGGAGATAAGGAGGATGAGGGAGATGATTCCAATAAAGGTTTAGCACATTGGATGTGTGTAGCCTTTTCAAGTCATGTGAGCTCACCCATTTTGTCTCACGATGATAGTGTTCACGAGAGAGACGGTGGTGACTCGAGTGTTTCTAGTGGAGATGAAAGCGAGTTTAAGAGTGGAGATGAAAGTGAGATCCAAATAGCTTTTAGGGATTTGTACACTGAGACCTTGAAAATGAAGAAGTATAATAGAGATTTAGTTCGTTGGGTTTTAGATTTAATGACACGTGTATCCCAACTCGAGAGCGATCTCTAACGTGCTCGAGAGGTTAAAGTCCCTTTAGAGAACGTGTCAAAGAAAGTTAAAAAGATGATTTTTAATTCCGTTTTGGATGGTGGTGAAAATTTAGGAAAAGGTCGTAATGGTGTATCCACTTCTATTATTGTACCCTAGCCAGTTCCCATTTTAGTGACTTGACCCAACCCACCTAGGCGTCCCGTAACTGTTAAGATAGAACGTCCTAGAGTTGTTGAGAAAGGTGTAGCTAGGATGATTTATGTTTGATCCCATTGAAAAAAGAGAGGACACCTTAGGGAGTTTTGCTTTAAATTGGGTTATCTGTCACGCTTTACTCCTACACATGTTCGCACACATGCACCCACCCATGATACTTTGCTGACACATAATGATAGAGAGTTTGAACATACTAGAGAGAAAGTAAAGTTTTTGGTCAAGATTTCTCATGATTTGATGGAGTTGTTTGAAAAGATGTCACCGTCTTTTAAAAACTCCACCGCACCTACCAGTTGAGGTCTAGACATGTTTACTAGCATACGATGATTTGCTTGATGTTATGTTATACCTATTGCTAGTATGTACCATTTGTTTTATAATTTGTTACCATTTTTGTTTGCTTTTCTTTGTTTGGTACTGTTTTAGCACCGTTTTAGATCTATTTGCCCATTCGAGGAACTGTTTTCACAAAATTTTCTCACTGGAGAAAACTGCCTAACATTTTGGGAAACTGTGAAAATTTGGTTTTCTGGTTCAAATGAGATAAGATTTTATTTGAGCGACTTCTGCTATCGCGCGAAGCTACTTCTCGCAAGAATGCTTATCGTTTGAGCTACGTAGAGCTTTGTTCGACCAACCCATGGAGAATTTTGTCTTTTTTGCTTGCAGTCCTCTACTTCATAGTGATATAATTTTTGATATTACTGAGTTTCTTCTGAACAGTGTTCGAAAAATGAAAAAAGATTTTTTCAATTTTTTTTTGAAAAATATATAAAGATTTTTGTATTTTTTTTGCACCGTATATGAATTTACATTTAGGATGACCAAGTCACAACTTCATGCCATATCCATTTGACTATTTGATAGTGTTTTGAGACAATATATTGTGTCATTCATGTGCTTTACAAAGTTTGAGTCTTTGAGATGATATAGTGTTAATATCTACATGATTGACTATATTTGTCCTTTATTACACACATGCACAGATTTGTTTGACTTTTGATCTTGTCTATCACATGTTGGTTGAGTGTTTCCATCTCAATTCTGTCTATACAATGAACCAAATGTGATAAAAGTTGACAAAGAGTTGTGCATATTATAAACTACTTGTGAGTTTGTGCGATTTATTTTGAAAAACGGGGAAGGGCTACGAAAGGTACTCATTTATCCTTTGCGATTAATCCATCATTCAAATGAACCTAAAAAAGTGAGGAATTGAAAATTATTCGGGGTCCAATGAGGTTTAAAAGAGCCCGAAAAATTGAAAGGCGATAAAAAGAAAATTATGCCAAAAATAGGCCAATAGTTTTTTAGTTTCATGACCTCATAAGAAAAATAAAAAGAACTACCTTTTAATGAGGGAGTTGGTATGGAATTTTCAATAGATTTCAGGTCCTTGAAAGTCATGAAAAGCATCACCAGTTATGGACGTTATTCATGTGGAAATCATTTATACTTTGATTTGTTGATATGATTAATACGATGTCTTCTAAATTCAACATATTCTACACCTAAGGACTATTTTTTATGTTCATTCATTAGGAGTACATTTACGCATCATGCACATATGATATGATTGAGTTAATTTTCATAATTTGGTTGTCTTAGTGTAAATTCATGGTGTGTGATTTTTGTAACATCATTTTTTTTGCATTTTTGTATAAAAAATTGACATAGTCAAAAACGGTGCAAATAGGTAAGAGATAGGTGTAAGGGCTTTGTTTATGCCCTAATGATGCTGTCATTTTTAAGTTTTCCTAAAGCCCTATCCTATTGAGTATGTGACCTTATGCATTGTTGATATCGTGGCCTTCTATCATGATGTTTGAAATTTCATCTCCCTCTTTTATAAATTAGGTTTAGTCGTGGCCTCATTACCTTACACAAAGTGTTTAGAGAAATTTCCGCAGGTGATTTCATATAATTTAATTATTTCCATTTTTTACAGTTTTAATCATTTTCATTTCACGTTTTATCGATTCAAGTTAGTTTTCTTTACTTTCCTCGTGATGTGTTACATTGATTCATATTGCTAACTTTTTTTCTGCCTTTTCCCCTGCATCGTTGTGACATATGAATCAATTTTCTATATATTTATTTTGGGAATGGTCTAACAAATATTGAAATGCATATTTAGGACTTTAAGTTTGATATAACCCATGAACAATTTTGAAATTGTAGTGAACTAGAAAAAAAAATTGCTTCTAATTTGATTTCATTTGGTTCGGTAGGAATAATTTTTAGTAGAGATTCTGTTTTGGTATGTTTTAATTTTGTTTGGTTTGGTTTGTTTTTGTTTAAATTTGGCACACATTTATATGTTTTGGGGGATATTTGAAAGGGTAAATGAAGTGTTTTTAGGTTTAAATGTTAATAGTTTTTGAATTGGAATAATTTGGGACTTGTTTTTGCCCAAGAACATGAATGTTTGTTCACGGGTGTTGTTGCCCCAAAACCTAGGTTTGTCAAGTTTCGATCTTTGGGGATCAAATAACTTGAACCATTTTTGTTTATTCCGCTAGATCACGACCAGGTGTTCCCCTTGGACATTTGGTTGAGTCCTATCATCCTTTTTAATTTTTCCTATGGATATGACCTGTGTTTTACCCTTATAAATTTATTATCCTTCCCATTTCAGTTATTCGATATTGACCCAGTTACGTCTAATGCTATAATCCCTATGTATGAGGAAATTTCATCTAAACTTATGCAACCTGTATTTTGATCATAATGCTTGCCGCCCTCTGATTGTAAGGCTACTTTTTCTTTTTACAAGTCCTTGTCGAGGCCATGAGCATTGGAATACTTGGGAGTATTTGGAATAATTTCAAAAGATAAACTTTTGTGATCCTCCTCCCTCATTATTACACATCAAAACCTTGAAAATAAATTGACTTTGTAAGCTGAAGGACTACCCCACCTATGTGTGTTTTAACTCTAATTTCGTTGGATCTTCTGACTGTAGGGATCAAATGGAGGCCATAGAGGATGTTCACAAAGTTGTGGAAGATACATCATCAACTAACAATCAAGCACCCAAAGGATGTTCTTCCACGACTACTACTCACAAAGTACATGTTGTAGAGGATAGGATCATAGAGAGTGAACCCTCTAGTCGTGGCTCTGAGCATGTGAGGGATCTTGTATTCCTCAACCATCCTTATATTATGAATGAGGAAGGGTGGGACCCACTTGCTTCGACCTATGAACTTTTGGAGGAAACCATTTGCACTATCCCATCCGGGGACCATATTTTATGCTCCACAGTCATTAATGACGGAGTTTGCTTTCCCTCCATGCCTTTCTAGTTATGGCTTCCACTCCCAATGCCAATGAGGAAAATCTTCAAAGTGATGAATTTGTCCCCAGATCAAGTTGATCCAAATGGATAGATGGACATCCTTTCCTTTTTGGAGGTTTGGAAGAACAAATTCAAGAGATACATTACTACTGTAGAGTTCTTTGACTTTTACCATCCCAAGGAGAAGTCTGTGGACAACCCATTGTATTACTACATGGGTATATGGTTTGGGGATAGATTCATCATAAGACGAAGGACTTCCAGTAGCAAGAACTGGAAGGGAAAATATTTTTACATCTCTTGGGACAGTTTTAATGTACACCCTAATGAGTCTAAGAGGGAGAAGGATCATAGGATGCCACAGTCTTGGGGTTATCCCCCCACGCAAGGTTGCTTTTTACATGCCACATCCTTTACTTTTTACAAGCCATTATCTAATTTTTACATATTGCAGTCTAACTTTTTATCTTATCGTAGTCTATTTTTTTATCATTTTACGACCTTTAATCTTACTTCCATATAGTTTGTGCAAGATTGACTCCATCTGAGTGACAGAGGAAGAGAATTAAGACAACAACCTCAATTTATGATAAGAAAAAACTCTTTCATAAAGTAGCGACTCCACGATGACTATTTTCACTTGGATATTACACCTCCCCCAATCCACTAATGAAGGTTGGGACAGGTATTGAACTTTATTCTTTCCCCTTATGGTCATTTTATTCTTTGAAATACTACTTTTATTCATCCAACTAATGTTTTTCTTTGCAATGCGACTGCAAAAGGTTGGCATACTATAAAGATCGGTCGTGACTTGCTCCTCTCACAACCAGATGATTTGGAGGACAATGTCCAATCCATACGCCAAGCGTCATTAATGGATAAGGGAAATAAATTGAAGAGGGAAGTTGTCCCTCACATGGATAATCTTATCGTGAGCCCTCCAGTGATGTCAGATGATACCACTGCCAACTTGATTATGGCTGGTATAGCTTCCCCAACTAAGGGGGATTACCATGGTATAGTGAGTCCTCTTCACATTTCCATTTTTATATCCTTTTTGGGAATGTCTATGGCTGTTAACTTTAAGTGACCACTTCTCGAAGAGGGGAAGAAAGGGATGGAGATGGATGTCGGTGGACACATACGAGGAAACATGATCCTAAATATCCTTGGGATATTATGGCCACTATAGTCTCATTAAAGAGTAAGGTTGCAGACCCTGAAGATCTAAAGTGTATGATTGATGAGGAAGCGGAGGATCTAGAGGAGTATGCACTTTGTTCGATCCTATGGGTATGTTTCTGAACTTTATTTTTTACATACCACGAATATTGTTTTCTTTAACTGCATTAACACTTATTATTTTATCTAGGATACTAAGACAATAATGGTCCAGAGGGATAAATATAAGTGGCTTTACAAATTTTACAGGGCCACAGAAGGCACTCAATAATCTTAGTTACAGAGTTCTAAGAAATACTCCTTTGAGGATGAGAAGACGTCTGTGGCAACCAATTTTTAAGGCCAAAGCCTTAATGCCCAGGATAAAGTTGAGGTTGTAGAGAAGGCAAAATAAGAGGTTCATCTCAAATTTAAAGAGGTCGCGAACACTCTCAAGGTAACGGAGGCAAAATGTTTGGAGGCTACCAGTCAGGCTCTGGCTAGTGGGAGAAAGTGAGCATAGCATGATCAGAAAATCTAAGGCCTAGTTGAAGAAAATGTTTAAAAGTTCAATAGGTTGGATGGTGAGAATGTCGTAGCCCTACAGAAGGTAAATAATGACCTTACCGCATACCTGAAGAAAGCTATAAAGGAGGAAATTATCCATTTAAATACTTTGTATGACTTCTTCGTCCTCTAGAACAAGGCGTACATCCACAACTACAAGTAATAAGGCATAGGGCTACTAAAACTTAACCTGATTCCAAAGATAACATTTATGTCTAGATGTTCACAGATGCTAAGGAACTCCAGGTTACGAATGAGCTCGCCAAGAAGAAATGGGAGGAGGCCTCGGTTGGTGAAGTTGAGGAAGAGAAATAGACTATCGCAGAGGGTGATGAAGAAGATGTTGTTTAGTGTTAAGCTTGGATCTTGTAATTTCCTCCATTTTGAACAATATACTTTGTTAAGATGATTTATTTTTCCACAATAATGAACATATACTGTAATAGAATCTTTATGATATGTTTACATATTTTTGTAACCATTTATAATATACCTAGTGTTCTCTAACTTGTGTTGTATGCTTGCATGCTACTATGCTTATATAACTTCATAAATCTAGTCCATGGAGTTATTGATATAGTAACTTTAGGATGCCTTGTACGTACTTCCCTATTTGATTTCTGAGTTATGCTTGTGTAAGACCTATCGATGTACTGAGGTTTAGTAGCTTTAGGAACTAAACATTATTATCGCGGATGTTAGGTCCACTACCCCCAGAATTTAGATTATATTACGAGGTTGTAGTCATTATGATAGATTTAGCATTTTTTCACTTTGATTTTCTATTTTGGGTCATTCTTAAGCTACCCATGGTGGTGGTGGGGTATTTTAAAGCCACCCATTGCTGTGCTGGGGGTATTTTCAAGCCACCAATAGTTGTAATGGGGTATTTTCAAGCCATCAATGGTTGTGATGGGCTATTTTCCAGCCACACATTGTTGTACTAGGGTATTTATAATCCACCCATGGTTGTGATGGGGTATTATCAGCACACCTATTGTATTTGCATATTTTTAAGACACCCTACGGCTGCATCGGGGTATTTTCAAGCCATCAATGGTAGTATTGGGATATTATAAAGGCCCATATGGATTTGTTAGGGTATTAGAATCCACACAAGGTTTTATTGGGTATTATACGCCACCCAAGGCTATAATGGGGTATTAAAAGTCACTCAAGGATGTATTAGCGTATTACGATCCACCTGAGGATATGAATGAGTGTTGATATTCACCCAAGGTTATCTTGGAGTATTTTATTCCCTAGGTTTCCAGGACCTTGTTTCTTTGGGTACTTCTATGATCTATGTCACTGTTTTGGGTTGAAGTGGTTGCTAGGTTTTTCTTCAAACCTAAATTGAGAGATTTTTAATATATATATATATGCTGATGAAATACAAAATTGACATATAAACTTGCAGTTTTTGCAATGACTATAAAGATACAGAACATAAATTTCCAAAGGCATAGAGATTGGTGTGCGACTGTATTTTACTTGAGGTTGCATCCCCTTTGAACCTCTAGAGTATTCTTTTCCTCATGAACCTTTCAACTTTATTCTGTTGAAAGAAGCACTGTTTAGTTATGTGCCCACGATTTTGGCGGAACTCACACTATTTGTTCATGTCCCTGTTCCTCTTATGAGTCGTGGATTTTAACTTTTATGGACAATTGAGGAGTTTTTTATACTTAATACTTGCTAAGATATCATTCCGGTTGTAGTTTAGTGGGGTGAACCCCTTATAGGGATTTTCTGGCCCATGGTATTCCCGCTTCCTCTTCTTTTTCACTTAAATGGTTATAGCCTTCTCTTTTAGTGTCGAAAACTTATGAGGGTTTATGGCCTTATGCATGCTATTTTATCCATGGAGGGAGGCCATGCTTTCATATAGATGGTTTATTCTTGTCATCAAGTGTGTTTTATCTTCAATTTGTTGAAGATCTGGTCCTGATCTACCTTCCATGACTCTTCTAGATTATTAGTTCTTTATAAAATATTCTCTTAGATGAACTGAACATAATAAAAAATCCAGGAATTATAAAGTAATAAGAATCAAAGATATCAAGAATTATCGAGGGATCCAACCACCGAACTAAGGCTACAACCTATCTGAACAATGTGAGACAAGGTTGTGACTTGTTTGCAACATGAGAAAAGGTTAGGGAATTTTGATTCAATAAGAGATATGGCCAACGCCTATTTTCACGAGGATTTTTCTCCACCATAAGTGATACGATTGAACATGGTTTATCTCCTGAGATGGTTCTATCAGTTGGATAAATTATCGAGAACTCGCCTTAGAATGGTGTAAAATCGAAAAATTTAGTAAAATCATCGTAACCTATCTTGTATAGTTTATCTATATCTGAGGCAACTACCTAGATGGATTTTTTCCATAGAATCATCATTTTTTAGTCATGTGACCTACCTTTATGTAGTTTAACCTGAATCACAATCCATAATGTGTTTTGGGACTTTTAAGCATTTTGCGACATCTTTGGTCTAATATAAAATAACTCTTCAATAAAAAAACTGGCTAAGCTATTATCAAGAGGTTACAGGTGGTTGCAAGGTCAACATGCCAAGCCACATTTAGTTTCACACTGAAGTAGATTCTTCCCCAAACTTTTCTTAAAAATGTGATTTCACATCCCAAGAATATGACCAAAAGGTCTTCCAAGTGTTGATCTAAGCTTCAAAGTCCTTATTTTCAAAATCACATAAGCTTAATAGAAAATTATTATTATATAGGTCACAATATGGCATAAGATGCCTAAAAGTGTAGAAAAGGATGTATATATGTGCATCCCTAGTTTTTTGCCTTTGTAAGGCCATGTCCCGCCAAGCTTTTTAGAAAGATTTAGTCATTGTGACATTATCGGGGTAAGTGGGTGTGGCTAAGAACCATAAAATAGGCTCAGGAAAACATATTTGGAAGAGAAAGTAACCCTGGAGGGTTTATATACAAAAATGGGTCTATCTACCAGACTATAGATCCAGAGATCCCCAAAATCAGTCTATAAGAATGATCCATGCCATAAACTTTTTACCCAACAACACAAAGTATAGAAAACACAATAAAATATATATAGAGTGGTTTAGCTACAAAAATTAGCCTATTTCCATATTCTCATTATTCATATGTAGTAATATAGGATATGGTGGCCTAAGAAGCATGGAAAAGATAAATAGGGTCATACATGAGTATACAAGCTATATGTTATGAGGGATACGACCTAGTAACTTAGGCTATAAAGAGGTTGCAAAAACATGTATGTATTAGGTGATCGGAGAAGGTGTCTTGAATATGATCTCAGGTGTAAAGAGAGAGTGAAGAGTTTTAAGAGATTTGCTGCCAAAAGTGTCATACTAAATGAGCAGGTGAGGATTTTTATTCATAGGTTTTTGGTGAGAGAGTCACATGCATTATTAACTTGATATATGGATAAGTATTGTTGAGATGTAATCCTTTTCGAAGGTTGAAATTTAGCAAGTACTATATTGACATGTCAATGTTTGCGGCAGGCGCTACAATGATGATGGGTTGGAGGCCATGACTTATCAAAGGCACGATCATTGTCTATTTATCTTCTAATAGGACATGGGTCCATGGCCTTTTTGAAGCCCAAGCTATGGCCAGTGGACATGGCCTTCCCCAACCCTTCTCCTTATTCTGTTGGTGTGGATATCATGCCATGTGTCATGTATTTATAGACTGATATATTTTGGGTATATCACTCTATAAATTGAAAGCTAATAAAAAAATAGTATTTTATTATTCTCATCCCCAAAACATACATCATTGACCAATGTCACACCTAACTATGTGATGATTGTGTCTCCTTATTTACTATTCAAGCACAACTTTTTTACAAATTTATTATGTACATGTACTATTAAAGATTGATAGTAAACAAAATTGAATTTGGATACACAATTGATGGACATAATTTAGAACACTAATAAATTTAGTCTAGTAGACTAAACTTTAACATATTATGAAAAAAATAACCTTCCAAAACAATTAATGGATAGATTACCCAATTAACCACATAATCATAAAAGTAATTGTAGTTTTGTGTATAATCACTAAACTCAATAGCCAAAAATATTTTCAAATTCACTTCCCATGATATCACCTTAGTTTTAGTAAATATATACGGATCATCAATGTATATTGCTATTAAGTAGCCCCCCTGAAAGTTAAATCTATTACAAAACCATAAAAAAGACTTAAGAAAAACTCAAACTTTTACCTTATGTATGAAGTTTGTTAAAAGAATATAGATATCTTTAACATATGTAATGAAAGTCCCCTATATGCTTCCGTACAAATTAATTCAAATCTTCACTCTTATGTTCTTTAAATAGTTGGAAATGAAGACATTGCCTAACTCTTGTCCTGATAATCATTATTTAATAAACATTAGGTTAAGGAGTAACAGAGGTATATGTATTGATAATTAACAAAGTTACATAAAAAAGTAAATTAGCTAAAATATAAAGATGCAAACATAACAATCTTGATCCAGCCAAAGAAAAAAAACATAAAGGGATGAATGAAAAACCAAAATGATGAAAATTTCTTTCATAGCAAATAAAATTTAAGCTCATAATTTCTATAAAACAATTTTTAGCATATTCAACACCTTTTGCATATCCAACATCATAGCAAAAAAATAGATTGGTATCGTGAAAAATGAAGATGTTTTGGAAGATCGCAAACCTTCTATAAAAGCACTTCTTATATAAGACTTGCTACTAGAAAGATAATGAAAGCAAAAAATATAATATATTAGATGTACAAACTTGAGATTTCTCAAATCCATTACTGTAAAAAATCCCCAAACCAACAAACAAATAGTAAAATAAAAACAATTTTTTAATTTTTTTTCAAGAAAAATAAAAAACAAAGGTCAATAAACAAAATATATCTTATTACAAATGAAAATTTTGATATACCTTGACATCAAAACATTCATTTAGTTGTGAAAGTGGTGGATCACATTCACACATCTAAGAAGAAGAAAAAATATATTGTAAGAAACATCGGATCTCAAGCGAAAAATGGATGAAAAATATATTTATATATAAGATTAAGCATTTAGTAGCTAGAAGCAACGAATAAGATATAATATTATAAAAGTGGGATTGGTTTGCGAGAAAAAGGAATAATTATAGTTTGGGAGTGAGTTGAGATAATGGCCGAAATGTTTAGGAGAGATAAAAGTCAAAGTAAAAAATGGTGGGGGGGGGGGGGGGTAGAAAATGCAAAGTGAAATTCAAAATTCAACAAGAAGGATGGTGATGATGTTCCTAACCTAATAGGAATAGGGGAAGTATTTGTAGATTTGAAAAAAGTTAGGGAGTGTTGCAATATTTCCATGAAAGGGAAAAAGAAGTTTTTAAAGACCTCCCAAAATTTACCTTTGGTACCATAAAGTTCACAGGGAGGTTTAAAAGCTCCAACAGAGGTATTGCTTCCTCCACCTAAAATGTTTGGGCTCCCCCTAGAGATCCTCGGCATAAAGATGATGAATTTCGATTCCTTAGATTTATAAGATGAGGAGAAAGAGCAAAAGGGTGAGAGAGTCTTTTATCAATGTACGCATTGATATGAAGCATCCCACAAAGTAAGTGAAAATTAAGGATGGAGTGAGCCCTCCCCTCAAAGATCAGCGCGCATAGTTCCTCAAAGAAAATAAGTATGTTTTTGCTTGGATACATTCATACATGGTTAAAGTCAATCTTTAGTGTGCATGTAAGACTAAAAAATCTAATTAAATCCATCTCTTGTCCGTTTAGGAAAAAATGCTTAATTTAGATAGGGTTATAAAATTAATGATCCAATCTTGAACAAAATTTTAATCTCGTTATCTTTTTTAGATTGTCTTGAATTTTTATACATCAATAATTTTCATACTAACTTGGTGTAAAATAACCAAACTACTCGAGCTCGACTCATGTTTGTTTTCTTAGAATATTGTTTGAACTTAGCTCGTAAGGTAAATGAACAGAGCTTGGTGCTCTTTTTCTTTTACAAACCAAGCTTGAGAAACCTCAAGATCGGTTAGGCTTGACTCATATTTAACCCTAATCTCGAGGTTATATTCCACCCCCTTAGTGTAAATCCAAAGAATATGCCTTTATGCTAAAAAAAATAGGTTCTTTGGACTAGAGAGGAACAATTTTTCTTTAAAGGAGGTCGACGAGCTCTTGGCAACCAACTTTGTCAAAGAGGTGAAATGATATAATGGATCTATAACATGGTACTTAGGCCCAAAATCACTAACAAGTGGAGAACATGCGTTGATTTCATTGACCTATAGAAGGCATGACCAAAATATTTCTACCCTCAATCTCAAATATAGTAAAATCAACGGATGGGCATGAACTCCTCTCATTCATGGATTCAAACTTCGGGTATAACCAAATCAGGATCTAAAATGTATTGTGTGATACCAATTAAATTTATTTATTTGAACACTTATTTAATTAGGTGCCTAAATTTGATCAAACCAAATTCAATTTTAGATCAGTCCCGAAACATGTATCTAAGTGTCATAAATCATTCAAACCATGCATTTTAAATAAAGACAACAAATTCCGGAAAACCCCCCTTTCGAGTAAAAATCTTTTTTCAACACTTTGAAAAGTTCATGAGGCCATTGACTTACATACAACCTGATAATCGCCCACAAGTGTAATGCATAGTGTCTTCATCAACTCTTCGAAGCTACGTGAGACAACGAAATACCCTCTAGGTGTCAGTTCGTCGTCTTCGACTCGTCCTCATGTAGAATAACTACGCTTGGTATCCACCGATCCGATATGGAGATACCTTCTCCAAGAGGTTAAACTACAACAAACTATGCTTTAGGTTCCACAAAACAACTCACACAAAAGATATTGGGATTTGTGAATTGTAAAATAAAGATTGAACCCTAAAAATGTTGGAGAATAAACCAAAACACTCAAAAACATATTCTGTTAAAAAATAATGTTTCTCCACATGAAAATCATAAGCCTGACACCGTTATTTATAATAAAAATCAAAATGGTGACGTGCCAGCTTAAAACACATCTTGTTCGAATGACATACGTTATCATTTGAGCGAGATACGATCTCGTTCAAACCATGTACGGTGTCGTTCGAATGACAGTCTACATGTATCCTAGAAAACTTCAGTCTTTTAAATATCTTGGAATCCTCAAAACTTAAGACTGTTTACGAGATCAGAAACATTTATCCAAAACTTTTATGATTTTGAAAAATTAAAAACCATTTAAAATCATTTAAACTTTTATAAAATTATCCCAACACTTTTAATGTAAAATGTAAATGGAACTTGAACACCTTTTACCAAATTCATCCTCGTTGGGCTAGAATGTTGAAGTCTTCTTAAAATTTAGATTCGTAGATGACTTGTCACAACTTGATGCGGTATATGACATACTAAATTGTAACGGACAATGTCCTTACAAATCTCCCCCTTTGTCTATGCTGGTACAAAATAAAAATATTTGAATTATCAATCTCAAATGACCTATACAAATCTACCCTCCCAAAAATTCAACCGTGGAAAGATAACGGACAAGTCTTCAAAAAATTTCAAACGATGCTTCAAAAATTAACTCTTCAAAACTCCAAGCTTTTCTCATTAGGGTTTACAATCCAAAAATCTTCAATTGTACCTACACACATGAGACAAAGTAAAAATCTCGTGATGTATCGAGTTTGAAATGATATCAAGCATAAACATGAAATCATAATCAAATCTCCCCCATATATAAACTCCCCCATAATATCATAATTCGTTGTCCCCTTTTTTATTTGTCCGAAATAGACAAGGAAAAGAATAAATCACATAAATCAAATCGGGGTGTCCGGGTAAACAAGGCAAACAAATACGACAAACGTGCTCAATGCAGGATATTCTAAAAAAACATCACAAATTAGGGTCTTAATGATATACCCAAAATATGTCAGCCTAAAAACACATAACACGTGGCAGGGAATCCACACCAGCAGAACAAGAAGAAGGGTAATGAAATTCCATGTCCACATGGATGGAACCTAGGCTTCAGACATGTAGTGGACCCATGCATTTCACCAAATTAGGTGGATAGTCACGACATCCTTCTCCCAAACCATGACCGTGACCAGCTGGTCATGGACCAAAGCCGTGATGATATTGAATAAATGAATGACCCGTTCCATGACCATACAATGTTGTCACCCTAGCTGGAGTTGGTCACGTCCATCGACCGTGAGCATTGTGGGTCATCAGAAAAATCCATGACAAAGGCATGACCATCATGGTGAAAAAATAGTGCTAAATTTCCCTATAACGGTTGTCAAGAATTGTGGCCATGCTTACATCTATGACCATGACCAAAATTCCTTTAAGGGGCCACAAATTTGGTCCAAGAATTTTTTTAATTAGTCATGCCTCTTGATTACGGCTCAGGTCCTGACTAGCCCTATTATAAAGGGATGGTTACAGATGGTGATGTGGAAAAAATAAAGTTTCACGGCTAGTAGTCATGGCTCAGGGTCGTGACCAGACACCTTATTTATAAACCCCCAAAACCTTTTAACATATTTATGCAGACTCTCCCTTTATTTCAAACCATTTGTTGTTTCCATCTCTTATTTACTTCCTCTCTCTCAATCTGAAAGGTAACATTTTCCCTCTCTATATATGTGTGTATGTGTGTATATTTATATGTATATGTAGGTGTTTATAAGTATATATATATATATATATATAGGGAGAGAGAGAGAGAGAGAGAGAGAGAGCTAGGCTCATGCGCACACTAAGTTTGCACATCATTTTTTAAAAATAGTAAAAAAAATATTTTTGAGTTGATTTTTTTTGTGTAATAATTAAATATTTCAACAGACCCATGTAAAAATAATCAGCTCAAAAAAATTGTTTTTACTATTTTTAAAAAATCGATTAAATGTTTACTGCTTTTAAGTACTTTAAAAGCTGCGAAAGTTTGAACTATTTCTTAAAAATAATAAAAAACATCTTTTTGAGTTGATTTTTTTACGTGGGTCCTTTGAAATGTTTTATCACATAAAAAAAATAAACTCAAAATTTTGTTTTTTAATACTTTAAAAAAATTGGTGTGCGTCAACACTGTGCAAACTTAATGTGCACATGAGCCTGCCTCTCTCTCTCTCTCTCCCTCTCTCTCTCTCTCTCTCTCTCTCTCTCTATATATATATATATATATATATATATATATATATATATATATATATATATATATATATATATATATGATAAGCACCCAAAACTGTATAATTTATACCCCAAATAGATGTACTTTAGTTGCTAATTCTCGACAATATGAGTCTTATGTGCTTAAATGTTTATTTTGTAGGTCGAATGCACGTTGCGGTGTTCAAACGCGTATTTCAAGGAAATTATGCATTTTGTGGAGCTAATTATACCCAATCCCCTGACCCAAACCTAGCCCATCCTACCCTTAGCCTATCCCAAACCATGTGTGTGTTTTGTTCGCACTTTTATTATTTTTTAGATTTTAAGTTTTAGTCGTTTTAATTTTAGGATTTATTTTAGAGTTATTTAGAATTTCTAGGATTTATTTTCCATTTTTTTCTATTTCTTTTTATTTAGTTTAATTTTGATTTTTATTAGTTTTTAGTTTTAGTTTTATTTTATTAGGATTAGAATTTTTAGGATTTCATGTATTTTTAGTTTTATTAGATTTTGCATTTTCTTTTTAGGATTTTAATTTTAAGTTTTATTAGATTTTATTTTTATTCGTATTTTTTTTTCTTTCTTTTTCTTTTTCTTTTTATTTAGCCTTTAATTTATTTTTAGAGTAGGAGTTTAATTTTAAGATTTTTAGTTATTTTTATTTTTATTTTATTTTATTATTTTTAGGTGTTCAAATTATACACACACACACACACAAACTTATCATACACCCCAAACACTCATCTTACCCTCACCATAATCCTATACACTTAACCTACACCTAAACACACCTTACCATACACTCACCCTCACCTAACCTTCCTACACCCTACTACACCCAATAAACCCCAACATCATCTTCTCCAACTCCCACCAAATCCTCTTTCTCTCTCCTCACTCATACCACCATTCCACCATACCCACACAAACTGCAAACTCAAATATCTAACTCATTACCCTTCCCTCTGCACCATCCCCTGAAAACCACTCTGGCGATCACCCCGCCAAACCTACGACCCTCACCCCCGAAACCCTCTGCTATCTCCGACGCCTGATACCCCCCACCTACTAGCCATTACCCACGTACCTTCACTGGAGATTGCAACTGCCAACCAACCGGCGATCAACCCCGAAACCCTGTGCTATCTCCGGCGCGTCCCCGACCACATCCCATGGAGGCGCTGGCCCATTGGCCCCCCTCATCTTTCCCCGGTCGCAGCCACTCCGACATCTTTCTCTCTTCGCCTGAAATCGTCGCCCCCGCTCCCCTCAACCTGCTACCTCCGACCGGACCCTACCTCCGGCGTAGACCATACCCGCCGTCGGAACTCGCCCAATCTACAACTGCTCTCAACCCAAGCCTAGCACCCAACCTCACCCTCCTGCGATCGTGACCCGGTATCTCCTATCTCCGGCGACGAAATCCACTACCAAACCCGACATCTCAAACCCATTTCACTTACAAAGTCTTACACGGTTTCTATCACCTGTTAACAAACCAAAGACCAAACCAATTAAACCCCATGTGCCTAATTAAACCTTCAAGTTCCAATACCCATTATACCCCCAACTACCTCTTTTTACCCCATTACCCAAAATACGCAATAACTAAATCAGATTTTTTATTCCCTCACCCCTCATTCACATGACCTCACACCATATCCACATGCACCCTTAGTCATTTACCCAAAATACCCCTTAACCCCATGTGTACCATGCATCTACTATATAAGAAGACTCAAGACCCCATTTGAGGAGACTCGTCATCAAATAGAGAGAGAAAATTCTAGAGAAAAGTAGAGAGTTAGGTTAGAATAAATTAGGTAGAAATATTTGTAAATAGTTTATTTTCATTGTTTTAGATATTTGTGAGTGATAAATATGTGAAATTCAATTGACTTGATTATTGAGTTGATTATTGTTGGATGCTCATATTGGATGGATTGTGCTTAATTTCAAAGAATAGAAGTTCAATTTCACTTCAAGAGATCGGGGTTTGATTGTTCTCTTCTCTTCTCATTTATTTTATGCGCTTGATTATTAATTTGTCATATTTCATATCATGTTAGGCTAAATCCCCTTTCAAGGGGTGGGGTAAAACCCTTATTTGATGTTATTTTAGTTTAATTAGTTTGATTACTTGAAATTTCCCTTTGAATGTTTATTTTGATCCCTCACCCTTAAATTAAATAATTTTCGTGAGAAAATCGAAATTCTAGTTATAATACTCATTTTAGATTCGAACTAGAGATAAGGGTTTCTTAAGTGGGGTATTATAACTTGGATTTCAACTCTAAATTTATTTTCTAATATTGATATAAATATTAATTGATCGATCCTAGCGGGTTATTAATTAAAAGGAGTGTAGATCTAATTTTTTAGAGTTGAGGGGTGTTAAACTTAATTTTCTAAAAGGTTACTACTGAAATTACATTTGCAACGAGAGTTGATTTGTAATTTTGATATTAATTTGGGATAATTCAATTAATTAAATTAATTAATTAGAATAGCTAAAATTTGTGGTGTAATCCCACTCCTTGATTGTTACTACAATTATTCACCTCACTTTATCTCTTATTTTAGTGTTAGACTTTATTTTCCATTTTAGTCACTTCTAGTTTGTTGTTTATATCTCACATTTAATTTAGTTTAGTTTAAATCATCACCTCACCCTTTTGTTTTAATATTTGAAAAAGCTACAAAAAATTTAGAAAAAGTGAAAAAGCACAAAAAGAAAATAAAAAAGTGAATTACAATTGAATTTGTCTCTAGCTTAATCCCTAGGAAGTGGATTGATACCCTTACTTACCTCTACACTTTAAATTGTTATATTTTGTAGGTATTTGAGGTTTTGACTAACTTGGCTTTCAACAATGACATACACAAAATGTAAAGTTGTCAAATGGAGCCGTTGACATTCTTGGGATCGTGAAGCACTCGGAGGGGATTCAATTTTGTGATTCACTTGTATTTCATTTTTTAAAAAAAATTTAGTACCCCTTTTTTAGAGGGATTGTATTAGGACATTATTATTTTGCTTGTATTGCGGTGCATAGAGACACCATTTATTTTCCATTTAAAATTGTAATAATTGAAGAAAGCTTGATTGGGAAATCGGACAAGGTAGAGAGAGGGCGTCCAAAGGCGAGGATTTTGAGGCCTCTCTACCTTGGGTCGGTAGGAATCCCCGGGACGAAGATAGGCGTGATCTCCCCCCGGTCGACTCAAAATTTTTGGCACCCCACGGCATAAAAACCGTGGGAGGTACATTTCTAAACCCTCGCGCCTCTCCTGTTAGCGAGTCAATTCGTTTGTGTGCTTTGTGTGCTCTTACTTGATTTTATTCTCGCATTTATTTTCAAATGGTGTGATGAATTAATTGACTAAGACCTACACCCAGTCACTCACGAGAAGGGATTTCATCACCCGACTCACTCGCTTACCATTGTGTGCTACCCTAGCCATCACTAAATTTAAAATTAATTAACTAAGTAGCCCACTAGGAGAATTTTTTGCAAAGGCGATCACTTAGATTATTCCGTGATTTTCTATCACCCGCGGACTTCATTAAAATTGGACTACCCCTTTCACTAAATTCAAAGATAAAAATTGTCTATGTGCTAGTTAGGATTTATCCTTGACTTGTGTGTGTGTCCAATTCCATTTTTCGGTAGTTGATTTTAGTTGGTTCGCCCAAAATCGAGAGTCCATATTTTTCCCCACCTTTTCTTCCCCCCAAAAAATATTCAAAAATATTTTCTTTCTTTCATTTTAGAAAAATCCAAAAATATTTTCTTCCTTTATTTTTAGAAAAATCCAAAAATATTTTCTTCCTTTATTTTTAGAAAGATCCAAAAATATTTTCTTCCATTATTTTTAAAAAATCCAAAAATATTTTCTTTCCTTTTGAAAAAATTTAAAAAAATCCAGATTTTTTTTTTTGCTCCTCATGGCCGAAGAGCGTCCTTTACGGGACTACTTTGGTCATTTCCATTGACATACGACACGTGTGAAAGTGATCCTGAGTCGTCTCTTTATGAGATTTTTCTTGGCTTTGGCTCTCTCACTAGTAATCTTGATGCTCTTAACCCGTCCTTGCACGCACCTCCTATTCCATCACCCTCGGTGTCATGTGTCGGCGTATCGCATCCTTGTGCACCCATTTCCGATCAGTTCCCTCACTACGCACCCCATGAGTTTCAGCCATTTGTCCATCACGAAAGCAATCCTTTCGTGTATGATGAACTTGGCCCCTCTCCACCCACTTCATTTGAGTATTCTCCATATAGTCATGAACATAGTAAGTTGTGTCCACCTCAACCACTGCCACCACCCATCACTCCACAACCACCATCATCCACCTCCACTCTCGAGGCACTCTTGCAAAAGTTCATACTTGAGCAAGAGAAAGCCCCTCAAATTCAAACTCAAGCTCTTCAAAGGCTTAAACAACGATTAAATGAATTGGAGTGTGCGAGAGAGTCGGACATTCCCGTGGATCCACCCATCATTGCAACTGAGTGTGATGATGTTGTGTCCTCTTGTGACACCGATTTTGAGTGTGACCAACCCTATCCTCCCAAGAATCTCGATGTTGAGACCATTCCATGGTTCGGGTCCCAAGTCGACAATTATGTTGACTTACCTTCCATTAGTGAGCCTGATCCAAACTCACCATGTCTTCATGAACTCCATTTTGAGGTTCATATTCCCATTTCCATTCCCTTTCCCGCTGAATCCAACACAATGCCCGAGTCTACACCTATTGACCCTTCCGCTTGTGTTCCCGAGAAACCACTTCATTCAAGGTTATCTCCGACTACGAGTGCTCACCATTTTTTTGAGATAGAATCCGTGATAGGTCTTAACTATCCGGATATGGATGATGTCTCACCATGCATGGATCCCATTGAGCGCGATATTTTTAGTGATTCCTCTCTCTCTGATCTTGGTGCCTCGTCTTACCCACCCACCACATTCACCGAAGCTATTCTTGTGGAGAAGTTGATCGCCCCATCTTTAGAAACCACACTCCCTTGTGAGTATTCCTTCACTCCTCCCAATGAGTTTGTGTCTCCCGCGCTTGAGTTGGATCATCTTCCTCCACCATTTATCCCACCCGATCCACCGTTTATCCCACTCGACCCGCCCATTGTCCTTTCCACCCCACCACCTGGTTTGGATCTTGATTTTACACAGTTCATGTTTCCATCTACATTTTTAGATCCTCACCTAAAACCATCCTCCACCTTCCACGAGAGTTATCGTGATACTCTCTACTTCCGTGACATCGAGCTTGTTCCTCCATGTCCGCCACTCTCTTGTAGTTTCTCAACAGCTCCCTAGCGTGTCACGGCGCGACCATTACCATCGCCCGTTCATAGAACGGTCGTGTGATTTTTATAAGGCCCACCCCATTCCACTTACCAAACCATATTGCCTCCCTCGCCAATTAGAGCACCATGATTATAGGTCCCCTGTCTCCCTCACCTTTAAGCTCAACAAGGCTCGTGATCGATGCCTATTCACCCTCACCTTAGCCCTTTTTCCCACCCGCCCTTGGTCCACCGATGCTTTTCATCGCGTGATGCACTTTTCTATACAAGTGCATTGACCCCTTTTAGCCTTTATCAAACAAGACTGACGCTTCAGTCTTGTTTGGGGGTGTTTCACATCACCTAATTTTTCGGCCTCCCCGCACTTTCATAGATCTTATCTTTAGGGTGATAATGGTTCAGTCTGGCTGAAGACATTAAACTTAGCGCTACTGGGAGGTAGCCTATGTTTCTTGTACTAGTCTCATCCTGTTTGGGGGTGGTGTTTCACATCACCCTATGTTTTTCGATGTTTATAGACTTGTACACATTTTTTCTCGTATCACTTATTCAGGTTTATTCTTGGCTACATTTTTCCACTTCATTAGTGGTTTGTTCTGGTAATATCTTTCCTACCTTATGCTCTCAATTTTAAAAATCATTTTGCTTAACATCGAGGACGATGTTCCTTTTTGTTTAGGGGTGGGGAATTTTATCAAAATCGTATCTCTTTTGAAAAAAATTGATTTTTAAGGCTGATTTTTAAAATTTCATGCGATTTCTTTCATCTCACTCATTGATGTGACTTTTCAATCATCCATCTTTTAAATTCTAGGAATCAAGCTAGAGAATATTTTTTCTAAATAGCTTATGTAATACATAACAAGGCATTTTGCACCATGAATTTCTAGACTCAACAAAATTTGCGCACTTATCACGTCACTACGGTTTAGAGTTGAGGAGTACTACAATTCTAAAGAGAACCTTAAGGATCACTAGTAGGGACTTTGGCCCATGAGATTTGTGCCTTTCACCCTTTTAGAGAGATTTACGCAATCTCCGAGTCACAAGTTGCTTCAACTTCCTTTGGGTTCGCACTTAAATCGTTGTATGATCTCATTATTCTTCACTAAATTTTTGGCTTGATCACTGAGAATGACATCTTTTTCGAGTTGTAAGAAGCACGTGTCTTGAAATTTGTCCCGATCACTAGGATTTTCATCCATACACCTTCCACTTTTCCATATATCATCCCCATTACATTCCTATATTCTTCCATATTCCCATTAATTCCCCTCATCATCCATACACATTCCCCACCAGATTAACACATCATCTTTCAATTTTTTTATGAAAAGTGTGTTGATTTCAAATGTCAATGTATTCATTGTTGGTTTGAAAAGAGATAGAAAAAAAAGAAAAAATAGCAAAAATAGAAAATATAGAAAAAAATAGAGAAAAATAAAAGAAAAATCGAAAAAAAAGAAAAGAAAAGAAGGAGAGTTTGTAGTTAGTAATAAAGACATTTTGTTCTTCAAGAATAGAACACTCTTCTCACACATCCATCATACATTCATCCATCATCCTTCATCATTAATATCACTATAACCATCCCATATTATCCTTCATATCATTTCCTTCTCATTTCATTTACCCCTCACCCATATACATCCATATTTTTCCTAGGTGTACAGGCAAATGAAAGTCTACGTGGTGAATAACTTGACGTTCTCACTATAGTGATAAGCATTCTTTCACGAGATCATTTTGCTTTCTATATGTTCGTTCTTTCTTATGTGTGTGATAGACGATTGAACTTTCTTACATTTACTCACCTCCTCACACACAAGAGCGATACACTTACCCATATCTCGAGAGTTCGTTTGAGAGAGATATATCCGTGAGATTTTGAAGTTAAAGCGTTGATTCCGACAAGGCAATCTAGGAATTACTCTTGTGATTCTCGACCCGTTTTGACTAGTTCACACTACACACGTTGTGTTCTAGGAAGGGTGTGCCTTGAGTATTTACTTAGGTAAACGTTTTACACATTCTATCTTGTATTTCTGAAACTATTTCTCTCATGATGGATTGTGTGATTATTCTATGTCTAATAAGAGATTGACTGCCTATTAATAAATCATTTTGTAAAATAAAGAATTTTGTGGGTATATTCCCTGCAAACCCTCACGAGACACAACTCGTCCAGTATGGAAACCTAGAGGTTTAAAGGCTTGTTGCACATGCTAAGTGCAATCGCAAGTGCTCGCGAAAGTGGTACACTTTTGGTTACTTATCTTTCTCTTTCTCTCTATCTTATTGCTCGAGGACTAGCAACGCTCTGTTTGGGGGTGGTGTGATAAGCATCCAAAATTGTACAATTTATACCCCAAATAGATGTACTTTAGTTGCTAATTCTCGTCAATATGGGTCTTATGTGCTTAAATGTTTATTTTGTAGGCCGAATGCACGTTGCAGTGTTCAAACGTGTATTTCAAGCCAATTGTGCATTTTGTGGAGCTAATTATACCCAATCCCCTGACCCTAACCTAGCCCATCCTAGACTTAGCCTACCCCAAACCATGTGTGTGTTTTGTTTGCCCTTTTATTATTTTTTAGATTTTTAGTTTTAGTCGTTTTAATTTTAGGATTTATTTTAGCGTTATTTAGAATTTCTAGGATTTATTTTCAATTTCTTTTTATTTAGTTTTTATTTTATTTTTATTAGTTTTTAGTTTTAGTTTTTTTTATTAGGATTACAATTTTTAGGATTTCATGTATTTTAAGCTTTATTAGATTTTGCATTTTCTTTTTAGGATTTTAATTTTAAGTTTTATTGGATTTTATTTGTATTCGTATTTTTTATTTTATTTCTTTTTAGTTTTATTTTCATTTAGTCTTTTTTATTTTTATTTTTAGAGTAGGAGTTTAATTTTAAGATTTTTAGTTATTTTTATTTGATTATTTTTAGGTGTTCAAATTGTACACACACAAACAAACTTATCATACACCCCATACACTCATCTTACCCTCACCATAATCCAATACACTTAACCTACACCTAAACACACCTTACCATACACTCACCCTCACCTAACCTTCCTACACCCTATTACACCCAATAAACCCCAACATCATCTTCTCCAACTCCCACCAAACCCGCTTTCTCCCTCCTCACTCATACCACCATACCCACACAAACTCCAAACTCACAATCTTACTCATTACCCTTCTCTCTACACCATCCCCTGAAAACCACTCCGACGATCACCCCACCGGACCTACGACCCTCACCCCCGAAACCCTCTGCTATCTCCGGCGCCTTGTACCCCCCACCTACCATACATTACCCACCTACCTTCACCGGCGATTCCAACCGCCAACCAGTCGACGATCACCCTCGAAACCCTCTGCTATCTCCGGCGCGTCCCGGACCACAACCTGTGGCGGCGCTATCCCATCGGCCCCCCACACCTTTCCCCGGTCGCAGCCACTCCGACATCTCTCTCTCTTCGCCTGAAATCGTCGCCCCCGCTCCCCTCAACCCACTACCTCCGACCAGATCCTACCTCCGGCGTAGACCATACCGGCCGCCGGAATTTGCCCAATCTCCAACTGCTCTCAACCCGAGCCTGGCACCCGACCTCGCACTCCTGCGATCGTGACCCGATAGCTCCTATCTCTGGCGACAAAATCCACTCCGAGACCCGACATCTCAAGCCCATTTCACTTCCAAAGTCTTACACGATTTCTATCACCCGTTAACAAACCAAAGACCAAACCAATTAAACCCCTGTGCCTAATTAAACCTTTAAGTCCCGATACCCATTATACCCCCGACTACCTCTTTTTACCCCATTACCCAAAATACCCAATAACTAAATCAAATTTTTTATTCCCTCACCCCTCATTCACATGAGCTCACACCATATCCACATGCACCCCTTAGCCATTTACCCAAAATACCCGTTAACCCCATGTGTGACATGCATCTACTATAAAAGAAGACTCAAGACCCCATTTGAGGAGACTCATCATCAAATAGAGATAGAAAATTCTAATGAAAAGTAGAGAGTTAGGTTAGAATAAATTAGGTAGAAATATTTGTAAACAGTTTATTTTCATTTTTTTTAGATATTTGTGAGTGATAAATGTGTGAAATTCAATTGAGTTGATTATTGAGTTGATTATTGTTGGATTCTCATATTGGATGGATTGTGCTTAATTTCAAAGAATAGAAGTTCAATTTCACTTGAAGAGATCGGGGTTTGATTATTCTCTTCTCTTCTCATTTATTTTATGCCTTTGTTTATTAATTTGTCATATTTCATATCATGTTAGGCTAAACCCCTTTCAAGGGGTGGGGTAAAATCCTTATTTGATGTTATTTTAGTTTAATTAGTTTGATTACTTGAAGTTTCCCTTTGAATGTTAATTTTGATCCCTCACCCTTAAATTTATGCCTCGAGAGAGGGAAATGATTTTCGAGAGAAAATCCAAATTCTAGTTATAATACCCATTTTAGATTCGAACTAGAGATATGGGTTTCTTAAGTGGGTATTATTACTTGAATTTCAACTCTAAACTTATTTTCTATGATTGATATAAATTTTAATTGATCGATCCTAGCGGGTGATTAATTAAAAAGGAGTGCAGATCTAATTTTCTAGAGTTGTGGGGTTTTAAACTTAATTTTCTAAAGGTTACTACTAAAATTACATTTGCAACAAGAGTTGATTTGTAATTTTGATATTAATTTGGGATAATTCAATTAATTAAATTAATTAATTAAAATAGCTAAAATTTGTAGTGTAATCCCACTCCTTGATTGTTGTCACAATTATTCACCTCACTTTATCTCTTATTTTAGTGTTAGACTTTATTTTCCATTTTAGTCACTTTCTAATTAGTTGTTTATATCTCACATTTAATTTAGTTTAGTTTAAATCATCACCAAACCCTTTTGTTTTAATATTTGAAAAGGCTAAATTTTTTTTAGAAAAAGTGAAAAAGCACAAAAAGAAAATAAAAAAGTGAATTACAATTGAATTTGTCTCTAGCTTACTCCCTAGGAAGTGAATTGATACCCCTACTTACCTCTACACTTTAGATTGTTATATTTTGTAGGTATTTGAGGTTTTGACTAACTTGTCTTTCAACAACGACATACAGAAAAAGTAAAGTTATCAATATATATATATATATATATATATATATATATATATATATATATGTGTGTGTGTGTGTGTGTGTGTGTGTGTGTGTGTGCGCGTGCTTGTGTATGTATGCAGTGTGTGTATATGTTAATGTGTGTTTATATTAACCTTTTTTAAAATTGAAATCCTAATTTTTGTATATATGTTTACGTATGTTTATTTTAACCCTAATTATATTATGTTTATTTTAACCCTTATTATATTTAAAACCCTAATTTTCAATTCTTACACTCTATTTAAACTTTTTAATTTTTACACCCTAATTATTGGAAAATTTTGCCCATTTTTAAACTCTATTTAAAAATTTAAAACCATATTTAAATTTTAAATTCTTAAACCCTAATTTGGTTGAAAACCATAATTTTCATTTCATAAACTCTATTTAAAATTTTCTTAATCCTTAATTAGTGGAAAATTTTCCATAAACCCTAATTTAATAATAAAGGACCCTACTTCAATGAGATGCTATGATTATTGGTAGGTGTTTTATGATATAGATGATAAAAGGAGTACATGATAAATATTGGTTGGTGTTTTTGTTGTTCAATAGTGATGTCAAATCACTTGGATTGATAATATACATATACTTTCAAATTCTCTCATAATAAATCCTAATAAAACGTGTCTAAACTTACGATGGGTTCTTATTTGGATTTCACCTCAATGAGATCCAACATGCACGGTAAAACCTTAATCAAAATAATATACCCTTATACATTATATATTAAAATAAAATAAACTTAAATTGGATCAACTGAAAAATAATAAATAGTTATTGATCAATTAGAGCCCTTATTTGTGGGACTCATATTCACGTATTCGTATATTTTTTAGGAAAAATGAGGCGCAGTGATTGTAGACACACCATTATGTTACCCCCTAAACTCTCCTTAGGTTAATAGCACCTCCCTTCATCACTACAACCCGGGTCATACCCCAAGTACTGACCTAGAAGCCATCGAGCACTCCCAAGCTTCGTTTGACCAAAATTTAAAGTCTTCAACTCGACCGAGACTAAAAGAATTTTCGAAGGGAACTGAAACCCCTTTCCAACGGTCTGTCCCATGCGCGATTCGGACTTACCATGCTAACGAAAGACATGTTTTCCCCCGAAACTCAATCAGAAGGCCACTGGGCGCTCTGGGGCTCTGTTTGACCTAAGTCAACTCTTTAGCTCAATCGAGACTGAATGAATCTTCGAAGGTCACTAAAACCCCTTTCCAATGGTCTGCTCCGTGCACAATTTTAACTTACGGTATAAACGAACGATCCGTTTTACTCTGAGAGGTCACTGAATGCTTCCAGGGCCCGGTTGACCAAAGTCAACTCTGATGATGCTAGAAACAGCACCACTAGGTAAGGTGTTGCAAGTTCAAGTAAGTGATAACAATGGTAGCACAGGAGAATATATATATATATATATATAGAAGGAGGTGAGGAGAAGAGGATAAACACTTGAATATAAGTGGTTCAGCCAATCTGACCTACGTCCACTGTGAGTGTGTGTGTGAGTAATATCACTGAATGAGGGCTCTAATGGCCATAGATACAAACTCTCAAGCTTTCTCTCTCTACTATATAATTTGATAGAGTTTTATATACGGTTGTGATTTTTGGATCCTTTTACAAGGTAGAGGATGACCTCTTTATATAGTGTTTGGGGGGTGTAATATACCCCATAAGCATACAATGAGCATGTGCATGGAGATCTAGCTAGTGAAAGGATGACACCTGGCTAATCTTTAACTAAGTAATGATGACCTCAATATTCCTTCACGTGGAGGGAATGATTCAGTTATAATAGATTTGTCCACGTGCTTCAAGTCATACATGTATGCGTTGAAGCTCGGTTGTCTTTGCTTGGTTCCAACCTCGACCTGGGTGAGTACGAGGTTGGTGAGGTATGACCCCAGATTTAGCTGGGAATTATATGATGACCTTGGCTGGGATGCCTAGTTGAGGATAGAGATGTGTAGCGTCGGCCAGGGCCGATGCTGATACTGAAAATTGGAGCTGAGCCTGTAGAGGTGATGATCCTCATATGGACCTCGCAACGTTGGCTAGGGACGATGATGACGTTGAAGGGAGGTTAACCCATGAGTCCTTACTGACCTCGGTATATGACCAGCCGAGGTTGTGGTAAGAGAGATATCGGCTATGGACGGCCTGACAAGAACTGTGCTCCAAGGTTCTAGATGATTTCGGCTTATTACAAGCCGAGATAAGGTCCATAGTCATGGGGGCATCGACTGTAGCCGACCTCAGTAGTATGATGTTGCTAATGGGTATTCTTCAAACTTCTATTACCTGGGCTTTCATAAGGCCGAGATTGAGATCTCTGGGTTGCCCGATACACTTTGGGCATATCAATCACCCCCTATCCCTTAGTTAATTATGTGAATAGGTGACTATGGGGTATGCATCTCTGAGACCTTTCTTCATGGTGTGCCAATATTTTTTTGACAAGTGTCAAGAATCGCAGTAGGTAGAGTGTTGTGAAAGTTCCATGATGGTTGATTTTTTTGGCCCCGAGGCAATGATGGGACTTGGGGCGCATGCATATGGGTTTGGGGGGTTTTTAAACCTCATTTCCTTTTTTTTTTTCCATTTCTTCTCATTTTCCCGCCTGAGCGTCTCGTGTAATCTCTCTCTTCTCCAAGAATTCTGTTGCTATTGTATTCGAAGGTTTCTTAGACTCTCATCTTCTTCCCCCCTTATTTTGCGGTCATCCAGGTATTATCTCCACCTTTCTTTATCATTTTTAGCCTTTAATTTTCATTTCCGCAATTTTCGGCGATAGCTTGTGTTTTTCGGTGAGAGTTTATGAGTTTTTCGGTGACTGTTCTTGCGTGTTCATGTTTGTTCTTGTTCTAAAATATCAGTTAGATCCTTAATTAGTTTAAGCAAAGTTGTTTGTTCTTGATTCTAAATCTCAACTGTAGGGATACCCTTCTATGCTCAGACCCCTTTATCAGGTTTTAGAGGAATTCCCTTATCTTAGAGATAAGACTTTAGATAAGATTAGGCAAATAGAGTGAGCCCAAGAGGAAGGTCGTAGGGTTGAGGCCTTTCCCCTCAGACCTATCTTTCCACCCCCTCTGAAGGTGATATACCTTCATCCAGCTGAGCCAACAGGGGTCTCAGTAGAACCCACTCTGATGTCTGAGTCTGAGTCATCCACCCCAAACCCTATGTCTGTGGATTATTTTTAAGAAGCCATGGATTATTCCATTAGGCAGGATCAAGCCCCTGAACAGGCCCAGTGTGACAACTCGCTCACCAAAATAAGGGGTGGCCAGCCCAATACTCCAATATAACAGGAATCATAGATGGAATGATTCTCAACATCACAATAAAATATAGAGTATCCAGGATAACCACCCAATATTTCAGAAAATGGGTTGCCAAAAGTTTTGTTTTAAAGTTAAAGAAAGAATTTAAAAAATTCAATACTGAAAAGAGAAAGTGGGAACCCCAAGAATATATATATATATATATATATATATATATATATATATATATATATATATAATATACATACACTATAGTAACAACGAGTATACAGAAAAAGGACCGAATATGCTGTCGGTCCACAGACTCTACAACGATGTTGAACAATTTCAATAAATTATATAATACATTACATTAAACAATTACAAAGGCTTGGTCCTCACGCCCTAATAAAACCTTGATCTTAACTAGAGTGTAAAAATGAAAGCGGCTATACTATATAACCCGTAATACCCACAAAGCATCACGACTCGTCAATATCTCCGGAATAGGAAAGTCAGAATAGGCGTCCTTGGGGCGGAGTACCTTAGCGGATATAAGATGCATGCGCAACAATAAATATGAACGGGTCAGGGCCCGGTTTTATATGATCACCAGATGAATAAAAAGTATGACAATTATTAATGGTAAATCACGACTAAAAGAAATAAGAATCTACCTACACAATTTACAACATAAGCTTAGACAATTTAATCAATCATAAATTTAATTGAGTTATACAAAAGAATAAGAATAATTAACATAAATCTAAAAACTTTCATCATGTACTCTGAATCATTTCATAATTCCATTCCTTATTAGGAATTATAATCATAATTTTTTTAAGCTCTTTGTGGCTTCCCTTTCGTTATCAGGAATATCATCATCGTCAAATGCTCTTTGTGGCATTTCAATGTTCTCTTTATGGAACTTATTATACATCAAGTCCCACTTGATTCAGAATGGTTATATTCTTATGCATATAACGATTCTAAGACCGCCCCTCCGAGTTTCCACACTGGGCGCACCCCTAAAAGACCATCATCTTTCAGGGGCCTATCAAACAAGGCAGCCTGTGCACTTATAACGCAAGACGTCGGGAAGCGGCCATATGCCTGCGGGAGAGTCAATACCACACCCGGAATCTCCTCACCAGCGCAGAAAACATAACATAGTCACGCATATGGCCTAGGACTATATCCTCCCTGCATTCATCAGCCAGGGGGCATCACCAAGCGCGAGAACTTCCCTTATGATGTCATTTAGAGAGGTGTGCTTAAGTAAATTAACCTTTACCATATTCATGGTTAAGTAAATTATCATTTACCCTCATTATTACCATTTGCATTTCATTTCCTCTCCATATATATGATTCATTTTATCCGAAACCATAATCATTTACACTATTGTAAATACCTCATATTATACCCGGAGCCATACATTATACATCTTATCACTGTAACCTCGATGAATAAATAAACTTTCAATTTATTCTCCCATGATACATTGTCAAGTTATGATAAACCATCAAGACTAACATAGCTCATTGGAGCCTCTAAAGTCTCCCAAACATAACACCATGACTCATAGTTTAATATTAATCAACTAGAAGAAAGAATGCCCTAACATCAATTGGCATATCCCCGAAAAAGGCCCCACCTAACCCATTTCTAATCTAAGATGTTTGCCCCTCTCATCTAGGACTCTAAAACTCTAATTTTACTTCATTCAAGAAGGTTCCTAGTCCCTATTGAGGAGAATAAATATAGGAAATAAAATATGGTTTAAGGATGGAAAACAGGGGACCGGTCGACCGGTCCTGAGATCGCGGTCGACCGCGTCTCCATATTTTGCCTAAAAAGAAAAGCAGAAAGCTCAAATTGAAGGGGCCGGTCGACGGTTCAGGGGACATCGGTCGACCGCACACGATATTTGTGCCTTTGTGGGAAAGTAGTAAGCCCTCCCGCGAAGGCCCGGTCGACCGGTCCTGGGACCGCGGTCGACCGATCATAGCAGACCTAGGGCTCTTTCATCTTCCAAAACTAAACCCAAGTGATGATTTAAATTTTCCCAATCTCAAATATCTTCCATTTTGAACTCAACCAACAAACGTTATCTACCCAAAGATTATCCTACATGATTTATAACCATTATAATTCACAATTTTATCATCAAAACTAAGATTAGGGTTTAAATCCCATAAAATTCCATTTTTGATCCATAAATGCAAATACACAACTATCACACAAATTATTCATCTTAAATCACATATTAGCAAGTAGAAAACTTGCCTTGAAGTGGGAATCTCATATTTCTTCTTGGTAGCAACAATCCAAGCTTCAATCTCTCCCATTTTCTTCTTTTTCTCCTCTTTTCTCCACCCTTCTCTTCTTCTCTCTTTCTCTCCTTTTCTAGGGTTGATAACACACAAATGAGAAATGAAATAAGAGGCAAGACTTAAATCGTGGCCCTCTCCTTAATTCCCAACAAAAATGGTTAATACCACATTAAAATGACTCCCAAACACGCGTTTAAGTTAAAACCAGTCAAAACTGCCCGGAGCCCGAAAATACATTATGGCACTTATTTTGGCTGTCTGAGACATACTGGGACTAACTACACCCTCTAAACTGGCATTCGACAATTTGTAATTTATTTCAAGTTCCGGGTTCATATAAACCATAATGCCATTTAAAACACATGACACTGTAAAACATACAACAGAATGATATTTACTTTCTCATGCAGTTAATATGCAATAACCCAGTAAATATTAACCTTCAACTCATTTAATTAACATTCACTCTAGTTCCAATCATTTTATATAATTACCTTATGCGGTGAATTAATGTAAAATTAGCCTGCTAAAAGCAAGGGTTGTTACATACTCCCCCCTTTTGACGGAATTTTGCCCTCAAAATTCAGGCGCACCCTACTCCTATAAAGGGTATACTATCTTAAACCGTCATTCTAACACCCTTAACAAACCCCTCGTTATCGACGTCCCACCTGGATTCGGACTAAGGTTGTCACTATCGAACTTAACCTACATTCTTTGTGCTCTAACATAGCACCCAATCTCTCATCACAAACCATCAATCCTACCTATCTATAGCGGAAGAAGATTCCCACATAACTCGGCATAAATTACCTTTTTCCCAAAATCACTTTACATTCTTCCCCGGGGATACTCACACCAACGTTAGAGACTTAACCCCAACACTACTCAACTTCTCTTCGCATAGGCGAAATCCTTCCAAACATATGCTTCAAAATCCCAATCTTGAAAGAAATGTTCCGGAACTGTTCCAAGTCTAGGAAATATATTATCCGCTAGTTCCATCAAACGAGTATGCGAATTACTTAATCGGCTACACTAGGCCACTCAAAAGCCCAATTATTGTTCGGAAATTTTCATTCCCTCCAATAAGCCTAAGGCGTACTTTCGAGGTATGCCTCTCGGCATTCAGTCAACTTTCTCCATTTATCCATCCACTTTAGGGTGGTAAGATATACTCCATTTCCATACGGTTCCCATTAATTCCTGGAAACTTTACTCAACCCTTGACATGAATGTCTAATCTCGGTCCACCACCAGTGATAGGCACTTCATACAGTTCTACCACTCATCCATAACGAGCGAGGTGTACTCTTCTGAATATAGTTCACCCATAAGGCTGGAAAGCAATGATTTGGTCGAACGATCAACAATTTCTCAAATAGGATCATGACCAGCTCGATGCGGAAAATTCAAAGAAGATATCTATGAATATACCCTTCTTCATTCCACCACTACTCTTCTTCACACTAGTAGGTGAAGTAGTCAATGACGAACATAAATAGACTTGCTACAAAGTCTTACGAGTTATGCCCGTTCTACTTGACTTTCCATTCCTTCCTTAATATCTCCGATGGGTTTCCTACTCGACTCATCTACTACCCCATTCACATTCCCTTAGCAAAGGGAAGTTTCCCATAGATAGTCCTTTATGAACTTCATGCACCAACTCAATTCCTCCCACTACACCTTTCCAGAACTTATTGCTCGCGAGAAAGACCAAAGTTCCTGCCCCGGAAGTAGTGTCTCATTTCTTAAGGCAATCTCTACCGCAATGTATTTCAATCCAAGCGTGGAATAATACTTCCCACAAAATCTTAAGCTTGAGAGATGCATAAACAATGGGTCGATGCTCTAGTATTATTACTCCCCATTCCTGGCAGAAACTTATCCCATAAATCCATCCTCGAGCATAACCACATGGACTCTGGAGTAGAAGTCAATTCATCCTTTTAACTCCCCAAAAGTCAAGTTACCGACGTAACTCTCTATCTAAGAAAGGCCTCATCTTCCTCGGCCTAACCTTCCAAACCTCTCGGGATTTCCATAACTCTCGTTCCTAGGGACCTAATACCTCTTAGAGTTAACCCATAACCTATACGTGGTCAACCTCCTACAACCTGCCTACATGAACGTCACATGCTCTAAAGGCCTTACGTCCTAATAAACCTAAGGTCGATCTACATGTATCCTATCTAAGTCGTATATATATGATACTAAGTATATCCCTAGTGCCAAAGATCTTTCTCAACTTCCAACATTCTCTCGGTTTCATGCGTGGACGTCTCGCCAAATCAAAATCCAAACAAGTAACCCTCCCGTTACATTACTACGTCGCATCATCGGTTATCAAGATGTAACGGTCTAAGACACATGATCGGGACCGGTAAAAATTCTAACTCGAAACCCTACTAATAAGATTCTACTTCTATTTATTACTATTCTAATAATTAAAATTTTTCACAATTTGGACATCTACTTTCTGTAAAGTCTTACCAATATTTATCCAAATATATATACAACTTTTTAAGTGGCCTTATCATCAAGGCATAACCAGAAGTCTAAATTCGACTTCATATCTTAGTCTCCCTCGCATCGAATAGAGGAGAGAACTATGTACAGTGCTTCTATCTCTCACTTTAGTAGCCCTTAATCACTCAGCTACGTGACTCTCGGTCAGCCCTTCCAACTCAACTCTCAATCAACAAAATAAAGTAAAATAAAATAAACTAAGAGAAAGGAAAAGTAGCATCTCTCCACTCCCAACATCATTGAGGTTCACGCGTGGAGCGTCCCGCAAAAGCCGAATCCAAACAAGGAACCCCTCCTATACATTACTACTCAACCTTGTTGGTCATAGAGATAAGGCATAACAAACACATACAATGCAAACAAACAATCGAACACTCAAACAAGACAACACATAATACCAGTAACACATACTACACATATACATTTAAAGTATTATCACTCGCCTCATAATCGAGCAAAAAGAACATAAAACTTCCCTACCACGGTAGTCACATAATTACCCTGTCTATGATAGCTTCAATACTATTACAAGCTCTCTATACACACCCAAATCTAGAGCAAACACACAATACTACTCTACCTTATCGTGGGGGATACACCACCCACTACAAAGGTGGAATTCCCACCAACATTCTTGCTAAACACCCCGGGTTAAATAATAATGGTTCTCAGACGCCGTACTCGAGTCTTATTCGAACCAATATTACTTCCATCAACTCCCCGACCGGGCACTTTACTTTTGCCCTTGTTCTCCAATCAACAAAATCAAAAAGAGTGATTTTACACCGCACTTCCTAGCCATTGTTCCGACTCCTGGTAACAACTATTGTCCACGCAGTCCCCTTTTCTTATTTCAATGAATCCTCCCGGGACGGATAGCGAATATCCACCAAAGGGCTTCATGAACACTGATCCTTCAGAAGTGTTAACGACACTTATTCTGGAACCTACCGTTCCACCGAAGGGCTCTTTCTCTTATCTCTATGGCCTCCCTAACTGGACAACTCTTTATTCACTGTCGGCCTCTAACCGAACCTCGCGTGAACATTTCAGAATACACCTTCTCATCAATCCAGTTATCCCAGAGAAACTCATTATTGCAAGTGTCCACCGGGCTTCTCCATGGGCAAAACTTCCCACACCCACAAATATTGTGACTATGTTCCCACAATTTCAACACTACTTCTATGGGTGAAGGATTTTTCTCCATCCTTATCATCTGGGCACTTCTATACCCATCTCTAGGCCAAACTCCTGGACCTTGTGCATCCACCAAATGAGGACGCATCTCTTCAATCTAGGGGTGGAAGCGGTACGAGTTTTTACCATACTGTACCATTTTGGTCCGAAAAAAAATAGTTTTGGTTCCATATATTAGAATACCAGAAACGAGTCTTACCGAAACTGAAATTATTGTAAAAAGTTGGTTGGTTTCGATTTTAATATTTAAAAAACCGATTTACCGAAATTACCGTACCGAATTTACTGAAACCCGAAAAAATCATACCGAAATTACCATATTGTACCGAATTTATTGAAATAAAAAAAACCGTATCGAAATTATTGTACCGTACCGAATTTACCAAAATTACCGTACCGAATTTACCAAAAACAGAAAAAAGTTGGTTTTGGTTTTGGTTTTGGTTTTAATATTTAAAAAAGTTGGTTGGTTTTGTTTTTGGTTTTGGTTTTTGGGACTTTTAGTGTTGTTTACCGAAACCAGAAAAACCCGAAACCATAAACCAAGAAAAACCAAAATTTACCGCAACTAGAAAAAACCATAAGAAACCAGAAAAACAAAAATTTACTGAAACTAGAAAAAAACCAAAATTACCGAAAAAACCAAAATACCAGTCGGTTTGGTTTTGGTATTGATTTTGGTGTACCGGGTGGTAAACTGGTACAATTTGGTTTTACCATCTAGAGTTTGGTTTTGGTATTGGTATCTACTATTTACCGACCAAATCGTACCGCTTACACACCTACTTACATCTTTCTTCAACATGTGGCCCTTACCATGGGCTCTTCTCCACTTCAAGGTAATATTGCTTGGAGTCCCAAGGTTAGTACCACTCTCTACTCCTAGCGGTACTTGAAAACTATATCTACTGTATTTAGTAGTCGCAGTAGCAAGATAAGGAAATGCTACAAAAGGGAGCGACCACCAAAGCATTCCTCATCCCCAACCACAATTTACAGTTCTTAGTTCTTCCATCTAATGACGCCTTCACAATGAGCTTCCCCTGGCGTCCTCCTTCAATCGACCTACGAATCTCACACGAATGCGCAAAAGATTCTATGGGTCCTACCTCATGGTAGAAGGATGAAATCTCACAAGAGAAATCAACGATCTTAATCCTAAGTTTCTATGTCAATTCAAAAGCAACGCTGAAAACATAAGGCGTCCACACATATTCCTAAGGACTCTAGAACCTGATGCTCTGATACCATCTGTGACAACCTGCTCACCAAAATAAGGGGTGGCCAGCCCAATACTATAATATAACAGCAATCATAGATGGAATCATTCTCAACATCACAATAAAATATAGAGTATCCAGGATAACCACCCAATATTTAAGAAAATGGGTTGCCAAAAGTTTGTTTTAAAGTTAAACAAAGAATTTAAACAACCCAATGCTGAAAAGAGAAAGTGGGAACCCCAAGAATATATATATATATATATATATATATACACTATAGTAACAACGAGTATAAAGAAAAAGGACCGAATATGTTGTCGGTCCACAAACTCTACAACGATGTTGAACAATTTTAATAAATTATATAATACATTACATTAAACAATTACAAAGGCTTGGTCCTCACGCCCGAATAAAAACTTGATCTTAACTAGAGTGCAAAAATGAAAGCAGCTATACAATATAACCCGTAATACCCGCAAAGCATCACGGCTCGTCAATATCGCCGGAATGGGAAAGTCAAAACAGGCGTCCTTGCGACGAAGTACCTGAGCGGATACAAGATTCATGCACAACAAGAAATATGAACGGGTCAAGGCCCGATTTTATATGATCATCAGATGAATAAAAAGTATGACAATTATGAATGGTAAATCATGACTAAAAGAAATAAGAATCTACCTACACAATTTACAACATAGGCTAAGACAATTTAATCAATCATAAGTTTAATTGAGTTATACAAAAGAATAAGAATAATTAACATAAATATAAAAACTTTCATCATGTACTCTGAATCATTTCATAGTTCCATTCCTTATTAGGAATTATAATCATAATTTTTTTAAGCTCTTTGTGGCTTCCCTTTCGTTATCAGGAATATCATCATCGTCAAATGCTCTTTGTGGCATTTTAATGGCTCTTTATGGAACTTATTATACATCAAGTCCCACTTGATTCATAATGGTTATATTCTTATGGATATAACGATTCTAAGACCGCCCCTCCGAGTTTCCCCACTGGGCGCGCCCCTAAATGACCATCATCTTTCAGGGGCCTATCAAACAAGGCAGCCTGTGCACTTATAACGCAAGACGTCGGGAAGCGGCCATATGCCTGCGGGAGAGTCAATACCACACCCGGAATCTCCTCACCAGCGCAAAAAACATAACAAAGTCGAGCATATGGCCTAGGACTATATCCGCCCTGCATTCATTAGCCAGGGGGCATCACCAAGCGCGCGAACTTCCCTTATGATGTCATTTAGAGAGGTGTGCTTAAGTAAATTAACCTTTACCATATTCATGGTTAAGTAAATTATCATTTACCATCATTATTACCATTTCCATTTCATTTCCTCTCCATATATATGATTCATTTAATCCGAAACCATAATCAGTTACATTATTGTAAGTACCTCATATTATACCTGGAGCCATACATTATACATCTTATCATTGTAACCTCGATGAATAAATAAACTTTCAATTTATTCTCCCAAGATACGTTGTGAAGTTATGAAAAAACCATCAAGACTAACATAGCTCAGTGGAGCCTCTAAATTCTCCCGAACATAACACTATGACTCCTAGTTTTATATTAATCAACTAGAAGAAAGAATGCCCTAACATCAATTGGCATATCCCCGAAAAAGGCCCCACCTAACGCATTTCTAATCTAGGATGGTTACCCCTCTCATCTAGGACTCTAAAACTCTAATTTTACTTCATTCAAGAAGGTTCCTAGTCCCTATTGAGGATAATAAATATAGGAAACAAAATATGGTTTAAGGATGAAAAACAGGGGACCGGTCGACCGGTCCTGAGATCGCGGTCGATCGCGTCTCCAAATTTTGCCTAAAAATAAAAGTAGAATGCTCAAATTGAAGGGGCCGGTCGACCGGTCAGGGGACCGCGGTCGACCGTAGATGATATTTATGCCTTTGTGGGAAAGCAGTAAGCCCTCCCGCGAAGGCCCGATCAACCGGTCCTGGGACCGCGGTCGACCGGTCATAGCAGACCTAGGGCTCTTTCATCTTCCAAAACTAAACCCAAGTGATGATTTAAATTTTCCCAAATCTCAAATCTCTTACATTTTGAACTCAACCAACAAAATTTATCTACCCAAAGATTATCCTACATGATTTATAACCATTATAATTCACAATTTTATCATCAAAACTAAGAGTAGGGTTTAAATCCCATAAAATTCCATTTTTGATCCATAAATGCAAGTACACAACTATCACACAAATTATTCATCTTAAATCACATATTAGAAAGTAGAAAACTTGCCTTGAAGTTGGAATCTCAGATTTCATCTTGGTAGCAACAATCCAAGCTTCAATCTCTCCCTTTTTCTTCTTTTTCTCCTCTTTTCTCCACCCTTCTCTTCTTCGTTCTTTCTCTCCTTTTCTAGGGTTGATAACACAAAAATGAGAAATGAAATAAGAGGCAAGACTTAAATCGTGGCCCTCTCCTTAATTCCCAACTAAAATGGTTAATACCACATTAAAATGACTCCCAAACACGCGTTTAAGTTAAAACCAATCAAAAGTGCCCGGAACTCGAAAATACAATATGGCACTTATTTTGATTGTCTCAGACATACCGGGACTAACTACACCCTCTAAACTGGCATCCGACAATTTGTAATTTATTTCAAGTTCCGGGTTCATATAAACCATAATGCCATTTAAAATACATGACACTATAAAATATACAACATAATGATATTTACTTTCTCATGCAGTAAATATGCAATAATCCAGTAAATATTAACCTTCAACTCATTTAATTAATATTCACTCTAGTTCCAATCATTTTATATAATTACCTTATGCGGAGAATTAATGTAAAATTAGCCTCCTAAAAGCGAGGGTTTTTACACCGAGGTTTCAAGCTATGTCTCGTCCCACGCTGGTTCTAGCACTTCATAAACTTCCTCCGACGTCAAAATTATTGGACCTAGTGTGGACTTTCCACCACCTATCAACGCTATCCCCCTGTCGTCTGCCACAGGGGCTGAGTTCGTTCAGAGTTTCCCCACTGGTGCTCCCATCCCTGCCCAAGTTGATGCTACCCGGGATGAGGCTGATGGTCATGAGAGTGACGTTGATGTCTGAGAAGCAGACGAGATAGGGAGAACTATCAACGAATTCAACCTCCTAACCTTTAGTCATCTTTGTTCCATAGGCCCCTCCATAAAACTTATGAGGCCTCTAATGGATGAAAGGCCCTTTGGCGATCGAGATGGTAAAATCTGCCTATATGAGCAGATGTTCAAGTTAGGATTTTGTCTCCTCATTCATCCAATAATAAAGGCCATATTATCTCATATTAACTTGGTTCCCACCCAATTATCCCCCAATGCCTAGAGGGTGATGATTATAGCTATCGTCTTATGGAGGGAAGTCCATCATTCAGACCTTCCCGTCCAGGTCTTCACATGGTGCTACATGCCCTCCTCGGCTTGGAATCATCCGAGTTAATACCACGTTCTAGCTCGGAAGTCCAATAAGAAGATATTGCTGGTTACCCAGACTTCAAACCATAACTGGAAACCATGATACTTCTTTGCCTCAGGGTCATGGGAATTTGGCCCCTGTGCTACCTCTTCATCTTTAGAGCTGAGAATACCTCTCAGGTGGGGAAAGGTGTTAATGGCTGCCAAGGCCGATCCTGGATTAAGCCAGAATAACTTTCAAAAGGTCAAATACCTTTAAGATCAGGGGGAGCATGGTATGCTGTTCAAGTACGATCATTTGATGACCCCTACTGCCTCTTTGAAACTTGCCTTGGGGGAGTCCCCTATCCGAGCTTCGTAAGTTACTTTATTTTTTCAACAAGTTATACCTCTGGTTTTGCTATGTCTCTGATTTTTTAACTCAAATCTTTTCTTTTTGTAGAGCGTCCGGAAGGAGTGTCAGACGATATCTAGGAAATGGCAGCCCCTAGCCTTACCAAACTAGTTAAGAATGCGGGCCTGAATGCGCCTCCTCCTCCTCTTACCACTTCAAGGGACGATGCCTCCAAAAAAAGGAAATCCAATTACCTTGCACCTGAGGATCAATGGACGAAGAAGAAAACCTATCCTATGAGGATGCATTAATTGCTCGTCTGGAGCATCTGAAGATCGGCGATAGCCTTATTGGCCAAAGTATGAAGGCCTTGGACGCTATAGGCTCCGTGATGACCGACACTGACAAACGATTCATTCGTTCTCTGGACACCCCTCTGCTAGCCGAGTTTTACCTCCAACGATCTATCCAAGTAAGACTTTTGCTATTGTTGTTGAACTGTAACATCGTCTTTGAATTTCATTGACTCTTAAACTCATGTGTCTAAATGTGTTTTATAGGGTATCCTCACCAAGCACCAGTTTTTCGACTGGACTCTGAGGAAGCTACCCTTGATTGAAAAGGGGAGAGAGGCCCAAAAGACAGAGGCCACTCTTAATGGCAAAGTGGAACGTCTGAAGATTGCCTTTGAGGGGTCTGAAGCTAGGGCTATGCAGCTGGAGAAAGACATTTCCAAACTTCAGAATGATCACAACTCTGCTATGAAGGCCAAGGATGGTGTCCTTCAACGAAACGTGGATGCCTCTATCAAAGCTTCTGTAGAGGATGCTTCAGAGAAGATCTTGGAGGACTACAGGGTCTCTGATGAATTCATCATCTTTAGCTTTGAATACCTCAAAAAGTATGTTAAGTCCACTGGAAAATGGGATACAATGAAAGAGAAGGAGTCAGGGACCCTGGCAGCCTCAGACTTCGTTGGTCTGGGCTATACTAATCCTCGGTTTGCTCAGGCCTTATAAGAGGTTGAGGAGGAAAGAGGTGCTGCGCCTATCGAGACTACTCAACCGGAAGCTACCAGGACTGAAGATGTTAATCCTCAAGACGATGGGGTAGAAGTGACCAACATCGGCCAAGGAAGTGGCCACTAACCTTGAGATTGCAGACACGTAGACCGTACTTTGTGAAGCTCTTATTTGTAATTTTTTGTTTCTGATTCATATTGGTCTTTAACCTCTAATAACATTTTCTATTAGCTTTTTAATTGTAATTCTAACTTCTTTGTGCTGTACCATTTTCTGAGGAGAACTTTGCTTCTCTAGCCTTCGAATGTTTTTATATGTTGTGCATCAGCGTCTTCATCACTAAAATATGAAGTTAACCTTGTAAAATTTTACCAAATTAATGGTTATTAGGTATGACGTCATCCAAATATGACGTTTCTCCTCGAACCTTGTCACCAAATTATGATGTTCTAAAGGTGTGAGGTCATCAAACTAAGGTGTTACCACCACAAATTTTTCACAAAATTAATGATGTTAAAGGTCCGAGGTCATCCAAATACGATGTTTTACCTCAGACCCTGTCACCAAATTATGATGTTTAAGGTCCGAGGTCATCAAACTAAGATGTTTCCCCCATAAATTTTTCACCAAATTAATGATGTTAAAGGTCCGAGGTCATCCAAATATGATGTTTCACCTCAGACCCTGTCACCAAATTATGATGTTTAAGGTTTGAGGTCATCAAACTAAGATGTTGCCCCCATAAATTTTTCACCAAATTAATGATGTTAAAGGTCTGAGGTCATCAAAATATGATGTTTCACCTCAAACCCTGTCACCCAATTATGATGTTTAAGGTCTGAGGTCATCAAATTAAGATGTTACCCCCATAAATTTTCCACCAAATGAAAGATGTAAAGGTCGGAGGTCATCCAAATATGATGTTTCACCTCAGACCCTGTCACCAAATTATGATGTTTAAGGTTTGAGGTCATCAAACAAAGATGTTACCCCCATAAATGTTATACCAAATTAATGATGTTAAAGGTCTGAGGTCATCCAAATATGATGTTTCACCTCAGACCCTGTCACCAAATTATGATGTTTAAGGTCTGAGGTCATCAGACTAAGATGTTACCCCCATCAATTTTTCACCAAATTAATGATGTTAAAGGTCAAGGTCATCCAAATATGATGTTTCACGTCAGACCCTGTCACGAAATTAATGATGTTAAAGGTCTGAGGTCATCAAAATATGATGTTTCACCTGAAACCCTGTCACCCAATTATGATGTTTAAGGTATGAGGTCATCAAACTAAGATGTTACCCCCATAAATTTTCCACCAAATGAATGATGTTAAAGGTCTGAGGTCATCCAAATATGATGTTTCACCTCAGACCCTGTCACCAAATTATAATGTTTAAGTTTTGAGGTCATCAAACAAAGATGTTACCCCTATAAATGTTATACCAAATTAATGATGTTAAAGGTCTGAGGTCATCCAAATATGATGTTTCACCTCAGACCCTGTCACCAAATTATGATGTTTAAGGTCTGAGGTCATCAGACTAAGATGTTACCCCCATAATTGTTTCACCAAATTAATGATGTTAAAGGTCTAGGTCATCCAAATATGATGTTTCACCTCAGACCCTATCACGAAATTATGATGTTTAAGGTCCGAGGTCATCCAAATATGATGTTTCACCTCAGACCCTATCACCAAGTTATGATGTTTAAGGTTCGAGGTCATCAAACTAAGATGTTACCCCATAAATTTTTCACCAAATTAATGATGTTAAAGGTCTGAGGTCATCCAAATATGATGTTTCACCTCAGACGTTGTCACCAAATTATGATGTTTAAGGTTTGAGGTCATCAAACTAAGATGCTACCCCTATAAATTTTTCACCAAATTAATAATGTTAAAGGTCTGAGGTCATCCAAATATGATGTTTCACCTCAGACCCTGTCACCAAATTATGATGTTTAAGGTCTGAGGTCATCAAACTAAGATGTTACCCCCATAAATTTTTTGTTGTCTGAGATGAGGGTCTTAGGGAAGACATGTCTGCATATGATACTCTTCTGGATAAATTGGAAGGTCTTCTGCTCTATGATCATGATCATCGGCTCAACCTCCATCCACTTAGAGAAGTAGTCAATCTCTACTATAAGAAATCGATAATTATTTACAGACCTTGGCAAGGGACACACCAAGTCAATCCCCCATACTACGAATGGATAAGGGGTATTGATTGACGTCATAGGCTGATGAGGTTGATGGGGGATAGTGGAGAATCTTTGGCATTTGTCGCACCTCTTCCGTAAGCTGCAGCATCCTTGGCCAAGATCGGCCACCAGTATCCTTGTGTGATAATCCTCTTGGCCAAAGGTCTTCTTCCTATATGACTGGAGCAAGCACCCTCGTGTACCTCTTGTAGGATGCGAGGGACCCCGATGGGATGAACCCATCTGAGGAGAGGTACCAGGAATCCTTTCTTATATAGGACATCTCATACTATTAAGAACTTTGCAGCTCTGTAACTCAGTTTCCTCCTTTTTAGGTTTGATTCTGGCAACTCTCCCTCTCTGATATATCTGATGAGTGGGCCCATCCATGAGTCTCCTAGGTTCAAGTTGAGGCAAGAGCTGGTGACATCTTCTTCCTCGATGGTTGGTTTGAGTAGGATCTCGATTGGTACTATCCTCCTGATGTCTGTCCTTATTACTAAAGCCAACCTTTCTAGTGCATCGAGGTGGCTGTTATTTTATTGAGGTAACCTATTCATATTTACCTCTTAAAAATCTTCTAGCATCATTCTTACCCTCTTAAGGTATCTGGACATCCTTTCATCCTTGACCTCATAAACTCCAAACACTTGGCTCACAACTAACCTTGAGTCACTATGAAGTAGGAGTCATCCAACCCTAAGGATTTTTGCCAAGGAGAGGCCTACTATCATGGCCTCATATTGTCACTCATTGTTTGATGCTTTGAAGGTGAACCTTAATGCATATTCAACGTTGGTACCATCCAGAGTTGAGAGTATCAGCTCTGCACCGCTTCCACTTTCACAAGAAGACCCATCAATGAAGAGGTTCCAAATGTCTTCATTTAAAGAGAAGCCCCCCTCTGACAAGGTTCCTTTATTGAAGAGGTACCTGACTTCCTCATTCTCAGCTATTATATTTTTGGCTCTGTGGGACACAACCTCTTCAGGGTCTCAAAAGACGTTACTATTTGATCCCTCTGCGATCACTGGATTATTCTCAACCTCAGTCTCTTAACACGTGAACTTAGCAATAAAATCTGTAAGTACCTGCCCTTTAATGGCCACCCTGGGTTGATAAGTAAGGTCATACTCTCCCAACTCAATATCCCAGGCCGTCAATCTGCCTGACTTCTTAGGCTTGTGGAGGACCTGCCTTAGTTGGGAGTCAGTGAGGATGACCATAGAGTGTGCTTGAAAATAAGGTTTCATCTTCCTGGAAGCATGTATCAATGTGTAGGCCAACTTCTCCATCCGAGGATAGTTCTGTTCAGACCCTTGAAGGGCTTTACTATTAAAGTATACAGGCCTTTAGACCCCAATGTCTTCCCATACGATAGCTGCACTTATTGCTGATTCTAAGACTGCTAAATAAACATATAAATTTTCTCCCATAATGGATCGAGACAAGAGCAAGGGAGATCCGAGGTAGGACTTGATCTCATTAAAAGCCTCATTACACTCTTTTTCCCATTCGAAGGCCTTTCTAATCACCTTAAAAAAATAGAAGACACTTATCCATCACTCTGGAAATAACTCTGTTGAGTGTAGCTACTCTTCCAGTGAGCCTCTGAACGTCTTTTATACTTATTGGTGTCTTAATGTGAAGCAAAGCCTTGATCTTCTCAGGGTTCGCCTCTATTCCCCTCTGATTGACAATGAATCCAAGAAATTTTTCAACTCCTACCCCGAAGACACACTTTGTGGGATTCGGTTTCATTCTGTACAAGTCCATGGTATCGAAGGTTTTTTCTAGGTCTGCCACGTGAGTGCATGGCTTTAATATCTTCGTCAACATATCGTCTATATACACCTCCATAGTCCTGCCAATTTGATTTTCAAATATCTTATTCACAAGACATTGATACGTTGCCCCTGTATTTTTAAAGCCGAAGGGCATAAACTTATAGTAATATATCCCCTTGTCGGTGATGAAGGTTGTCTTCTCTGAGTCTTTAGCATCCATGAAGATCTAGTTATAGCTTGAATACACGTCCATGATGCTTATGATCTCATGCCCTATCGTGGCGTCTACCATATGATCAATTCGAGGTAAGGGATAATTGTCTTTTAAGCAAGATTTGTTCAGGTCGGTGAAATCTACGCACATCCTCTATTTTCCATTGGCTTTGGGCACAATGACGACGTTTTATAACCACTCCGGGTATATGACCTCCCTGATAAATTTTACCTCTTCCAACTTTTTGACCTCTTCTCTGATTACATCATACTTCTCCCTAGAGTAAAGTCTTCGTCTTTGTTTGATTGGTTTAGCACCTTCTGCCACATTGAGTTTATGGCACATAACCTCCGGGTCGATGCCAGGCATGTCCACGTGGCTCCAAGCAAAGACACTCTGCCTTTTCCTCTAGAAATTTATCACCTATTCCTTGATCTCTGCTTTTAAGTCCTTGCTGACTTGGACAGTTTTTTACGATTCATCCTCATTGATGATGATGGATTCTACCTCTTTCACGACCTCTCCTTTCTTCAACTTTGTTTCATCTCTAGGGTCAAGTGTATCAATGCTATATGTGGTTTTGGACCTCTTATGGGCCTCTCTCTCTTTAGCTTAGTTGAAGTAGAATTACCGTGCCAAGGTCTGGTCCCCCTGCACTTCCCCTACCCCATAGGGGGTCAGGAATTTTAGCATTTGGTGGACCATTGAAGGCACAACTTTAAACTACTTAAGGGATACTCTTCCTATGATGAGGTTATAAGTTGAGAAGACATTTTTATCGATAATGAAAAAATTGATCTTCCGGGTTAACATCTTAGGCCACTCGTCTCCCATTCGCACGTCTATCTCATACATGCCCAATGGATGGACCTTTTCATCGCTGAAGCCCATTAACGAATGATGATAGGGTACCAGCCTAGCTCTACTGAGACCTAGGCTTTTGAAATAGGGCCAGAACATCACATCTGTTGAACTTCCTCCATCTATGAGAATTATCTGTACCTCACATCCATGCACTCTTGTTGTAATTACCAAAGGGTTGTCATATGGAGCTAAGATACCCTTGAAGTCGAGTCGAGAGAACCCAACTATAAGAGTGTCCATATCCACCTTCTTTCTTTTCTCCTTGGCCTCTGAAGATGCCATATTTACAAACTTCTATTTTGGCCGTAGACTTAGCCTCTGCTACATGATCTTTATGGTCCGTTACTTAAGAGCCACTCGCTGCGAGTCCTCCGTATATGGTGCTAACACCGAAGGAGATTATACCAACCCTCTTTACAAGGTCATTGTTATCTTTTGGTGGGAGGTCTGGATCATCCCCATCATCTCCATCTGAGTCATCTTCTCTTCTTGCCGACGTGTCATCTCGACATCTGTCACCCTTCTTCTTTTTAGAGTCATCTCTTCCCCTTTTAAGAGCCTTATCATCGCCATACTTCCTCAACTTTCTGTATTTTAACATCTTCTCCATCTCATCCTTTAAAGCGAAGCACTTGTCTGTCACATGGTCATGGTCTTGGTTGAACTTGCACCACATGTTCTTGTTCCTCTTATGCGGAATAGCCTTCATCTTCTTCGGCCATCTCAGGGACCGGTCATTCTTGATCTCATTGAGGATGTGTTCGCAGCTCACAGTTAGAGGAATATATCGTGCAAACTTTTCTTCGATTGACCTCTTCTTTTTATCTTTCTTTCTTTGGAATTTCCCACTTGCACTTCCATTCTCATCCTCATACTTCACGGCCATGGCCTCTTCAGCGTTCATGACCTTTCCTGTAGTTGCCAACAGCTCTTCCATAGACTTGGTAGGGTCTTTTGCAAGTTTCCATAACAACTTTCCCTTCTGGAGTCCTCAAATGAGGGCTGTCATGGCTATATTCTTTTCATAATCTTCAACCTTAAATTTCTCTTTATTGAATCTAGCAATGTAGTCTCTTAGACTCTCATTCATTCCCTGCTTAACGTACAACAAATGAGTGGTTTTCTTTTGAGGTCTTACCCCAGAATAGAAGTTATGAATGAATCGTTCAGCCAAGCCCTTAAAGTTCTCAATTGAATTCTTTGGAAGAGAGGTAAACTAGATGTGTGCAGCTCCTGTTAAAGTCTTAGAGAAGGATCGACACTTCATCTCATATGGGATTGAATAAATGTCCATCGCAAACTGGTACATCTCAATGTGATACACATGGTTGGTACTATCATCATATTTGGGAGACACTGTAGGTGGCTTGAACTTGGCAGGTGTTTGGAAGCTCACTATCTTAGCCATAAATGGAGAACCCTTTGAGAACCCTCTTTATAATGGGTCTCGGCTTTTAAAGAGGTCTCTTATCTTCTCCTCAAGACGTTGAATGGAGTCATTCCATGGCCTTGCAACGTCGACCTGGCCAAGGTTGTCCCCAACCACCTCCAAAGGGTGGACTGAGGGTTCCTCAGCCGCAACACAATGACGGTTGTTGACCTCCTCTTGTTCCCTACCTCGGCCTTGATGGGGTCATCCACGATGAGGTCGGCTAGGATGAGGCCAATGTCCCCCATCTCCCCTTTGAGAGACAGTGACACTTCATGACCTGGATAACCTCTGCCTTAGGTCATTTACTGGGCCGAGCCTTTCAAAGGCCGACCCTCTGCTCAATCGATAAAAAGCTGATCCTCTTTGTTGGGAGCCTTCACCTCTTATGCTTCCTCAACCTTGGCTCTATTGGATATGACGCACTATGTTATTTGAAACCTCATATGGCTCCTAATAATCTTCTAGAGCGTCTTCTTACTCCATATCATCATACCTATCCTTAGTGTAAGGGTGTCCTTACCTCCCGAGATGCAAACTCCTAGGGTTAGCAACGTCCCTCCTCCATTGAGGTGTAGGTTGGTCTTCCCGTGATGCTTGGGGTGGTCCCCTGGCCTCAAGATGGGGTTGAGTAGCCGCTGGAGTAATCATCTCCGGTGAGACCCTAGGTGGCCTCATTATATTTTGACTAAGTTGTGAAAATTGCTCCTTCATCACTTGTTCTGTTGCAGCCAAGGACCTCAAGGTTGCCACCACCTCAGCCATTTCGAACTATGGTGTTGCCTGGTTGGAACTAGGTTCTCCAGCACCAAGTGGTGGAGAAGGTGGTGGCAATTTCGGTGCCATTTGTTAAAACTAAAGATCTTGTAAAGAAGATGATCTTAATACCTTAAAGGACCTCTTTCAATGGAGAAACATCTCCATGCAAGGGGTGAGGCCTGGTTCACCACCAGAGTCTCCAGTGAGGTTAAGGAGAAAAATAAGAAGAGATAGCTTCTCATTCCCACAGACGGCGCCAAAATGATGATGCTGGAAACATCACCACCAAGTAAGGTGTTGTCAAGCTCAAGCAACTGATAACAATGGCAGCACAAGAGAATATATATATATATATATATATATATATATATATATATGTAGAAGGAGGTGAGGAGAAGAGGATGAACACTTGAACATAAGTGGTTCAGCCAATCTGGCCTACGTCCACTATGAGTGTGTGTGTGTGAGTAATATCACTAAATGAGGGCTCTAATGGCCATAAATACAAACTGTCAACCTTTCTCTCTCTACTGTATAATTTGATAGTGTTTCAGCTAGGGTTGTGATTCTTGAATCCTTTTGTAAGGTAGAGGATGACCTCTATATATAGTGTTTGGGGGGTGTAATGTACCCCCAAAGCATACAATGAGCATGTGCATGGAGATCTAGCCAGTGAAAGGATGACACATGGCTAATCTTTAACTAAGTAATGATGACCTCAATATTCCCTCACATGGAGGGAATGATTCAATTATAACAAATTTGTCCACGTGCTTCAAGTCATATATGTACGCGTAGAATCTTGGCTATCTTTGCTTGGTCCCAACCTCGGCCTTAGTGAGTACGAGGTTGGTGAGGTATGCCCCCTGCTTTAGCTGGGAATTATATAATGACCTTGGCTGGAATGCCTAGCCGAGGATAGAGATGTGTAGCGTCAGCCAGGGCCGATGCTGATACTGACAATTGGAGTCGAGCCTGCAGAGCTGCTGATCCTTATATGGCCCTCGCAACGTCGACTAGGGACGATGATGATGTTGAAGGGAGGTTAACCCATGAGTCCTTACTAACCTCAACAGATGACCAGCCGAGGTTGTGGTAAGAGCGATGTCGGCTATGGACGACCTGACAAGAACTGTGATCCAAGGTTCTAGATGATCTCGGCTTATTATAAGCCGATATGAGGTCCATAGTCATGGGGGCGTCGGCTGTAGCCGACCTTAGTAGTACGATGTTGCTGATTGAGATCTATGAATTTCTCGGTACTGTTTGGGCATATCAAGCTCCCTGAACTGGATCAAACTCTTAGGAATGTCGAAGTACATTTCCTAACCTTTCCAACAATCTTCCCCGAGCGCGATTCAGACTTACCATGCGGACGAACGACCCATTTGCATCCGACGATTCCCCGTCCAATGGATTGATGAATACTTTCGAGCCATATTTGACCCAAAGTCAACTCCCAAACTCGGGAACAGTCCGAAGGACTTTTTAAGGTCTCTAAATTACCTTTCCAATAGTCCTCCCCATGCACGAATGTAATCAATGGTTTGCGTTATGCGATCGATTTTCCAAAAAGGCCTGAAAGACACTACCAAACAGCAGGTCCCACACCCTGCCTATCGGCAGTGTGCCTAAATGCACCTGCCGATTGGTAGGAATAGGGCTGTGCCGATCGGCAATGCCCTGGGCCTATAAAAAGAGGCCTGACTTCACTTGCAAGAAGAGCCCAGATCTGATAGATATCACTCTCAGCAAATCCAAAAAACCCCTCTCAAAGTCATCGTGATTTCCACACCCAAATCCCTTTCCAACTTTCACTTTTCGTAATCCTTTTCATCAAACTTGGTGAATTCGCTACCCTCCATCATCATCCAAGTCTAAGGGTGCTCTCCAACATTCAAGATCAAGCTCAAGATCTTCAAGAAGGTCCAATTTTCTCAGCTCTTTCCTTAAATTCTCGTAAATTCGCAATAACTTGTTTTATCACTTAGAACTTTTATTATCTCATCTCACACATCCTAATATACTTTTTATTTAGTAATATTGCATATCCCTTATTTTCATATAAATAAAAACCCAAAAAACATGAAAAAGAGGGCTTGCTTATAAATTCCAAACGGAAATTTTCATACTTTTCTTACACTTTTCTCATAACTAAAACACTTTTTCTACACACACACACAAATAATAGAATCCCCCCGATTGGATTTGTGGGATAAACCCCACTCCTCGTCTTTCATGCGAGCTACGTGGACTTTGATGCCTCTATAGGCTACGTAGGCGTCTCGGGGTAAAACCCGAGACTCGAGTCCTATTTCTATTTTTTCTCTCATTTTCTATTTTCTCTAAACTCCACTCTCTTATATTATATATATACATATATTTGTTCTTAGTGTCGTATTATTCCACATGCGTTATCGTTCCATCATAGCGGTCAACGTAAGGATAATCGTGTAAATCCTATTTTATAATATTTTTTTACACCTTCCTACAAATAACTCGCTTTATATCTTCCATGATACAAGTTGAGGATTCCTCTCTCCACTATATATACACATGCACACATATCACGGCGAAAAATACGGGAAAATAACAAAAATCCATGAGTGACCGAAAGGGAAGAATGTGTGCCTAACAACCTCCCATTTCGTAACTTAGCCTCCGGACCCTTTTCGAATCATTTTGGTTTCGTATGCATCAGTATGTCTTCGAATACTATCCTTAAGGATGGCTTCCCCTTTTCTTTTGTCTGTTTTGAGTAAAATAGACTGTCGACTGTAATCTCTCTACATCTTTCACCTCATCCAAATGACGCCGGCCGAAGCGCTCCCGAGAGGGACGCGCGGGACCTAGGATCCTCCATCGTGCCACCCGCCCGTCGTGAGGTTCCGGGGGGATGGACACAATAGCGACTCTACTGGAAATTTTCTTATGAGGGCTAGATCTATTTACATGGATGTTATGTTTGTTTATATCCTCCCCATTTTTGCATGTTCCCCTTTTCCATGTATCTCCCATATTTATGCTTCTATTCACACACTTGTAGAAAATTCTCCATGTACACTTCACATCACGTGCACCTAGGATCACATATATCCATATGTTGCACACATCACCCATCCATACTTGGTGAAACATTGGTACTTGTACTTTGCTCCCTGTTGGGCATAATCGAAAAAGACATTCTCATAAGATACTAATATGAGAATCATTCGTGATTCACACGACATCACCAAAGAGCATTGTTATTGCCCAAATTTTACCCAGTAACTGGAGGGTCACTTCATGATGGGCGCTGGTCCGACAGGGCGCAGTTAGCCTAGGCGACATGACTCTCACCTTTCATTGGCCAAGTACCTTCGATGTATATCAAACGGTTCCCCCCGCATTGTACCGCTTGACCGAAGTCGTGACGGGAGGTATATCATAGGGAACTCGTTCACGTACGGCGAGTATATCGAATTCTTTCTCACACGTATCGTCCCCACGAGGTATATGGTGAGGCAATTCACGTACACTCAGGTATATTAAATGGATTGTCCACACATACCGATTGCCCGCAAGAGCAAGACGTATATCGTGGAAGTCACGCCAAAGGGGGAACCCTTTCCGATTCAACCAACCAACTGCATACCCGTATATAGGTGTCAAGCCTAGGACACACATATTAGATTGTCAGTTTCTACCCGAAACTATGTTGAAATTCGGGGTCGTCCTGCCACCCAAATTTTTCTGCATTTTTAAAATGGGACCCTGTCCGTGATCCTGGTCACAAGTCCATCCATAGCTTTGCATATATTAAAAACCCAATTTTTCCAGGTTCGGGTCCCGTCCGGAATTTCATTTTGCATTTAGGAGAATTAATAGAAGTGAAAATATAATAATTATAATAATCATGCTGAGACCGTCTCCAAAGGGAAAATTCTCCTTTTTCTTATCCAAAAATCCAAAAACATTTCTCCCCTCTTTATCAAAAATCCAAAAATATTTTGTCTTTCAATCTTGAAAAAAATGTAAAAAAATAAAAAATCCACCCCTATTTCTAAAAAATAAATCCCATTTTATGCCTTCTCAGGTCGATCGCATGCCCTTGGTCTGGCTCCTTATTGGCTTGAGTCTTCGGTCAAGTCACCCCGGAGTTTCGTCCATTCACTTATTACTCCCTTCAAGTTCGGAATCCATCTGCCTTCTATGGAGAACATAGATAACCCATTGTGCAGCCGGATCTGACGGCATTCCTAGCTCATCTTGTGTTTAAGATTGACAACCTCAAAACTGAGGTTTGAGAAATGCAACGAAACCAAGTTCCTATTCCTCAAGAACCCGAGGCCCTATTCCCTCGTGCTATGGATCCACTATAGCCTATCTGGGTTCTCGAAGAGTATCAGCACACTCCACGTGTCCCTCCTATTAATGGGTCGTTGCCTGCCCAACTTCCTATGCCGAACCTTGCCAGTATGGGGCTAACTTTCCTATGATCATTGATCTGAAGGAAGAAGAGCTGAACAAAGTTAAAGAGGACCTCAAGATGCTGACCAATAAGTTCGACCAAATCAGAATCTCAGGAAATTACATGGACTACACCCACATGTCTCCTTATCCTAAAGCGAGGTTACTCGAGAAGTTTAAGATGCCAAATATCGAGAAATTTGGAGGAAGTGGAACCTCGGTTGTTCATCTCCGAAGTTATAACCGTTCCATGACTCTACTAGGGGCTTCTGAAGAAGTGATGACCAATTATTTCAGCAAACTTTGAAGGATAGCACCCTCCGATGGTTTTTATCTCTCGAGGAATCCAGAATCCGTAGCTGGGAGGATGTATCCCGGGAATTCATGTCACAGTACAAATATAATGAAGATCTTGAGGTCACCCACCGTTATTTTGAGCTGCTCAAACAGAACCCTGGAGAATCAGTTAGTAACTTCATCTCTCGATGGAGGTAAAAAGCAACAACCATGACCAATCGGCCTTCCGAGGAAGAACAAGTCAGCATAGTGAAGAAGAACTTCTTACCCCATGTTCAAGCAATGATGGGAGGACAATACTGTCCCCACTTCTGAGCTCTTAGAGAAGCATGAGTAAAAATTGAGGAAGGTCCTGGAAAAACATAAATTGACCCAAAGAAGGTGTCCGGACAGTTCACCCCCCAAAAATATGACAAGCATGCCAGTGCTACAGTCTCAACCATCAATAACATCTCTCAACCAACCACCTTATGGGCACCAAAAAGCTTCCCTATCCCAGTTCGAAAGGAATACACCGAGCTCCATACTCCTCTGTCCAAGTTTATCAGGCCTTATTAAGACGAAACCTTATCAAACCTTTGGATCCCCATCCATTGCCAAATCCACTCCTAAGAAACTTCAAGGCAGATGCCCATTGCGCCTTTCACCAAACTGCTGGCCATACCACCGACCAATGCGTTCACCTCCGAAATGTAATCCAAGGTCTAATTGACCAGGGTACCATCGCCACACCATCCAATCCTAAGCCAAACACTATTCACAACCCACTTCCGAATCACGCCATTGCCATCTTTCTAAAAGAGAACCCATAATTCAATCCCTCAACTCAAATCACAACCATATACTATCCTAAACCTCTATAAATTTGCCCATATTCCCTCATACACCCTACTAGCCTCATTGATCAGGCACTGTCACTCCTTACCGGAGAATGCATCGATGTTTGTACCCATTCTGAAAATGGAAGTATGGAATTTTCAGAAGTGTTAAACCAACTCCTAGAGTTCCTGCTAAAATTGCCCTCACAAATGATCCTTGATTGCTAGAGATTAAGTATGTTGTTCTTGGAAGCATGGAAATGGGACTGAGAGTCAGATAGTTGGGTGATACCAACCGATAAAGTCATCCAAGATGATGTCGCCTAGATCATGACATAATTATTTAGGCAAACCAATAATATTTGCAGTATGACCGAGTTACTTGATACTCTGAAGCTACAGGGGCACCTAGTCCATTCACCCTTACACATCCCCATAGAATGGGATGACCTGTATGAAGAAGCCGTTGAAGATGTGGAATGCATTGACTTTGCATGGAAATACAGAATTGTTGCCACTGGATGGGGGGAAGAGTTCGAAGATTCGAATGAAGAACAAGCTTTCATGAAAACTGGCCTGGTATCCGACATGTGTGGAATGACATCATTTGAAGAACTCCTCGGAGAAATAAACAAGGTGGCAAAAAAACTCGAGATCGGCGAGGAAATGGGGTTCATGTTCTTCCCTAATTCAGTAAATCACATGAATAGATCAGGGAGGCATTACCAGATTCTAAGCTCACTACCAGCAAATGACAAGGGGAAGGGTGTTGAAAACCTTCCTACGCCAGAGATGACACTCGAGGATAGCAAGATCCTCAATCAACTAAAGAAGCTAACATCACTCTAAGGGGGCTTTTCATGCCTTCTTCGCTACACAAAAATGCTTTGATCAAGTTGCTCACTGGACCCACAGTTCATACTTTTACCACACCAGATTAAGCGATAAATTTGGTCGGATCCTTTACCTCTACCCAAATGCTATCCTTTTCTGAAAAAAAAATCCCTAAGATTGGGCTAAACCCCAATCATGCACTCTAACATCTCCATCGAAGTTACGGGGAAGGTCATGCCACTCTCTCTTATCGATAATGGATCCACCTTGAATGTCTGCCCACTGATATCTTTGAAATGTTTAAGCCTAAAGGAAAGGGACCTCGCTCCAACCTCCGCTGATGTGCATGCATACAATAATACCCGTCGGGAGGTGATGGGATCCATAAAGCTTGTAATAGGGGCTGGACCTATAAACCTTGTCATTGAATTCCAAGATATTGACATCCCAGCCTGTTTCAACTTATTGGTAGGACGACCTTATCTCCATAGTATCAAGGGTGTGTCTTCCTCACTCCATCAGAAATTAAATTTCTTCACCGATGGACGGGTCATTACCATCTTGGGCGAAGATAACAATGCCGATGGTGCAAGTACCAGCAGTACAATCCTTGAGATACAACACGAGTCAAATGATATGCTCCTATTAGGATTTTGAGTTGAACCACTTCCGCTCCCGACAACGTACAACTTCAAAGAAAGGGTTTGTCCAGAATACGACCCTCACGACAACGTCAATGTGATTCATAAGTTTAAAAATATGCACTTTATGCCAGGACTGGGGCTAGGATAAAGACAACAAGGGATACTTGAGTCGATTGAATTGAAAAGGGCTTTCCCTCCTTCTGGTTTGGGGTATCAATCATCAGAACAAGAGCTCAGAATGACCCGCCTGTCTCGACCAAAGAGAGGGCCAAATTGCATCCAGATTATCCCAGGTTACTCCTTGAATGGAAGATTCATCAAAGAGGGTGAAGACTTCCCCCTTTGAGGCTTTCCAGAACCATGGTATGACCATACAGACAAGAAGATGAAGCCTGGAATGGAGATATTCTTCCAAGATAGCTACCCATGGGCCAAGATTTCCCAACACCATGTACAAACGCTCATCAAAGATATCGAAGATACTGAGGAAAGTGACTTCAAAGATTCCTTCAACTCACAAACACTGGGGTTGACACTCTGCATGGTTCACTCAGGCACTACATCATCAGATCCATCCCAACTGATTAAAGCTACTGATACATCTCTCCTCAACTGGAGTGCTGTGCCAGTTCTACCTCCCGAAATCTCCCCTAATCCCAATGTTTACCCCATTTATTCTTCTATTGTCTATCATTGTTTAAATGTAATCGAGTCCTCTTTTGACGAGGTTCTCAATGATGTTTTTCCTATCAATGAAATAAATGAAGATTTTGAGTATCTTGCTGTGCCTTACATTAACTGTTTGGATTCTAATCAAACTTTTGATGATGATGATTTCGCAAATGAACAATTCTTAACTAATATAAATAAGGTTAATAATAAAAAACATAATCGCGTTCAATTTAATGAAGAAGAGACTGTTGTACTAACCTCGGTTCTAGTAGCCAACTGCGCGAGATTAGGATAGGGGCTACCCTTAACGATCATGAGCGTGCACAACTCGAAGAATGTCTAAAGGAATTCGTAGATGCCTTTGCATGGTCCTACGACGATATAACTAGAATTGATCCTTAAATAGCTCAGCACGAGATTCCCACTCTCCCAGATTATAATTCGGTCAAACAAATGTTGAGAAAACTCCTCACCGAATGGTCGCTCAAAGTCGAAGAAGAGGTTTTCAAATAATTAAATGTAGGCTTCATTCGTGTGATCAAATATCCCACGTGTCTAGCCAACATAGAGCTCATGCCGAAATTAGGAAGAAAATTTTAAATTTATGTAGACTATCGAGATTTGAACAAAGCCTGTCTAAAGGATGATTATCCGCTACCCAATATCGACATGATCATGGACAACACAGCCAGTCATGCTCTCAAGTCATTTGTCGACGGGTTTACAGGATACAACTAAATAAAAACGCACCTAGACCACTAAGAAAAAACTACATTCACACCCTATGGGGAACCTTTTTCTACAAAGTTATGCCATTTGGTCTCAAGAACGTTGGGGCTACCTACTCGAGGGCTGCCACAACCATCCAACAGGATCTGATTCACAAAGAAGTTTAAGTTTATGTTTATGATATGATTATCAAGTCAAAAACTAGAGAAGGCCATGTTCCTGCTCTCCGAAAGTTCTTCGAACGACTGCGACAGTATAAGATGAGACTCAATCTATAGAAATGCGTCTTCGACAATACAAAAGGTAAACTCTTGGGATTCATGGTCAGTGAGAATGGGATAGAAGCAGATCCCACCAAGCTGAAAGCCATACTGGAGATGCCACCTCCCCGAACAGAGAAAGAAGTCTGAGGTTTCCTTGGGAAATTGCAATACATCAGCCGGTTCATCAGCCAGCTAACCTCCATCTGTGAATCGATCTTCAAACTCCTCCGAAAGGATTCAACCAAGATTTGGAATGAGGCATGCCAAGAAGCTGTTGACGGAATCAAACAATATCTGACCCAACCCCCGATACTCATGCCACCACAGCCTGGTCTCCCCATGCTCCTATACCTAACCATAACCGACACTATAGTTGGGACTTTGCTAGACAAATACCTTGAATATTCCCGAAAATAAAGAGCCATCTATTATGCCAGTCGCAAATTAGTCGGGTACGATGTTAACTACACTACTTTGGAAAAGGCGTGTGTCGCACTTGTCTGGGTCACCCAAAAGCTGCGGCACTACATGGTCGCCTTCCCCATCAAACTTATATCCTGAATGGATCCCATAAAAGACCTGCTTGAGCAAACTTCTTTATCTAGTCGAACAACTCGATGGTTGATGATCCTAGCCGAGTTTGATATCGTATTAATCACGTAGAAAGCCATGAAAGGAAGATCCATCTCTGATTACCTCGCTGATTACCCCGTAGAAGAAGCTGATGTATGGATCTTTGAATTCCCAGATGAAAACATACTTTGGACTGCTCATGACAACCTTCGATGGAATTTTTTTTTGACAGCACTACCAATAAAAGGGATATGGGATTGGGATAGGACTCTCACACTCCCATCGCCATCAAGATGGATTTCCCCTGCACCAATAACATGAATGGGTACGAGGCATGCACAGTAGGCCTCAAAGTTGATGTTAAGAAAGGTATTAAATGCCTAAATGTCTACGGGGATTTTTCCCTCATCATCGGTCAAGTGCTCCGAAAATGGAGAGTCAAGGACGAGAAAATCCAACCCTTCTATGCCCACTTAGAAGAACTAGCCTCCCAATTCCAAGACATCACTTTCATTTACCTACCTTGAGCAAATAATAACCTAGCCTATGCCCTCTCTACCTTGGCCTACATGGCTGACATGCCAGAAGGAATAACAATGACCCCTTTCCAGATTCAAAAGCAAGACAAACCAACCCACTGCTACCACATTGAGCTCGTCACCACAAAAGATCTTGAGATAGCCAATTGTTGGTACTAATATATTTGGTACCTCCTCAAGCATGGTAGGTATCCCGAGGGTTATAACAAGAACGATCGAGCAACCTTTCGAAGACTGGCTGCCCTATACATCATCTGTAACAAAGCACTGCTCAAAATGAACTTCGATGGAACTCATCTACACTACATCGCAGGGGATGACATTGAAAAGATAATGGAAAAGATCCAAAATGGGGAATTCGGACCCCACATGAACGGTCACATGGTTTCCAAAATGATCATCCGACAGGGCTACTATTGGACCACCATGACCTAGGATTGCACTGCCTATGTCCGAAGATGCCTAAAATGCTAATAATTTAGCATCTTCCTCCACATGAATTATACAACATGACCTCTCCCTGACCGTTCTCCACCTGGGGCATCGACATCATAGGGAAGGTCACACTGAAGGCTTCCAATGGGTATGAGTTCATCCTAGTTGCAATTAATTACTTCACCAAATGGGTCGAAGCGGAGTCATACGCAGTGCTAGTATCAAATTCGTCAAGAAAAACATCATCCTCCGGTATGGGGTCCCGCACAAGCTAGTATCAGATAACGAGTTACATTTCAAGGAAAAAGTCACAGAGGTGGTCAACGAGTGTGGGATTCAGTGACACAAATCTTCTTCCTACTGACCTCAGACCAATGGTGCAGTTGAAGCCACCAACAAGAACCTCAAAGCCATCATCAACAAGATGACCGAATGTTGTCGGGATTGGGATGATCGGATCCGATACGCCCTCTGGGGCTACCAAACCTCCATTCAAACCTCTACTGGGGCTACCACTTACTCTCTAGTCTACAGCATGGAAGCAATCTTACCAATGGAGGTGGAAATACCCTCATTACGTGTCATGCTTGAAAGAAAGGTCAGTGAAGAAGACTGGTGCTAAAGTCATCTTGACGAGCTGACCCTCCTAGAAGAAAGGATATTATAAGCACTATACCACATACAAGGTTACCATCGCCTAATAGCGCATGCATTCTATAGTAGAGTCGAGGACTATAGTGTTCGAAAAGGGGTCCTAGCCCTCAATGAAATCATAGAACCCATATGGGACCCTAGAGGGAAATTCAAGCCCAATTGGAGTGGACCCTACATTGTCAAGAAGATCTTGTTCGGTGGTGCCTCCATGCTTATCGATTTAGATGGGGAAGAGATGGATCGTCCAGTCAACCTGGACCGTCTCAAGAAGTTCTACCCTTTCTCTGAAATCTCAGCGCGCTACGACTCTTCTCGTCTCCCTTCTATTTTAAAAAAAATCTTTTTATTTCCTTCTAACCAGAACTACGTGGGCCTAATGCTCTGTAAAAAACCATTTTTAATTAAAATTAAAACTTTTCAAAAACCCCAGAGGTACGTAGGCAGCTCATACACCTTACATGAGCACGACCCTTTTATTTTCACAAAATACTATTCTTTTCTTATCTCCGAGAACAACAGTCAATTCCAACATATATTTAAACAAAAGGATTATGTATGCCTTAGCGATATATATAGATAATTCAAACAACACAAATTCATCGAAAGGCACAGCTAGATGATAAAAAACTTGTTTATTTCATTAATAGGAAATTACGGTATAGATTACATAAGAAAAGGAATGGATAACTCCCTTTCCCCTACCTTCCTAAAAAAAGCCAAAATAAAATCCCCACATTTATCCCTCGTTATACAATAAACTCTCCTGGAGTCATACCCACAGCTACCAGAGGAGCCTGCTCCATCATCATCATCTGCATCCTGGGGTCCCTAAGTTTGCCCTGCCTGAACAGAGTGTCACAGACACTCCATGGACCGATAAGCTCGAACCAGCTTCGAATAAACCACAACAGCTCCTTCCATGGTATCAATACAAAAATGCCACCTTTTTCGAGTCTCTACTACCAACATCTTGCTAACTACTCTCCTCTAACCACTTCATATAATCCCTAGGGATATGCTAAACTCTCCCAACAGACTGAGAGGGACGGGTTGACGGATGCCGATTCTCCCACAGAGAGCCAAGTCGCTGGCGCAGACGCTCGGTCAAATCCTCTACCATAAAGAAATTTAGTGTCTGAGGTGGCACGACATGTGCGCAGCCAATTTAGCACAGAAGTCGACAAGGGAAATAAAAAGAGGTCTGGTTGAGACGAACTAGCCACACATACGGGTATTTTCCTAGCTCTAGAATAGGCAACAACTGTCCCCACCAAGGCACTGACCAATAAAGATTCTGAGCCCATGATCCACAAGCCAATTCTCCAGGCCAATGCTGAAGAAATGACGTGAAAAGAAGTTGGGTACAACCGACAAAGGATATTCTGGAAGAGTCATCAGGGAGAGTCTTTCAGATAACCACATGAACAGCATCACGGGGCTACCCCGCAAGAAGTCAGAACAACCTTCTCGCCAGTCATCCAGACCGTGCAGGGTCTTCGCCAGTATCATCGTCGTAGGATTGCGACGGTATGACATCCATAAAGTAATGGATATAAGTTGCAGATCCACCAGCAGTTCCCCAGTCACCACCAATAATTTTGAAACTAGGCCCAGAGCAACGGCTCCAGCATGACCAGCATCACCTAATTCCCGCAAATGCACGGACTGCAACACCGCTGGGAGGGAGATCATTCCTTCGACAACCAGTGATCTAGTCGCCAAAGGCGAAATACGAAGAAGCCCAGCCATTAAATCCTTGGGAGAAGTGGAAAATTCGGGTAAAGCCACAGCAACACTAAGATTTATCCCCATCATGGCAAAAAATTCTTCATAGGTAGGACAAACTTCATCCAACCCAAAGAGGAATACATGGTTTTTGGGGTACCAAAATTGTACCACCGCCATCAGCATGTTCCACTCAATGGACCGATTGCACCACAAAGAGACTCGACGCATGTTGAAAGCATCGTAGTTGACATTATAAGAGCACATCTCTTCCAAGGCTTCGAGGTAGTTAGAAAACTCAATGCTACCAGGGAGATCCATCTTACAGGACTAAGAGATAGTAGGAAACTAAGTAAGAATGTGAAGGTGTGATGAAAACACTCCACCCCTACCCCTTTTTATACTTGAGAACCCTCACATAAGACATAATCCCTGCAGAAATAAGAGGGAATCCTACCCCACAAAGTACCAAAAGGCTGAAGAGGACACTAATCAAAGCCTTGAATTGATGGGACTGGCTTTGACTATCGATAGGCAGGACAAGGGGCTTACCGATCGGCAACCCCCTATTTTTGGAAGTTTTCCTTTTTCCTCTTTTGTAAAAATCATAAGCTCAATAAAAATAAATTAATATTCCCAATAGAATTTCAAAAATCCTTTTCCACCCCTATATAATTTCCCATTCTCAAAACTTTTCTTAAAATCCTAAAAATATCTCTTTTTACGGTCTCAGCAGTAAAGTAAAAAGCGTATGTGCATGAATTCACTCATTCATCATTAACAAAGGATAATAAAAAATCCCATTGCATTGGATATATATATTCTTCTGTGTTACATCAAATTTTGTAGGAAATAAAAGAAAAGAAAAAAACAAAGGGACTCGGCCCGAACCCACATTCTCTCTCACCTACCCTCCCTCCTCTCTCTAAGAGCTTCCACCCTTGCGACGCGCTCTCTTTCCCTTACGGCGAGACGACGCACCACCGCTACCCGAGGCAGAATCCTCCCCGAACGAAGCAGATGACACCAAACAAGAAGGAACCCGAACCGCATCCCGAATATGGGCGATCTCCAAAGAGATCTAGTCCCTAATATCACTTAGCCAAGTGGTTGACACCCGGACTTGCTGCAAGAAGAAGGAAAAATCGGTATCAAAGAAGGATCAAAATAGAAAGTGAACCAAAAAGAGGAAAAGAATAGAAATGTATACCGCGGGACAAAGAACCTCCTCTGTCAAACCCAACTCCTCCGGATCCATCACGTGAGGACGGTGTAAAATAGGCACCATCCCTCCATCAACTCGCCGAATGTTGTATGAAGGGGTATGCAATCGCACAAAGGGAACCTCTGAAGTCGTCGCTGTTGCAGACGCTGCTGGACCACCACCACTGTGAGAGGACCCCATCGCCCGACTCGAACCCGCAGGAAGGAAAGGCAAGGCATCGTATATACTGGGCACTATCAACCAGCTCGTCACAAAGTCCATATAGTCATACGGTGTAGCCATATCAGTGTATAATAGGTAGGACTCACCGATCATCACCACGATCCTCGCATCATCCGGCATCAGCTTCTCTCACCTTATATACATAGGAGGCTACACAAGTGGCAGCACCACCTCCTCCTTAGCAATCTTCTGAACCACCCACTCACCGAGATACCAGGAATGGCCGAACTCATGCACCAGCAAATGCCTCATCTGCGTATTCACCCCGGTCGCCCCCATGTCCTGAATGCCTGTCCCCCAAGGGTAAAAGGTCACTTGAAAATCCCCGACAGGCATAAGTCAATACAAAATCAGAACATGCCAAAACTAAGGCTAAAAAGGAGTCTTACCCTACCACTGGTCAGGCCATTCATGACCTGATGCACCGCCTCTAGAGAAAGAGATCCCTTTGACTACCGATTGGCCTTGCGCCATCGATGCAATCGATAGAAGTCCCCAAAGGTATCGTCCTTCAAGGCGATCAGCTGGGTATTTCACCCAATCACCTCATAGAACCACGTCTGCCAAAGATAAGAATTCATAATAAAAAGAGACGCATAAGGAAAATGCGAATGCATGAAAGGAAAAATGAGCAAAATTAAAGAAATACCTCAAAAAGATATGTGGCTCCAGTAAAAGTTTGTCTGCAGCACCGACTAAATGCATCCAAAGAAAAATAGAGGGTTGCCAAAGACAGGCTCCCCCAATCATAGAGAGGGATGTTAAAAAACATCCTCAAGTGCGGAAGGAACCACAAATGGATGACATCGCCACTTGACGCCACCATGAAACCTCCCAGCACCAGCAAAATGAATAACCGAGCCATCTGCCTCACCTGCAACCCATCCTCCACATTAACCACCCTACTCAGCAGGGTATCATTCAGCAAGGATAGCCGGATGGAATCCCCAGAGACTATCCTCCCTACATCACCAAGCGCCGCCCTCACCACCTACGGCCTCACCCTTAGAGAGCGATCCACCTTTATCTACTCCCCATCGCAATCCAACTCCAGCAGTTGCTACACATCTATTGGAGTCATGGTCATCTCCCCCAAAATATAAATGGAAGGTGTTGGTAGTATCCCACCATATCTCCCCTAGAGCACATAAGACCGGTGTCGACCGAGGTGTCTCATCCAGCGTAGACGCCAACATCCCAAAACCCGCTGATGATACCACCCAACGCACCACATGTGGAAGAGGCTCCCAGACGTCCTTAAGCCCCGTCGTCCCATGGGCACGCATGTTATTGAAAGAGATATCAAACTGTCAAAAGAAGAAACCTTGTCAAAATTCAAGAAGGAAGGAAAAATCATCAAAAAAGAGAAGAATGCCAATAGTGAGGTTACTTACATAACCGCCAGGACTCACCACCCTCGAGGAGTGATGAAGCGATGACTCCCGTAGTAAAGTCCGCTCATTCGTAATCGGCTCGAATGCATCAAAGGAGTTATCGCTCCCCAAAGTAAGAGGCTCCCTGTCCCTCCACTCCACGTTCGCCCAGTCATCAACAGTCAACCATTCCCTATGCGCTGCAGTGCTCATAAAGGCATCCATTTCTTAGAGATCGAAATGCTAGAACAATTTGCAGAAGAAAATCGTAGAAAGAAAGAAAGCAAGAATCTATGAAAATGAGGGGAATTCACCCCCTTTATATAGGATGCCAAGGGTTATGCCGATCGGCATTGACCCCCCAACCACCGATCGACACTGACCTGTTACCTTCTCGAGATAGTCCAAAAGTCCGTGCCACTGTCGAATGGCACCCTCTGAACCTTGCCGACCGGCACCCCCATAAAATTTCATACAAAAATTCCCAAAAAATACCAGAAAGCCTTGAAAAATTCCTAGAAAATTCCTAAATATCCCAGGAAGGATTTATAACATTTTCACTATGAAAATTTCACACTCCCTAAAGCGAAACCCCCATTTCCCCAGTTGAACTCTAAAAAACCAAGTAAAACTCCTCCTGGCAACGTCCCTAGAGGATATCTAAAGATCACCCCCTATGGCCCAAAGATCTCAAGCAATACATCCGAACCCTGGACCACCTAATCACTTCCCCAATGGAGTTTACGACATCAAACTTTCCTTTCCTCCGTAAAATCCAAAAAATCATAAGGATTCCCCCAGCGAAACTCCCGGGCACACTACATTTTCCCCAGCTTATTCGTTATTCCCCAGAGGAATCCAAAGTCCAATCTTTACCCCCAGTAGAATCCATGATTGTCCCAAAGGAAATATAGGTCAGAATTAACCTCGGTCTTGGATCATCACCTTAGTTAGGTCAGAATTGACCTCGATCCTCGGTCATCACTTCTCTTAGGTCAGAATTGATCTCGGTCTTGGATCATCACCTTAGTTAGGTCAGAATTGACCTCAGTCCTCACCTCTCTTAGGTCAGAATTAACCTCGGTCTTGGATCGTCACCTCTTTTATGTTAGGATTGACCTCGGTCTTGGATCGTCACCTTAGTTAGGTCAGAATTGACCTCGGTCCTCGATCATCACCTTTTTTAGGTCAGATGCGACCTCGGTCTTGGATCGTCACCACCTCTCTTTGGTCAAAATTGACCTCGGTCTTAGATTGTCACCTTATTTAGGTTAGAATTGACCTCGATCCTCGGTCGTCACCTCTTTTAGGTCAGAATTGACCTCGGTCTTGGATCATTACCTTAAGACCACCGAATTTGTTTTGACCCGCAGAATTGGTCATCTCAACTTAAGCCCGCAGAATTGGCTTCAACCACATAATTGGTCATCTCATACTTAAGCCTGTAGAATTGGATTCGACCCGCAGAATTGGTCATCTCAACTTAAGCCCACAGAATTGGCTTCAACCTACAGAATTGGTCATCTCTACTTAAGCCTGCAGAATTGGCTTTGACCCACAGAATTGGTCATCCCACCTTAAGCCCTCAGAATTGGCTTCGACCCGCAGAACTGGTCATCTCTACTTAAGCCCACAGAATTAGCTTCGACCCGCAGAATTGGTCATCTCATACTTAAGCCCGTAGAATTGGCTTCGACCCATAGAAGTGGTTATCTCAACTTAAGCCCACAGAATTGGCTTCGAATCACTGAATTGATCATCTCAACTTAAGCCGCAAACATGGCTTCGACCCATAGAATTGGTCATCTCTACTTAAGCCCGCAGAATTAGTCATCTCAACTTAAGCCCCCAAAATTGTCTTCGACCCGTAGAATTGTTATCCCACCTTAAGCCCTCAGATTTGGATTCGATCCATAGAGTTGGTCATCTCATACTTAACCCTGCTGAATTGGCTTCAACCCACAGAATCGGTCATTCCCAGCACACTCCGTAGATCCTCAGAATTGACCTCCACCCCCTGAATTGGTCATCCTCGCTTCCTTAGGTCCTCAGAATTGACCTCGACCCCCTGAATTGGTCATTCTCATTTCCTTAGGTCCTCAAAATCGGCCTCGACCCTCTGAATTGGTCATCCTCGCTCCCTTAGGTCCTCATAATCGACCTCGACCCTTTGAATTGGTCATCATCCCTCAAAAGCATCGTGCGGTGTCTATTCGACGGCTATCGTTTGTTCCAAACTCACCCATCGAGGGTCTCCATAGACACCCCATTTTGTTACCCCCTAAACTCTCCTTAGGTCCCTGTCACCTTCCTTCATCACTATAAACCCAGGTCATACCCCGAGTACTGACCTAAAAGCCATCGGGCACTCCCAGGCTCTGTTTCACCAAAAGTCAAAGTTTTCAACTCGACTGATACTAAATGAATCCTTAAAGGGAACTGAAACCCCTTTCTAACGGTCCATCACATGCACAATTCCGACTTACCATGTGGACGAACGACCTATTTTCCCCCAAAACTCAATCAAGAGGCCACTGGGCGCTCATGTGCTCCGTTTGACCTAAGTCAACTCTTCATCACGACCGAGACTGAATGAATCTTTTAAGGTCACTGAAACCCCTTTCCAATGGTCCGCTCTGTGTGCAATTCTGACTTACGGTACGGACGAACGATCCATTTTACTTCGAGAGGTCATCGAATTCTTCCAGGGCCCGATTGACCAAAGTCAACTCCCCGAACTAGATCAAACTCTTTGGAATGTCGAAGTACATATTGATATACCCATATATACCCTTGGCCAGGCCGAGGGCGCCCTACACCTGGACGGGGTCAAGATGACCTCTCAACATATATCAGACGTCCCTCCCAGGGGAAGACCCCTCATCAGGCCCAGACAACCCTTCAAGGGGCAGACCCTTCATCATGGTCCAGACGACCCTTCAGGGGGCTGACCCCTCACTAGGCCCAGATGACCCTTTAAGGTGCTGACCCCTCACTAGGACCAGACGGCCCTTCAAGGGGCCGACCCCTCATCAGTGTCGGACGACCCTTCAAGGGGCCGACCCCTCATCACGCTCAAATGACCCTTCAAGGGGTCGAGCCCTCACCAGACCCAGATAACCCTTCAAGGGGCCGACCCCTCACCAGGCCCAGACGACCCTTTGAGGGGCCGACCCCTCACCAGTATCGGACGACCCTTCAAGGGGCCGACCCCTTATTAAGCTCGGACGACCCTTCGAGGGGCCGACCTCTCATCATGGTCCAGACGACCCTCCGAGGGTACGATAGTACGAGGTCTAAATTAGGTCAGACTCACTACCAGAAGAAACTTTGCCCTCGGCCTCGTATCACAGGCCGAGGGTGACATCATCAAAGCGCGTGGTTCGGGAGACACGTTGAACAGTGCGCGTGAGGCTCATATGGCACTTGGAAGACCGTTATAATAATATCACCCCCTCACGTGAGGGAATATTATGTCATCATTTGTCATCTACATGTGTCAACAGGAGATTGGCTAGATCATCATTCACATGCACCATGCATACTTGGGGGTACACTACACCCCCCAAAACCTATATATACTTGTCACCTACAACCCTACAGGAGGATGGATCGATCGATAATTGTAACCCTAGCAAAAAACTCTGCTTATACACAGTAGAGAGAGAGAGTGGGCTTATGTGCATTGTATCCAAGGCCATTAGTTCCCATACTTAGTGGATCACACACTCACAGTGGATGTAGGCTTAATTGTCTGAACCACTATACGTCATTGTCTTATTGCTCTTATACTCATCTCCTTCTATATACTGATACATACATATATCCAGGGCTTCCATGGTTACTACTGTTTGAGTTCATCATCACTTACCTGGTGGTGCTGAATCCCAGCATGATCAGTTTTGCACCGTCTGTGGGAACGAGAAGACATCTATTCCTTTGTATAGCTTGACCTCACTGGACACTCTGGTGGTGAACCAGTTCTCCCCCTGTGAGGAGATGTTTCACCATTGAAAGAGACCCATTAAGGTTCTCAAGCTCACTAGTCTTTTCTTCAGTTTATCTTTTCATAGCTCAAACACATGGCACCGGAGATGTCACCACCGCCACTTCCTCCACCAGATGGTGGAGTAGGACCCAGTTCTAATCTGCCAACACCTCAGTCTGAGATGGCTGATGTGGCAGCATCCTTGAAGTCTCTGGCATCAAGCCAGCGGATCATGCAGAAGAAGTTCACAGCTCTAAGCCAGAACATACTAAGACCACCAGGGGTCTCACCTGAGATGATTACTCCGGCAGCAGCTCCAGGTCCACATGAGTTCAGGGGACCACCCCAGGCACCACGCAAAGACTTGCCACCCCCTCAACGACATAGGGATGTTACTGATCCCCGACATCTACGCCTAGGGAGGCAAGGAAACCCTTTCCTTGAAGACAGGTACGATGATCTGGAGGGAGAAGAGGCCCCCATAGAGTGCTGGGAGCCGTATGAGGTCTCCAACAATACTATATGGCCTCTCTAAGAGAGCAGAGGGAAGTGTGGGAGGCAAAACCGTGACGATCGTCCGAGAGGCTCTTCCTTTGATTGTTTGAGTATGGGGTCGTCCTTTGAGAGGCTGGGCCTAGTGAATGATCTGTGGTAAAAATTTTCCTGATCAAGGAGTGCTGCGAGGTCCAGAAGGGAGGCAGCAGATGGAAGATCCCATAGGGGCCGACCCCTAGGATGGGATGACGGTCAGGGGGAAGTAAACAGCCGACACAGGCCTGCCGTGGCAAAACTCTCCGTCCACCTTAGAGAGGCGACATTGGATAACATTGGCCAAGCCGACCCTACGAGGCCCTGGAATGACTCGATCCAGCGACTAGAGAATAAGATTGGTGATATTATGAAGATCCGGGACCCTCTTCAAAGAGGATACTCTATAGGCTCACCCATTGTGGCGAAGATAGGCAATTTCCCCACGCCATCCAAGTTCAAGCCCTCCAGTGGTCACCCCAAGGTATGGCGGGAGTACCAACCCTATCCATCATATTGAGATGTATCAGTTAGCGACGGATATATACTCTATCTCAAATGAGATGAGGTTTCGTGCCTTCTCTAGCACTCTGACTAGGGATGCACATGTCTGGTATATGTCTCTTCCAAAAAACTCCATTAAAAACTTTAATCAGTTGGCAGATAGGTTTATCCACAACTTTTTCTTTAGAGTGAGGCCACAGAAGAAGACCACACACCTGCTCTATGTTAAGCAGGGGAAGAATGAGAGTCTAAGAAACTACATAGCCAGATTCAATAAAGAAAAGTTAGAGGTTGAAGACTATGAGGAGAGAATAGCCATGACTGCTCTCATTAGAGGACTCTAGAAGGGAAAGCTACTGTGGAAGCTTGCAGAAGACCCTCCGAGGATGATGGTTGAACTATTGTCAACAGCAGGAAAGGTGATGAACGCCGAAGAGGCTATGGCTACAAAATACGAAGATGAAAAAGGAGGCACCAGTGGGGGTAAGTACCATAAGAAGGGAAAAGAGGGGAAGAAGAGGTTTACGAATGACAAGTTCACTGATTACACCCTCTAACGGTCAGCTATGAACATATTCTCAATGAGATAAAGAGTGATCGATCCCTGAAGTAGCCTGAGAGTTTAAGGGAAGCCCCAACAAGAGGAATAAAAACCTATGGTGTGAATTTCACCAAGACCATGGCCACGTGACAGACAAATACTTTGCTCTGAAAGATGAGATTAAAAAAATGTTGAAGGAAGGGAAGCTGAGGAAGTACGTTGACAAGAGTGCCTTCAAGAGGGGCCGAGGGGACGACCCCAGAAAGAAGAGAGGTGACGCATGTAGAGAAAGTCCTCCAAAAATAAGGGATGACCCTTATGATGATGAGGATGATATTGACCTCCCTCCAAGCGATGACCACGACCCTATCAAGAGACTTAATATGATCTCTGTCGGTGTGGGGATGATCTCCGGGGGTCTAGCAGGAGGAGGGTCAGAGGTCGCAGACAGGAAGGCCCATGTAGCTGAAGCCAAGGCAGTAACAAAAACTGTATACTCAACCTATTTGGAGGCAAAGTCAGAAAATAGGAAGAAGGTCGACATGGATACTCTGATAGTGGGATTCTCAAGAATGGACTTCAAAGGCCTCTTAGCCCCACATGATGACCCTCTCATCATCACTACCAGGGTGCACGGATGCGAGGTGCTAAGGATCTTGGTAGATGGGGGTAGTTCTGCAGATGTGATGTTTTGGATGTGCTTCAAAGCCTTGGGTCTCAGCCGTGCTAGACTCATCCCATACCATCACCCATTGATTGGGTTCAGTGGAGAAAAGGTTCATCCCCTTGGAGTGTATGAGTCCGATGTCAGGATGGGGGACGAGTGGCCGAGATGGCTTACCAAGAAGGTCAGCTTCTTCATGATGGAAGAATATGTCTTCTCGGCCTATAACATTATACTAGGGAGGGTAGCCCTCAAGGGGTTTGAAGCTGTGCCGTTTACAGTCCATCAGATGATTAAATTTCCAACCCCTTACGGGGTAGGGGAAGTTCAGGGAGACCAGATGACAGCACGAGAATGTTATTACAACTCCGCCGAAGAAAAAGAGGCACACAAGTGGGATACAACCACTTACAATATTGATACCCTCGACCCCATGGACGAGGCGAAGCTAAATAAAGGAGAGGCCGTGGAAGAGGTAGAATCCATCATCCTCAATGAGGATGACCTGAAAAAACCCATCCAAATAGGTAAGTCTTTGAAGCCAAATATCAAGGAAGACCTCATCAAATTATTGAGGAGAAGACATAACGTCTTTGCATGGAGTCATGTAGATATGCTGAGGATCAACCCTGAAATCATGTGCCACAAGCTCAACGTGGTAGACGGTCCAAAGACAGTAAAGCAGAATAGGAGAATTTACTCTCGAGAAAAATATGAGGTCATTAGGGATGAGGTCAAGAAGCTGGAAGATGGTGAGTTTATCATAGAGGTCATCTACCCTGAATGGTTGTCCAATGCAGTAATTGTCCCAAAAGCCTACGGGAAGTGGAGGATGTGTGTAGACTTCACAGACCTCAACAAGCATTGTACCAAAGACAGCTTCCCTTTCCCCACCATTGATCAGATGGTAGATGCTACCGCAGGCCATAATCTCATGAGCTTTATGGATGCCTACTCAGGGTACAACCAGATCTTTATGAGCCATGGGGACTCAGAGAAAACTACTTTTATTACTGACAAGGGGACATACTGTTATAGGGTTATGCCCTTTGTCCTGAAGAATGCAGGGGAAATGTATCAGCACCTTATAAATAAAATGTTCGAAGACCAAATCGGAAAGTCTATGGAGATCTATGTAGATGACATGCTGACTAAGAGTCTAAAGGCAGAGGATCATGTGGAAGACCTTAAGAGGACCTTTAATACGATGGATAAGTATCAGATGAAGCTCAACCCGACCAAGTGTGTCTTCGAGGTTGGATCAGGGAATTTCTTAGGGTTCATGGTTAATCAAAGAGGCATTGAGGAAAATCCAAAGAAAAGAAAGGTCCTCTTAGAAATAAAGACCCCCAGGACCATTAAAGACGTTCAGAGGCTCACGGGGCGAGTGGCTGCTTTGAATAGGTTCGTGTCCAGAGCCACAGACAAGTGTTTACCATTATTCAAAATACTCAGAAAGGCCTTCAAATGGAGCAAAGAGTGTGCCGAGATACGGAGCTATGAAACTCACTGTCATCGGAGACACCTTGTACAAAAATGGGTTTTTTCTCCCCTTACTTAGGTGTGTGCACCCGTATGAAGTCCCAGGCATTTTACGAGACTTGAACGAGGGGTCACATTCAAGCCACATTGGGGGTAGGTCTTTAGCGAAGAGGATAGTAACCCAGGGGTACTAGTGGCCAACCTTGGGGAACGATGCCACATCATATGTAAAAAGGTGTGATAAGTGTCAGAGATTTGCCACCATCCCTCACCAAACCCACCAGCCTCTTACTTCCATTACATCCCCATGGCCATTTACAGTGTGGGGGATCTACCTAGTAGGACCCTTGCCTAGGGCCATCAATAACTATCGGCTCCTCATCGTGGCAAGCGACTATTTTTCAAAATGGGTGGAGGCTGAGCCGATGGTCATGATTACCGAGCAGAAGACCTTCCAATTCATTTGGAAAAATATTATATGCAGATATGGTCTCCCGAACACCCTCATCTCAGATAACGAGACTCAATTCAAGAACGCATCTCTAGATAAGTACTGTGAAAGGGTGAGTATCAAATAATTCTTCTCTACCCCAAGACGACCTCAGGCTAATGGGCAAACGGAAGTTACAAATAGGACGATCCTAGATGGGATCAAGAAGAGACTTGAGGAGGCAAAAGGAAGATGGGTTGAGGAGTTATATGCTGTACTATGGGCCTACAGGACGACAGTAAAGACCTTTACCGGAGAAACCCCATCCATGCAAGCTTATGGCTCGAAAGCCGTCATCTCCACTGAGATCGGGTTTCCTACTCATAGGGTCCAAATGTATGACCCTCAGAGAAATAGGGAAGAGAGGAGACTTGACTTAGACCTGATTAAGGAAAGGAGGGAAGACGCCGAGATAAGGAAAGCAGCCTACCCGCAGAGGACTGCAAGGTTCTACAACCTGAGGGTGAAGCAGAGGCCAATTGCAGTGGGGGACTTAGTCCTCAAAAAGACTTGGCAGAAGCCCAAAAAGCTCCATCCAAATTGGCATGTCCCACATAGGGTGATTGATGAAGTTTTCCCTGGGACCTATAGACTAGAAAACCTAGAAGGGGAACCCTTTTCCAACCCCTGGAATGCAGATCATTTGAAGAAATACTATCAATAATTTTGTAAAGTCCTATCGAACCACAGTTGTAATGAACATGTTGCTCTACCAGAACACTTGGAATGTTAATGAGAATGTCACATTAATCCCTAATTTTGTGTTTGATTAGTCCAAGTGTGATTGGGGTGATACTCGTTGGGACTACCCTCGGCTTCAAAACCATTGGGTTGGTAAAAAACCCCCCCCGGCTATACTGAGGGAAAATGGTGGGGACGACCCCTCATTTACCCTCAATAAAGACGAGGGAGGACTTCAATTAAGATTGGTGGTAACCACCCTCGGCAATAATTATGGAAAATGGTGGGGACGACCCCTCATTTATCCTCAAGAAAGACGAGGGAGGACTTCAAAACCACTGGGTTGGTAAAAAACCACCCTCGGCTATGATGAGGGTCAATGGTGGGGATGACCCCTCATTCACCCTCAAGAAAAGATGAGGGAGAACTTCAATTAAGATTGGTGGTAACCACCCTCGGCTACAATGAGGGGAAATGGTGGGGACGACCCCTCATTTACCCTCAAGAAAGACGAGGGAGGACTTCAAAACCATTGGGTTGGTGAAAAACTACCCTCGGCGATGATGAGGGTCAATGGCAGGGACGACCCCTCATTCACCCTCAAGAAAGACGAGGGAGGACTTCAAAACCATTGGGTTGGTGAAAAACCACCCTCGGCTATGATGAGGGTCAATGGTGGGGACGACCCCTCATTCACCCTTAGGAAAGACGAGGGGGGACTTCAAAATTTTAAACATCAATTAAGATTGGTGGTAACCACCCTCGGCTATAATGAGGGAAAATGGTGGGGACGACCCCTAATTTACCCTCAAGAAAGACGAGGGAGGACTTCAATTAAGATTGGTGGTAACCACCCTCGGCTATAATGAGGCGAAATGGTGGGGATGACCCCTCATTTACCCTCAAGAAAGATGAGGGAGAACTTCAAAACCATTGGGTTAGTAAAAAACCACCCTCGGCTATGATGAGGGTCAATGGTGGGGAGGACCCCTCATTCACCCTCAAGAAAGACGAGGGAGGACTTCAATTAAGATTGGTGGTAACCACCCTCGGCTATAATGAGGGCAAATGGTGGGGACGACCCCTCATTTACCCTCAAGAAAGACGAGGGAGGATTTCAAAACCATTGGGTTGGTAAAAAACCACCCTCGACTATGATGAGGGTCAATGGTGGGGACAACCCCTCATTCACCCTCAAGAAAGATGAGGGAGGACTTCAAAACCATTGGGTTGGTGAAAAACCACCATCGGCTATGATAAGGGTCAATGGTGGGGACGACCCCTCATTCACCCTCAAGAAAGAATAGGGGGACTTCAAAATTTTAAACATCAATTAAGATTGGTGGTAACCACCCTCGGCTATAATAAGGGAAAATGGTGGGGATGACCCCTCATTTACCCTCAAGAAAGACGAGGGAGGACTTCAATTAAGATTGGTGGTAACCACCCTCGGCTATAATGAGGGAAAATGGTGGGGACAACCCCTCATTTACCCTCAAGAAAGACCAGGGAGGACTTCAAAACCATTGGGTTGGTGAAAAACCACCCTCGGTAATGATTAGGGTCAATGGCAGGGTAGATCGCTCATTCACCCTCAAGAAAGACGAGGGAGGGCTTCAAAACCATTGGGTTGGTGAAAAACCACCCTCGGCTATGATGAGGGTCAATGGTGAGGACGACCCCTCATTCACTCTCAGGAAAGACCAGGGGGGCTTCAAAATTTTAGACATCAATTAAGATTGGTGGTAACCACCCTCAGCTAAAATGAGGGAAAATGATGGGGACGACCCCTCATTTACCCTCAAGAAAGACGAGGGAGGACTTCAATTAAGATTAGTGGTAACCACCCTCGGCTATAATGAGGGAAAACGGTGGGGAAGACCCCTTATTGACCCTCAAGAAAGATGAGGGAGGACTTCAAAACCATTGGGTTGGTAAAAAAACACCCTCGGCTATGATGAGGGTCAATGGTGGGGACGACCCCTCATTCACCCTTAAGAAAGACGAGGGATGACTTCAAAACCATTGGGTTGGTGAAAAACCACCCTCGGCTATGATGAGGGTCAATGGTGGGGACGAACCCTCATTCACCCTCAGGAAAGGCGAGGGATGACGCCAAAATTTTACACATCAATTAAGGTTGGTGGTAACCACCCTCGGCTATAATGAGGGAAAATGGTGGGGACGACCCCTCATTTACCCTCAAGAAAGACGAGGGAGGGGTTAGTGATATTGTTAATTTAAAAAACATCACAATGCAAAGCATAGAAGAGACAAGTACAGAAGACAAAAAGAGGCATTATATTACAAAATGAAGATGCTTGTCCGATAAAAGAGTACAAAAATATTGATTACACGATGAGGGTATGGGCTACAGATAGCCACCCTATTGAGAAACGTCGGAGGGCAATGTTTCAACATTAATGATGGGGGTTTCCTCGATGAGAAAGACAGGCCGATCCTCAGACGTACTGGTGCCCTCGGCGTGCGCTTGAGACTCCACTTGAGCAAAAGCCTCAATAATTAGGGGTCGTCCAGTTGGACTGCTTCAATAGAGGGGCGGACAGAGGATACTGCGTCAGTGAACTTAAGGATGACCCACCGATAGGCCGTCCTAGTCCCCCTCTCTAAGTATTCAAGACCGAAGCCTTGAAACTCATCTGAGAGTTTGTAGGCCTCCACAGCATCGGCCTCGACTTTCTTTATAGCCCTCTCAAGATCAGTCTTAAACTGAACCTCCAAGGTTATCAAGGTCTTATCCTTCTCTTTTATAATCAAGTCCTTGGCCTTCAAGTCTGCATCATGCTGCTTCGTCAGCTCATCCAAGACCCTAGCATATTCGGTCCTGGCACTCTCCAGTTCAGTCCTTACAGTCTCAAGCTCTGTCTGTAGATCAACCTGGTGCTGAATGGCCCTCTCGGCTTCATGAAATTTTTATTGGTTTTCAGCCATCCACTTAGTGTCCGAGGTAAAGGCACAGACAGACTGTGCAGAAAAAGACACTTCTTAAAAGGATGAGGAAATAGTTAGTGAAAAATTCTATTAAGGAGATAAAGTAAAAACAAATACCTGAGCCACTGTGTGAAGACCATAATCATAAATCTTGGCCGGGGGCATCTTGGACAATAATTCATAGTCCACGACCGAGGGAGCGGTAAACATAGAGTCCTTGGTCTCCCTCAAGGACTCTATGTTTACCGCTCCCTCAAGTTACCAATGAGATAAGACGGTTCAGGCTTCAGGAATGATAAGTTCTGAGACCAATAGGCCCCCATACTGGAAGAGGAACCAGTCCCCTCAGACGGCTCCATCCTTGCCCTCGTCCTGGAATCTGGCCAAGGGTCAACAGGAACTTCAGTCCCTTTTCTTTTGTGACTATCGACGGAAGGATCAACAGGTGTCGACCCCACGACCTTTGACTTCTTTGGAGCCTACTGAGGCTTCTTGCCCTTCTTCTTGACTAAACCAGATAATAAACTTGGGGCAGTCATTTACCAATGATAATCAGAGATACCTACAGGACGACCTGAAAAGGAGACGACACATCAGAAAAATACAGAGGCAATGATGGAACACAACAAAAAACACAAGTAAAAAAGAATATAACTCACATAGCTCTATCAAGGGCTGAACCTCAGACCAACTTCTTTGAGGAATCGAGAGGTCATAAGATCTTCAAACTTTGCAAGTCCACCCTCTCTCCCTTGTTCTCTCACATACTCGACTATGTCCTTTTCATCCAAACTAAGTCTGAGGTCTGACCTAGCCTTCATCGAGGGGTTAGACCATCTCCTTGGAACCCTTGGACCATTGTCCAAAGGTTGAGTCTCGGCAGAAAATTCCCATTCCCCAGATATGAAGAATCTCTTCTTCCAGTCGTGGTTAGAGGCTTGTGCCACGTGGAGTTGTTTTTTTATCAAACCTCCTTGCCCCCAGATGATAATACCCAGGCTGCTTAGACGAGGAAGTGATATTATAACAATCCAAGAACAGATCGGCTGAAGGCTCATCAGTGAAGGTGTTCTTCCACAAGGAGACATAGCCGAGGATAGTCCTTCAAGAGTTAAGAGGAAGCTGAGAGGGGGCAACGCCGAGGGCTGACAATATATTGACTATGGCAGGGTGCAGAGGGAACCTAACACCGACCTTAAACATCTGTTCATATACTGCGATCTCTCCATCTTCACCCTCAAAGAATTTCTCAGAATCAGAGGGAACCCTCATACTTATGTTGGGAGGCACACCAAATGTATACCTCAACAGTAGGAGGTCACGATCCCTGATGGAGGAAACATAAGCCGAGGGGTGGGAGGTGTCAATTGGGTCAGTGTCTGAGTCCTCACCATCATCCTCAGTCCCCTCTCCCTCGGCCTCATCACCTGTCAGAGGTCCATGAGGAAAGGCCATCTGGAAGGCATGAGGGGATAAAGTTATCACAGGAATAGCCTCATAAGGGACCTTGGCCTGTCGTCCTGGGCTAAGATCAGGCATTTCTCTCCTCCCAGAAGGTCTAACACCTGTTGGAGACGATGCTCTCTCATCCATCTCTCCCTCGCACGATTGACTCTCGGCTGGACGACCGGACGACCCACAGGACTTAGGGGGCACGATAGTGGCTAATGGAATGGGAAAAATGGGTCGTACCCAATTAGGGTCGGCCCCTCATCTTCTCTCCTCCTCTTTCTCCATTCATCTAATATCTATTAAGAGATTCTCTCTCAGGGATGGAAACTCCTCAGCTAAACTGTAAAGCCTCCTAAGCATTAAGGGGAAGACCCTACACTTGGAAGAATTTGGCTAACCTAATTACAAACAAGTTGGCAGTTGACTAAGTTGGACTTTTGGATTGAAACTAAGGAAAGTAAAAGTTTTAACCCAGAACACTCAAGAATAAGCCACCGGAGAAGAACGCCGGAAAGTATGAAATAGCCAAAGAAAAATCTTGTCCTACAGACCTAAAGCAGTCAAAATATTGAAAAACAATGGAATGTAAAGAGGGCACTGGCTAAAAAGGATTACCTGAGAAAAGACGACGAGGCATGATGCTATGGAGATGTGGAAAATCTAGAGAGGGAGAGAGATTAGGCACGAAGAAGAAGAAGAAAAGAAATGATTTCAAAAATTACTTAAATACCTTGCTAATGAGTGGGTCCACTAACCAATGTAGAGCACAGCCCACGAGGAGGGCATCATTGGGGCAGAAAGTCCCAAGTGAAGTGTGCAGCCATCATGCTTAGGAAATTTTAACGATAGTATATATCTGCCCACATGTCACATCAGCTTGATAGGCGTCATTCATCTAACTGACCATACACTCATCTCAAAGGAAACACTATACCTCAGCCATCTCAACAACATCAATCGCTAAGGGATGGGGGTGATTGATATACCCATATATACCCTCAGCCAGGCCGAGGGTGCCCTACACCTAAACGGGGTCAAGATGACCTCTCAACATATATCAGACGACCCTCCCAGGTGCTGACCCCTCATCAAGCCCATACGACCCTTTAAGGGGCCAACCTCTTATCATGGTCCAGACGACCCTTCAAAGGGATGACCCCTCACCAGGCCCAGACGACCCTTCAAGGTACCGACCCCTTACTAGGACCAGACGACCCTTAAAGGGTCCGAATCCTCATCAGTCTCGGACGACCCTTCAAGGGGCCGACCTCTCATCACGTTCAGATGACCCTTTAAGGGGTCGAGCCCTTACAGGCCCAAACGACACTTCAATGGATCGACCCCTCACCAGGCCCAAACGACCCTTCAAGGGGCCAACCCCTCATCAGTCTCGGAGGACCCTTCAAGGGGCCGACCCCTCATCAGGCTCAGATGACCCTTCGAGGGGTTGACCCCTCATCATGGTCCAGACGACCCTCTGAGGGTACGACAGTACGAGGTCTAAATTAGGCCAGACTCACTACCAGAAGGAACTTTGCCCTCGGCCTCGTATCATAGGCAGAGGGTGACATCATCAGAGCGCATGGTTTGGGAGATGCGTCGAACAGTGCGCGTGAGGATCATATGGGATGTGGAAGACCGTTATAACCATATCACCCCCTCACGTGAGGAAATAGTATGTCATCATTCGGCATCTACAGGTGTCAACGGGAGATTGGATAGATCATCATTCACATGCACTATGCATACTTGGGGGGTACACTACACCCCCCAAGACCTATATATACTACTCACCTACAACCCTACAGGAGGATGGATTGATCAATAATTGTAACCCTAGCAAAAAACTCTGCTTATACACACAGTATAGAGAGAAAGTGAGCTTATGTGCATTGTATCTAAGGCCATTAGTGCCTATACTTAATGGATCACACACTCACAATGGATGTAGGCCTAATTGGTTGAACCACTATACATCATTGTCTTATTCCTCTTATACTCACCTCCTTCTATATACTTATACATACATATCTCCAGGGCTGCCATGGTTACTACTATTTGAGCTCATCATCACTAATCTGGTGTTGCTGATCCAAGCATCATCACATATCATAACGTTTCCAACGATCCACCTCATGCGCGATTCGAACTTTCCATGAGGACGAACGCTTCGTTTGCGTCCGACGATTTCCCGTCTAATGGACTGACGAATTATTTCGAGCCATATTTGACCCAAAGTGAACTCCCGAACCCGGGAGTAGTCCAAAGAAATTTCTAAGGACTCTAAATTACCTTTCCAACGGTCCACCCCATGTGTAATTCTGATCAACGATTTGCGTTCTGCGGCTAATTTTCTAAAAAGGCCTGAAAGACACTACCAAACGGAAGGTCCCAAACCCTGCCTATCGACAGTGTGACTAAATGCACCTGCCGATTGGCAGGAACAGGGCTATGCTAATTGGAAATGCCCTGGGCCTATAAAAAGGAGGCCTGACCTCACTTGCAAGAAGATCCCAGATCTAATAGATATCACTCTCAGCAAATCCAGAAAACCTCTCTCGAAGTCAGCGTGATTTCCACACCCAAATCCGTTTACAACTTTCACTTTTCATCATCCTTTTCATCAAACTTGGTGAATTCACTACCCTCCATCATCATCCAAGTCTAAATGCTGCTCTCCAACATTCAAGATCAAGCTCAAGATGTTCAAGAAGGTCCAATTTTCTCACCTCTCTCCTTAAATTCTCATAAATTCGCAATAACTTGTTTTATTACTTAGCACTTTTATGATCTCATCTCACACATCCTAATATATTTTTTATTTGGTATTATTGCACATCCCTCATTTTCATATAAATAAAAACCCCAAAAACAAGAAAAAGAGGGTTTGCTCATAAATTCCAAATGAGAATTTTCATACTTTTCTTACACGTTTCTCACAACTAAAACACTTTTTCTACACTCACACACACACACAAATAAGATAATCCCCCTCGATTGGATTTATGGGATAAACCCCACCCCTCGTCTTTCATGCAAACTACGTGGACTTTGATGCATCTATAGGCTACGTAGGCATCTCATGGTGAAACCCAAGACTCGAGTCCTATTTTAATTTTTTCTCTCATTTTCTATTTTCTCTAAACTCCACTGTCTTATATTATATATATATATATATATATACATATATTTGTTCTTAGTGGCGTATTATTCTGCATGCGTTATCGTTCCATCATAACAGTCAACGTAAGGATAATCGCGTAAATCCTATTTTGTAATATTATTTTTATACCTTCCTACGGATAACTCGCTTTATCTCTTCCATTATACAAGTCGAGGATTCCTATCTCCACTATATATACACATAAACACATATCACGAGGAAAATAAAGGAAAATAACAAAAATCCATGAGAGACCGATAGGGCAGAATGAGTGCCTAATACCTTACCATCTCGTAACTTAGCCTCCGGACCCTTTTCGAATCATTTTAGTTTCGTATGCATCAGTATGTCTTTGGATGCTTTCCTTCGGGATGGCTTTCCCTTTTCTTTTGTCTGTTTTGAGTAAAATAGACCGGCGACTCTAATCTCTCTATATCTTTCACCTCATCCAAATGACGCCGTCTAATGCGCTCCCAAGAGGGACGCGTAGGACCTAGGATCCTCCATCGCGCCGCCCGCGCGCTGCGAGGATCCGGGGGGATGGCCACAGTGATAATCACTAGCAACAAGAGTATGAGAGGTTGCAATTGTACCTCTTTTATTAGTGCGAGCCATATAGAGGGTGCTCCTATCTATAGGTATTGGAATAAGAAGATCATACTATTTAACTACTTGATAAATCGTGGAATTGATCTTCAACAAGAGTACTTGTTCGATCGTATTATATTTTCCCAACTAGAAATATCGGATGATGCTATAGAGAATATATTCCACGTACATAATCTCGATGTAGCCTTGACCTTTCTTACACTTTTAGATAAGGTAAAAAAAATTCACCCATTATGGATACAACTATGTAAAGAGAGCATTGATATAGTCTGTGGCGTATGGAGACTTATGCACGTTAACTTGAATCTTACGAATAAGTTAAAGCATATGGGATTCTGAGTACATATCATGGAAATCTACACATCAATCTTATATACGCTTCCTCCTAGTTGTCAACGTACAAAAATCCATAGTTTTTTAAAAACTAATACCAAATGGGTGGAGATCAAACACATTGAACATATTTTAAAGTCTTACTCTGAATATATATATATATATATATATATATATATATATATATATATATATATATATATATATATAGTCATAAACCTTATGAGTTAGTTATAATTTCGAATTATTATAATTATTTATAGTCTTTTATTAATTTTTATTTTTGTAGATAATGTCGAGAGGCAACAGAAAAAATGTCTAAAGTGAGGAGGTGGCACCTCAACAAGGATCCTCAACTTGTGCACAATAACACGAATTATCATCACCAATGGATGATCGATTCACAACTCCACCATTGGTTCATTCCACTACACCAAGTACGACTCCAAGTACGAGTAGGCAATAAACATTTATTGCCCTAATGCCCCCATCTGGTGATCCCAACACCTCCCACTCAATTGAAAAGAAGGCCATTATTTTATCCATTTTTGGAAATAACCCCACGGGTGATAAAATGACCTATTGAGATTTAAGGCCCAGTGTTTTTCGCTAGGGAAAATGAATGCTGGAGTTGGGGAACGAGAGAACTAGAACCTTGTTGATCAAGCGATCAAAGATGACATCTGTGATAAAATATGCAAGTAGATTTCATTTACTAATCATTCAAAGAATAAGGTTGTTTACCAAGTTATTAAATATTTCATAACATATCTAATAAATCCTTGGCAGACACATTTCTCAAAGGGGCATTGAGCTATGATATTTTGGCCCTGAAAGACAAAGTACCTTTGAATGTTAAAATACTGGTGGAGCAGTGGAATTTGTTTTAGAGATTGAGGCAAAGGACAATAAACTAGTGCAAAGGAATAAAAATAAACAAAAAGGGCAAAAAACTGATGTCCACGGGATGGGCTCCAAATCTTAAGAAGATTTGAAGAATTAATGGTCGAGTAGGATAGAGGAAGGTCCAAATTATGGTAAATAACGGAATTGAGCCAACTTGTATGTTCATGCCTAATGGGACAAAGATAATAAATTCACTCCACACTTGGATAATACTCTAGAATTAATAGAATCCATTAGTAGTCAGTCTACTTTGAGCCTCTACGATGATAAAAAAAATGCCCTAGCCCAGACCTTTGGATTAGAAAAAAAGGGAGGACGAGAGGTGCTAAATCACATGTGTCAAAAACAAAGTTAAAACACACTGCACCTCCAGTGGACGAGATTTACTCGATCAAGAATTGTATCTCTACCCAAGTGGAACATCAATCAAGGACCGATAGGGATGCCCAGGAGATTAAAAGTAACCTGTGAGCCTTGACGAGATAAATTAGGAAACTTGTGTCTCTTTTTACGTAAGGTTTTTGGCCCCCAATGACACCTCAAGGTTTTCCTTAACCTCTTTCTAAAGGTTTAACCTTTATACCATCCACATGTTTCCCCTCCCAAATTTCCCCTCCTTCAACATTCCCCTACCAAATCCTGCCTTCTTCAACATTCCCCTTCCCAGTGCCTTCGTGGATCACAGGGCTTAGATAATCATCAACCACTCACAGTGACAATGGTGGGCATTTTTATTTCAAGTACTTGTAACTCTTTAGCACGATATTGTAACAAACCTTGGATTTTCTCATTAAGTTGCAACCTCCAAACATTTATCCTCTACTATCTGGAGAGCATGTGTGACCTCTCTGAAGTTGATCTTACTCTCCTATTTTTCCGTTTCCATGGTCTCAACTTTGGCTTGGAATCAAGTCTTTGGGATATAAATGTATCTACCATATACTTCTTCCTAGCCTCAAAGGAGTTGGCATTAGCATTATCCAATTGATACTGGACATTACCTTTGATGGCTCTGTAAAGTTTATAAATCCCCTTATATTTAGGCCTCTAGGACATTGTTGTCTCATTATCTTTGAGAAATGAGTGCTAAGGCAGATAAAGAAAAAAATGTCCATAGTAAGTAAAAAATCATGTGCATAAACTTATCCTAAAGCTGCAATAAAATGTATACTCCTCTAGATCCTTCGCTTACTCATCAATTGAATGCTTTAGACCTTTAGGGTATATAACCTACATCATTAATGGGGCTTCATTGACCTTACTATCACAGGGAGGTTTGGGATCAGATTACCTCAAACATTGACATAGAAATCCATCTTCAGTTATTTCTGCCCTGTTCTCAGGGGTGGTTACATTGGCAATGTCTGTCATAACCATCCATAGAGGGGTGTCGTGATGGAAATGTGAAGAGTTATAATTGGACCATATTCATACCCCTAGTTGGGGAAGGTTGACCATCCGCAGTTAAGTTAGCATCATCATCATCTGACATCATTGAAGGGTTCATAGTAGAAATCTCCATTTGAGGGCCAACAGAGGCTTCTACATCCCCAGAAGCAGTATCTTTCCCATCATTTGGGGTAATATCCTTGATATATGTACTCTTCATCTTCTTATCCTTTTACCTTCTTGATGATTGGTTTAGGTCCTGGACCTTATCCTCCATCTCATCCAACTATGAGAGAAAAAAAGTCACGATCGATCTTCCATAGCAGGCCCACCTTCCCTAGTCATACCTATAAAGAAAAGCATTAGACCTATTTTTGGACAAAATCATCAAGAAAAAATTAGCACTATCATTCCTTTATAGAAAAACGACATTAACTTCCATAGTCTATTGTAGGGATGGCAATTTTTGACACGATAACCCGTTTATCGTAATAACCCGAAATGACCCAAAATTGACACGATTAGCTTGTATAAATTTAAAAGTAACCAAAACGTATACTCAAATAAAAATCAGTGCGACCCGAAAATGACACGACTAACCCGAATTGCCACCCCTAGTCTATTGCTAATTGAATGAAAATTTTAAAATTTTTGTGCTCTGCTATGTAGACGTAAATCTTGCCCTTTTCCCTTCGCGATGCTTGGTTTAGGTCCTGGACCTTGTACTCTAGCTCATCCAACTATGAGAGAAGAAAGTCACGATTGATCTTCCATAGCAGGCCCACCTTCCATAGTCGTACCTATAAAGAAAAGCATTAGACCTATTTTTTGACAAAATCATCAAGAAAAAATTAGCAACATCATTTCGTTATAGAATAAAACAATAATAACTTCCATCGTCTATTTCTAATTGAATGAAATTGTTAAAATTTTTGTGCTCTGCTATGTATACGTAATTGAGTTTCCAAGGTGAAAGGTTTATGTCACTTTGCAATGAACTTTGTGCAATCCTATTTAATACTTTTCCTTTGTAATATTTATATGTGAATTATCATTCTTTTGCATATGTCCTTTTTTACATATTACTCACAATTTGTTTTCAATAAAGTAGTACCTTTTCCTTAGATTATTTGTATTGAGTTGGCGGAGAATTGTTTGAATTGACTACGTGGTCGTTTTTGTAACCCATTTTAGAAATTATCAATTGAAACTATTATTTTTTTAATGAAATGGTTTGTGTACATTTTATTATTGATTTGTAATATATTGACATAGCATTGAAGTACTAGAAGTCATAAATTTTAAATTTGTTGTTGTCCATGGGAATTGAAAGTAAACCTCAATTGATGACTGGATGAATATATGTACAGAGTATATTGGGTAGTAGAATTTGTATTGGTGCCTTATCTAATTTGAGGTATTAATTAAACTTATCTATATGAATTATATATTTTTTCTTGACTTCAGTGTTCACACCATTTTGACTTCTCTCTATTCATCTTTCACATTCATTTAGTTGTAGATGATCTCCTTTTCCTTCCTTGATTGTGTCATTAATTTGATACGTTTTTTTGTTTTTTACTAGCAACGAGTTGCCTTAAACAATGTTTTAGATAATAAATTTAATGTTAGCTTTATTTATTTTTTAAGGGTTAATTGGGTTTCGACACCATAAACATCTTCCTTTTGTTCTTGCGTGTACGATTGTTTCCTTTTATAAAATGTTTTATATTTCCTTTAGAATGTTTTTAACAATGATAATATGATAAATTATGTTTATCAGTATAAAAGAAATTTCAATTATGTTGGAGCATGTTTTATAGGGTTCTGATAAAAAACACTCATATTTTTTTCTTCTTAGAACCATGTAGTTCTTAAAAGTCAGTCTACATTGTGTTTTAAAAGGTAGTGCTATGGCATATGACAAAAAAATTGGGGTGTCTTTATCACAACCTTTTTGGTAAATTTTTAGTCCCATTGTAAGTTAAATATTATGTTTCATTTAACTATTTTATTATATTTGGCAATGAAGCATTAGATTTAAAAATGGAAAGTTTGGAGTATGTATAGTAGAAAGGGAGCATGCACATGAATTTGTTTAGAAATGGATTTTTAATTATACATTTTTTGTTATTTATATTATATTATAACAAAAGAATCATTTTCATCTTTATATAATTTTGTTTATTTAACTTTTTATTTTTACTTTTTGTACAACGTATAGGTTGTAGTTTAAGTTCTTTCTCTTCGTATCATCTAACTTTAGTGAATGTTAAATTGTGTTGATATAAATTGGAACATATGTGGGCATGTATCTTAGAAATAAAAGTTATAAATAAACATGTTCTTTCAAATACAAGTTATAACTTATTCAGATTATTAAGTGTATAAACTATTAGAGGGAACTATCATTGTAACTCCTAAAGTATTTAAAAAACTTTCTATAAGTTCCTAAATTATTATTTGTACTTATTAATACCCTAAAGGATTGCAATGGTATTTAACAAGACCTTGCATCCAAAATATTCGCTTTTATACACCCCATTCTAGTTCCCCTTAAATCCTTCCTTAGGTCCCTAACACTTCTCCTCCCACCGTATGACCCTAGGTCCTACTCCGAGCCCTAATGAAAATGCCACTTGGAGTTATCGAGCCTCAATCAACTATTAAACTAAATTGAATATCATTTAAACTCGTAATGCACGGAATCCCCTTTATAACAGTTTATACCCTATGCAAATTGGCCTCACAATTCACACGTACTCATTTTTACACAAAACCCTAAGCTAGATGCCACGGGGATCTTTTGATCACCATTTGACCTAAATAAACTCTTCGAGTGAAGATCATTGAAACCTTGAAGGGCTCTAAATCCCCCCTTTACAAGGGTCTGTACCGTGAGTGAATAGGCCTCACGGTTCACACGTACTCACTTTTTTTATTCTAAACCTTAATCTAGAGGCCACCGAACGCTTTTGGGCCCCATTTGTACCTATTAACTCTCCAAAATGAGAAAGCTTACTTAAATACTATAGGCCTCTGAATCCCCTTTCCAATGGTCCATACCGTGCGTGAATTAACCTCAGAATCCGTGCTTACTTTCCATTTTACTCCGAGACCCCCCATTCAGAGACCATTGGGATCTTTTGAGCTACTTTGACTTTGGTAAAGTCTGGAACCGAGAGTGGCTAAATGTACTCTTCTAGGTCCCTAAATTTCCTTTCCAATGGTCTAGGATGTGCATGATTCAAACTTACATTTTTCATTTTATGCCCATTTATCCGAAAAATTCCATTTTGGATTGCCTATAGGCACCCGAGACCCTCTGCCTATTAGCCATCAAGGAAGGGGATATGCTAATAGGCATTCTAGGGGCTACACAATTCGGAATCCCACCTGAAACCCTATTTTTTTTTTTACTATTTTAGGATATCATATATTCATTCTTAAGGGGACCTCTATGTAGTTTGAACATTCCCCTCAAAATCACTGTGCCAAAATTCTACTTTTGCAAACATTCTATTCATTTCATGCATCACTGGCCTCCATTTTCCACTATACTTTCCATCCTTTCCTCATGGCCATAAAACTATACTGTAATTAGTCTCCTACCACTTTAAAATTAGAATTAAAGTTCTCTATAAGGTCTACCCTTATTTTTTTTCCACTCGTTTAATTAGTGGTAATTGTTTACTTGTCTTTCCATTTTTAATATATCTTCTTCCCCTTTCTTCACATCGAAATACTAATCCCACTTTTATTATTTAGTACACACAAATCTTATTTTCATAAAATAAAAAAAAAAATCCAAAAAGAGGGTTTTCTTACCAACCCTAAATTAGGATTTCCTTATTTTTCACACTTTCTATACTTTCACACATTTTATAAAAAAACAAACTAAAGGAAGTCGATTTATGGGTTAAACCACACCCTTGCGTGTTATCCATCTAAGTGTACTTTGATGACCTTTGGGATACGTAGGCATCCCAATCCTATCTTGGGATTCAATATGTATCCTCTCATTTATCCATTTTATGTTTTGTTGTTATTGTAGTGTGAGTACTCCCTCATATTCATGTTTTGCTCGATATACACAGTCATTTATTCATAGTGATTTTTTATTTTACGGACACTCACGTTACTTCTTTATTACTTATTTTATTCACTCCTAGGATAAGTCTACTTCATCTTTTTTAGGATAAGTCTACTTATTTTATTCACTCCTAGAATCTGTTCACTCATAATTAACACCACACACATGTACACATATATCACATTTTGGATAAAAGGAGAATATTCTCATAGACCATGAGAAATCAAAAGGGTAGGATGGGTGCCTAACACTTTTCAAATCCATATCTTAATCCCCGAACCCTTGATTCATTTGGCTTTGTACACATCAGTATGTATTTTGATGTCGTTCTCTCGAGACGGCATTCCTTCTGACTATTTTGAGTAAAATAGGTTGGTGACTCCATTTCTTTGTATTTCTCACCTTTTCATGATGGCTGATTTATATACAAGGTAGCCCACGAAGATCAGAGCGAGTGGCATAAATGGGAACTCCCGTCTCCTTGAAACCCGGCACGCACGCGGGGGGGGGGGGGGGGGGGGGTACGGATTTCTCATATTTTTCCTCCACTCTGATTTTTATTCTTTTTATTTTTGTATCCTTCATAGCTCGGATCCTCCCTAGATTTTTATACAAAAAGTTATAATTTCCAAATTTAATCTTAATTCAAATTTCACTTGAAACCTTATTTTTATATCTAAAAACCAACATTTCTTATGAAATAGATTCCAAAAATTATTTTTCAAAATTTTGAGTTAATTTAATTTAAACCGGTTTAAAAATCATGGGTTGTTACATACTTCCCCACTAGCACATGAATTTTTTCATCGAAATTCGACAAAGCCTAATGCTCAAGGTAAAATACGGTGCACAAATGCCCACCCATAAAAACCATGATTAGACGTCCATACACCCAATCCTGTCTACATATTTCCCCATTCTTTCTCTCACGAATCACTACTCGATTCTATCTCTTAATAATTATCACATGGCCAACATCGGAGGAATTTGATTTGGATGGCCACATGCGACTCCTCTTGGGATGTTTTTAGATTCTAGACTCTATTTTCACGTGGGTGTTATTTCTTTTTCTCTCCTCCTATTATATACTGTACATATTCCCCCACTTGTATGTTTCTCTTCCTCTTATACTTACATATTCTATATATGTCTCAGTCTTTTCATAATGCTTATCTTTACCATGAACTTCTCTCTCTCTCTCTCTCTCTCTCTCTCTCTCTCTATATATATATATATATATATATATATATATATGAAGGCTCTAATACATACCTAATTTGAGGTCCTAACTTGGGGACTGGCTTTTTACAAATAGATAAAAACATGTTTTAAACTTGATTTTTTGTGTTATTTATACATTTCAAAGGACATCGCTAAAATATTCAGCTCAAAATAAATTGTTTGTCATTTTTAATAAATCATTCAAACACAAGTCAGTTTTTAAGCTCTTAAAAACTTATATATATTTGACCGATTTATAAAAAATAGCAAAACAATTCATTTTGATCTGAGATTTTTTAAAGGGGCTCCTTAAAATGTTTAAATACCACAGAAAAAAATCAAGTGCAAAATATTTTTGTTTCTATTTTTAAAAAATCACAAAAATGGTACGTAAGTTAAGACCTCAAGTTAGGTATGTATGTATGTGTGTGCTTGTATATATATATACCGTCTTCTTTGACACGTTTCACTATTTGCCTATTTGTATATATTAACCATAATTCACTCCACACAATCTCACATTCTTCTTAATTGTATATAACTTTGTGCTCACTCACACATGTTTCACAGTGATGATGCAGTAAATAGCACCACCAGTTGTGGTGTTGACAATCTTAGGCACGTGATAATAATGGCAGCACAAGAGTATATGTATATATGATAGAATGAGCTGAGGAGAAGGGGATGAACAGTTGAATGCAAGTGGTTCAGCCAATATGGATTACGTCCACTATGAGTGTGTGAGTAATATCAGAAAATGAAGGCACTAACGGCCATGGATACAATCTCTCAAGCTTTCTCTCTCTACTTTGTAAAATGACAAAGTTTTAGCTAGGTTTGTAATTTTGGACCCCTTTACAAGGTAGAGGATGACCTCTATATATAGTGGTTGGGGGGGTGTAATGTACCCCCCAAGCAGGAAATGGGCATGTGCATGAGGATCGAACCAATCTAATTATGACACCTGGATGATCTTAGGTATATAATGATGACCTCAATATTCCCTCACGTGGAGGGAATGATTCTGTTATAACAGATTTGCCCACGTGTTCCAAACCATACATGTGCTTGTAATTGCTCAGCCCTGTCTTTAATTGGTGCAACCTCGGCCTAGAAGAGTACGAGGTTGGTGAAGTCCGAGCGTTGCTTCGTTCGAGGTTAATATTCATGATGACCTCGGACAGGAGGTCTGGCCGAGGGTCGGTATGGAGTAGTTGTAAGTCGGTTGGGGCCGATGATGGCGTTATAGATAAATGAGCTCATGACACATGCTGATTTCGGCCGGCGACCGCAATATCGGCTGGGGCTGATGATGATGTTAGTAGATGGTTGATCCCATGAGATCTTGCTGACATCGATTGTTTGATCAACCGAGGTTGGTGTATGCAGTTGGTGCAACATCGCCTAGGCTGACCTTATGAGAAACGATATTGCTAATGGATGTCATAGGCTTCTGGTTACCTCGGATGTGAGACTGGCCGAGGTTAATTTCTCTGAGTAAGAGGTTGTACTTTGGGCATATCAATCACCACCTAGCCCTTAGTCTTCTATGTAATTAGATGACTAAGGGGTATGTCGTTAAACCGAGGCCGAATTTCTCTATGTGTTAACACTTTCTTGACACATGTCACTTGCTGAAGTGAAGCGTGTGTCCCAAGTTGATGTGATCATGGCTTGCATTTTGGGTTTCCTAGGGCAATGATGGGCCCTCGAAACTCGTGCTTAATCATTTAGTAGCTTTAAAACCATTTCTTTCTCTTTATTCTCCATTTTATTTTCCTGCTAGAGCTTTCTCTCTCTGCAAATGCAATTACAAACCTTGTGTTGAGTGTCTTTGAAGGTTTCCACCACTTCTAAACCTATTCCTCTTAATTCCACGATCAGCTAGGTAACCATCTTCAACCTATTCCTTCCATTTTTAGTTACAGTCATCATTTCCAGAATTTTCGGTGGGTTTTTGTATTTTCTGGTGAAATTTTGCATTTCTCGGTGAGGTTTTGCATTTTTTGGTGAGGTTTTGCATTTTCTAAAAACCTTGTTCTTGAGTGCCCTTGGTTTGAAACCTTTCACATTCCCAATTTGATCCTTAGTTTAGATTGAATTAAGTTGTTTGCCTTCTTGTGGTTTTAATTCCAAGTGTTGTATCATGCCTTTTATGCTCAGACCCTTGTGCCAACTCATAGAAGAGTTATTATCTATTCGTGAGAAGTCCTTTGAAAAAATTAGGCAAATAGAGCTAGCCCAAGAGGAAGCTCATAGGGCTGAGGCCTTGCCTCTCAGACCCATCTTTCCTCCACCTCTGAAGGTTATATACCTCGAGGCTACTGAGCCTGCAGAGGTTCCTGTTGAGCTAACACCTATGTCTGAGTCTGAGTCTTCCTCTTCAAACCCCATGTTTGTAAACTCTTTCCAACAAGCTATGGATTATTCTCGTGGGCAAGATGAGTTCCCTGGGGAGGTCGAGGTTTTGAGCCATGCCTCGTCTCACCAGGGTACTATCACCTTACATAGGTCTTCCGATGTTGAAATCATAGGGCCATGGGTGGCCATTCCTCCCATAATTGATGCCATTCCTCTGTCGGCTACCACCGGGGCTGAATTTGCTCAAAAGTTTCCCAGTGATGCGCCTGCACCTGCCCATGCCAACGTTACTAAGGATGGTGAGGATGGCGAGGAGAGTGATGTTGACACGTCTGAGGCGGACGAGTTTGAGAGCTCCATTAGCGAGTATGTCCTTCTTATCTTTCAACACCTATACTCCATACACTCTTCCATCACCCTTAGGAAATCGCTGAGGGGTGAGAGGGCTTTTAACAACCGAGATGGTGATATCTGCCTCTATGGGCAGATTTTCAAGTTGGGTTTCTGTCTTCCTATCCACCCTTCTATCAGAGACATATTATCCCACATAAATATATCCCCTTCAAAATTATCCCCTAACACCTGGAGGGTTATGATTAGGGATATCATCCTTTGGAGGGTTATCCACCACTCATACCTTCCAGTTAGGGTCTTTATAGGTTATTACGTCCCTTCCTCTATCAAAAACCACCCTAGCTATTACCACTTCTTAGCTAGGATGTCTGACAAGAAAATGTTGTTGGTTACCCAGACCTCAAACCATAACTGGAAACCTCAGTATTTCTTTATCTTCGAGGTGCGGGAATTTGGTCCATACACGATCTCTGGAATATCGGTTCTAAAGACACCTCTAAGGTGGGGGAAGGTGTCTCTTGATACTAAAGTCGACCCTGGGCTTAGCCAGGATAATCTTTAAAAGATTGAGGATCTTCGCGATCAGGAGGAGCAGGGTCTTCTCGTGAAATATAAACATCTGATGACCCCCTACTACCTCTCTCAGATAGGCTTGGGGGTGGTCCTTTGACAGAGCTTCATAAGTGTAAATGTTTCAAAGCTACACCTCTTACTTTTTATGCCTCTAATTTACTAACTCATATGTCTTTTATAGAGAATCTTGAAGGTATATCGAACGACCTTTGGGAAATGTCTGCTCCCATTCTTGTAAAGTTGATGAAGAAGGCTAGCAAAAATATGCCCCTTGCTACTACCCAAAAGAAATTCGGCACATCCAAGGCCAATGTTAATAAGAAGAGGAAGAGAACAACTGACCCGGAGCCTCAGAGGCCGAGCAAGACTCAAAAGGGGGATCGCGCCATTCCCATATCAACAGACGATGCCCTGGATGGCCGTCTTGCTCAGTCGAAGATGAGTGATAGCCTCATTGGTCATAGTTTGAAGGGCGTCGATTCTATCGGTGCAGTAATGACTAAAGAGGATAAGAGCTTCTTATGCTCCTTGGACATCCCATTGCTAGCTGAGTTTACCCTCCCAAGATCGATTCAGGTATTAGTTTATCTTCATTTGTTTTCTTCAAGTGTAACCTCGTCTCTTTTAGAAATTATAGCTCATATTTCTACACGTTTGACCTTCCACTGAAGGGTCTCTTGTCCTCACATCATTTTTTTGATTGGACCCTAGAGAAGATGCCCCTCATGAGGAAGGGTATAGAAGCTGAGAAGGTCCAAGCCTCTTTGAATACAGAGGTGGAACATCTGAAGGGAGAGCTAAGGGAGTTTGATAAGGTGAAGGAAGTAGTTTAGCGGAGAGACAGGGACATAGCCAAGATTAGGAAGGACCACGATGAATCCCTGAAGGCTAAAGATGATGCCCTACAGACTAAGGTGGATGCATTAGTCAAAGCTACTTTAGATGATGCTGCAGAGAATATCCTTGAAGATTATAAAGTCTTTGATGAGTTTGTCAGTTTTGACTTTGAATACCTTAAAACAGGTATCAAAGTAACTAGAAAATGGGCAACCTCGAAGGACAATGAATTAGGTAGTCTGACTTCCTCAGAATTTCTAGGCTTTACTGACCCTCGGTTTTCTCAAGCCCTGCAAGAGGTTGAGGAAGATGATGGTTCTCCGACCGAGACTGCTCCTTTGGTGCCACTGAGACAGAAGATGTTGACCATCAAGATGACGGTGCCGAGGTGATCAACGTCAACCATGATGTCACGACTGCTGCTGCAGAGGCTTAGCCTCTTTTTCTTGTGAAGCTTTATAAATTGTAATTTTGATTTCCTCTGTACCTCTTCATAATTTTTGAACTCTGATGGCATTTTGTTACATCTAATTTGTAACTCTTGAATGTTGTTTTAATGACAATCATAAATCCCATTTTCTTAAAATTTTGTTATTTTTTCGATGTTATACTTGTACCTCTTGCAAGTTGTTTAAGGTCTGAGGTCCCAGAATTATGATATTTAAGGTCTAAGTTCACCATATAATGATGTTTTACCTCACAATTTACCAAAACAATGATGTTTAAGGTCGTAGGTCACCATATAATAATGTTTACCCTTATAATGTTTCACTAAACTAATGATGTTTAAGGTTTGAGGTCACCATATAATGATGTTTTACCTCATAATTTTCATCAAACTAACGATGTTTAAGGTCTGATGTCACCATATAATGATGTTTACCATCATAATTGTTCACCAAACTAATGACGTTTAAGGTCTGAGGTCACCATGTAATGATGTTTACCCTCATAATTTTCGCCAAAGTAATGATGTTTAAGGTCTGATGTCACCAAATTATGATGTTTTACCTCCTAATTTTCACTAAATTAATGATGTTTAAGGTCCGAGGTCACCAAATTATGATGTTTTACCTCATAATTTTCACCAAACTAATTATGTCTAAGGTTTGAGGTCACCAAATAATGATGTTTTACCTCATAATTTTCACCAATCTAATAATGTTTACCCTCATAATTTTTCATCAACCTAATGATGTTTAAGGTCTGAGGTCACCATGTAATGATGCTTTACCTCATAATTTTCACCAAACTAATGATGTTTAAGGTCTGAGGTCACCATATAGTGATGTTTAAGCACATAATAAAATTATCAGCAAAACATTGCTCTTTTCATTAAATTCCTTCTCATAAAATGATACATGTATTACAAAGAAACAACTGTAACATCATATATAATATTTCTTCAAGTGGTCTGCATTTCAAGGATTAGAGAAAGGTTCCCCCTCAAGATTTTATAACCGGTAGGTACCAGGCACAACCTCATCAACTACTCTGTAAGGACCATGCTAGTTTGGGTGGAGCTTATTTGCCTTTTGCAATGTCTTCTTTAGGACTAGGTCCCCCATAGCTATAGGCCTTGATTTTACCCTTTGGTTGTAGTACCTTGTCGTTCTCTACTGGTAGGCCACTTGTCTAATCTCCGCATCTTCTCTTCTTTCTTCAATCAGATCCAGATCAAGTCTTATCTCTTCCCAATTCCTCTGAGGGTCATCGTTCTGAACTCTTTGAGTGGGAAGTCCTACCTTTGTAGGGATGACAACTTCTGAGCCATGTGCTAACATGAATAGGGTCTCTCCCATTGGTGTCCTTATTTATCGTCCCGTTGGCTCATAATACGACATATACCTCTTCTGTCCATCTCCCTTTGGCCTCTTCTAACCTCTTCTTTATCCCATCAAGGATTGTTCGGTTCATAAACTCGATCTGACCGTTTGCCCAGGGTCATCCAGGGGAAGAAAAGAATTGTTTGATCCCCCATCTTTCACAGTATTTTTTAAGGAAGCATTCTTAAACTGGGTTCCATTGTCTGAGATGAGGGTATTTGGAAGACCGTATCTACATATGATGTTCTTCCAAATGAACTGGAAGGTCTTCTGCTCAATGATTGTGATCATTGTCTCAGCCTCTACCCATTTGGATAAGTAATCAATTGCCACTATTAAGAATCGATAGTTGTTTGAAGCTCTTGCCAAGGGTCCTACTAAGTCGATACACCATACTGTGAATGGACAAGGTTAGTTGATTGACGTCATAGGTTGATGAGGCTGGTGAGGGATGGTGGATAATCTATGGCACTTATCACACTTCTTCACATACGCAACAACGTCTTTGGCCAAGGTCGACCACAAGTACCCCTGAGTGATTATCCTCTTAGCTAGAGGTCTTCCTCCTACGTGACTGGAACAAGAGCCTTCGTGCACATCTTACAAGATGTGTAGAACCTCTTAAGGCTCTACGCATCTGAGGAGAGGAAATATGAACCCCTTTTTAAACAAGATGTCTCCTACAATTGAGAACTTGGCAACCCTGAACCTCAGCTTTCTCCGTTCTAACTTTGATATTGGTCGTTCTTCCTCTCTGATGTACTTGATAAGAGGATCGATCCATGAGGCTCCCATATCCAAATTAAGGCAACGTCTGGCAACCTCCTCCTCTTTAATGGTCGGCTTGAGCTGAATTTCAATGGGTATTATTCTTCTTATGTCCATCCTTATTACTGAGGCCAACCTTACAATTGCATGGGCTCGACTGTTGTCTTTTCGAGGTATCCTCTTCATCTTCACCTCCTTGAAGATTTCTGGCATCACTCTTACCTTCTTTAGGTATTTGGACATCCTTTAATCTTTGGCCTCACACACTCCCAGGATTTGGTTGATAACCATCCTTGAGTCACTATGGACTAGGAGTTGGACAACACTAAGGGCTTTTGCTAAGGAGAGATCGAATATCAATGCCTCGTAGTTTGACTCGTTGTTTGAATATTTGAAGTTGAAGCTCAGCGTATATTCAATGATGGTACCATCTGATGCCGACACTATCAGCCCCGCTCCACTTCCATTATCACAAGATGAACCATCAACAAAGAGGTTCCAAACATCTTCATTTATAGAGAAATTTCCCTCTGATAGGGTCCTTTTCCTGAAGAGGTACATGTCTTCCTCATTCTCAATAATACTCTTTATGGCTTGGCCTGACTCAACCTTGTCTGGATTTTAGAAGACGTTATTTTTTGGTTCATCTGCAACCCCTTGACTAATCTCAATCTCAACCTCTTTCCAGGTAAACTCTGCTATAAAGTCTATAAGTTCCTACCCTTTGATGGAAAACCTAGGTTGATAAACAATGTCATATTCCCCTAACTCAATGGACCAGGTCATCAGACTCTCTGACTTCTCAGGCTTATGAAGGACTTATCTTAGAGGGGAATCAGTGAGGATGACCATAGAGTGGGCTTGGAAGTATGGCTTCATCTTATTATAAGCATGTATCAGGGCATACGCTAGTTTTTCCATTTGAGGTTACTTGTGTTCAGAACCTTGAAGAGCTTTACTATTGAAGTATACTGGCCTATGCACCTCATTATCTTCTCTTACTATGGTTGCACTGATGGATGATTCTAAAATACCTAGATACACATACAACTTCTCCCCCAGAATGGGACGAGATAGGAGTAGGGGAGAGCCGAGGTAGGACTTGAGCTCCTTAAAATATTTTTCGCATTCCTCATCCCATTCGAAGGACATTCTAAGTACTTTGAAAAAAGGAAGGCACTTATCTGTAGCTCTTGAGACGAACCTGTTAAGCGAAGAAACTCTTTCGATTAACCTCTGAATGTTTGTGATAGATCTCGGTGTCTTTATTTATCAACGTCTTGATCTTCTCAAGGTTTACCTCTATTCCCCTATGATTAATGATGAATCCCAAAAACTTTCCTTCTACTAGTCTGAAGACACACTTGGCTGGGTTGAGTTTCATCCTGTGTCTCTCCATGGTGTCAAATTTTTTTTCAAGGTCGGCCACGTGAGTGCGAAACTTTAAGCTCTTCATCAGCATATCATCCACATACACTTCCACGAACCTGCCTATCTGATCTTCGAACATCTTATTTACAAGACGTTGGTAGGTAGCCCCTGCATTCTTCAAGACAAAGGGAATGACCTTGTAGCAATAGGTCCCCTTATCTGTGATGAATTCTATCTTCTCTGAGTCTTTCGGTTTCATTAAGATCTGATTATAATCGGAATAGGTATCCACGAAGCTCGTGAGCTCATGTGTTATCGTGGCATCTACCATCTGATCAATACGAGGAAGGGGGAAACTGTCTGTGGGCCAAGACTTGTTCAAATCAGTCAAGTCTATGCACATCCTTCGTTTCCTATTAGCTTTTGGCATGATGACGACGTTAGATAGCCACTCAGGGTAAATGACCTCTATGATGAACTTGGCCTCTTAAAGTTTTTTAACCTATTCTCTAATGATGTCATACTTTTATCTAGAGTATACTCTTCTTCTTTATTGGATGGTCTTAGCATCTTCTATAACATTGAGTTAGTGGCACATAACCTCAGGATCAATACCTGGAATGTTAGCGTGGCTCCACGTAAATACATTTTGTCTCTTCCTCGAAAATTTCACAAGCTCTTCCTCGATCCCAAGTCTTACGGCTTTGTCAATTTTAATGGTTTTTTCTGTCTCGTCCTCATTAAGGACGAGGGATTCTAACTCTTCCGCGGCCTCTCCTTTCTTGAGCTTTGACTTATCTATAGGATCAAGTGTGTCGATGTTGTATGTTGTTATTGCCCTCTTATGAGTCTCTCTCTCTTCCACAAAGTTGAAGTATCATTCACGTGTTGATGTTTGGTCACCTTTCACTTCCCCTTCCCTATAGGGAGTCGATAATTTTATCATTTAGTGAATCGTTAAAGGCACAACCTTAAACTCCTTAAGGGCTACTCATCCCAGGATATGGTTGTAGGCTGAGAAGACGTTCTCATCGAAGATAAATAAATTGATTTTTCTTATCAACCTCTTAGGCCACTCATCTCCCATTCTTACATCCATCTCATACATGCCCAATGGATGAACCTTTTCATCATTGAAGCCGATCAAGGGGTGATGGTAAGGGATAATCCTGGCTCTGCTGGGGCCTAGGCTTTTAAAACAAGGCCAAAATAATACATATGTTGAACTTCCATTATCAACTAGGATTCTCTAAACTTCACAACCATGCACCCTCATGGTGATTACTAGCGGTTCATCATGATGAGATAAGGGACCTTTCAAGCCAAGTCTTGAGAAACCAACTATGAGGGTATCCATATTTACCTTCTTTATCTTCTCTTATTTAACCTCTGAAGAGGCCAAATTAACAACCTCGACTCTAGTTATTACTTTGGCCTCTCCCACATGGGCCTTGTGATCTGCGACCTCTAAACCTCCTCTTGCTAGTCCTCCACAGATGGTGTTTACCCTGAAAGATATCATACCAACTTTTTTCACCGGGACATTATCATCTTTTGGTGGTAGGTTTGGGTCATCGTCAGCATGTGAGTCCTCAGCTCTTCTGGTAGGAGGATATTCCCGGCATCTGTCATTTCTCTTCTTTTTAGGGTCTTCTAATCCACCCTTAGAAATTCTCCATCCACATACCTTTGGAGCTTTCTGGACTTCAACATCTTCTAAATCTCATCCTTCAAGGAAAATCACTTCTTGGTAAGATGGTTGTGGTCTTGATGGAACTCACACCATAGATTCTTATTCCTCTTATGCGGAGGATCCTTCAACTTCTCCGGCCATCTCAAGGATCTGTCATTGTTTATCTCATTGAGGATATGTTCACAGCTCACAGTTAAAGGAGTGTAGTACACAAACTTGTCATCTGTAGCCCTCTTTTTTCCATCCTTCTTTCTTTGAAACTTCCCACTACTACTTCCATTATCATACTCATACTTTGTATCCATTGCCTCTTCACAGTTCATGACCCTACCAGCTCTTGCTAACAGTTTGTCCATAGACTTCGGAGGGTCTTCAGTAAGCTTCTAAAGTATCCTTCCCTTCTAAAGTCCTTTAACGAGAGTTATCATAGCTATATTCTCTTTGTAATCTTCAACCTCTAATTTTTCCTTGTTGAATCTTACAATGTATTCCCTGAGGCTCTCATTCTTGCCTTGCTTTACGTAGAGGATATGGGTTGTATTCTTCTGAGGTCTTACCCCAAAACATAAGTTGTGTATAAACTGCTATGCCAACCCCTTACACTTCTCAACATAATTCTTGGGAAGAAAAGTGAACCAAATGTGCGCAGCTCCCGTCAAGGTGCTTGAAAAAGCTCTACACCTCATCTCATCAGGCATTGAATAAATGTCTGTTGTGGACTGATACATCTCAATATGATTCACAAGGTTGGTACTTCCATCATACTTGGGAGACATCATTGGTGGTTTGAATTTGGCAGGGGTTGGGAAGTTCACAATTTTGGCCACAAATGGGGAGCCCTTTGAGAATCCCCTTTGAAGTGGGTCTCGTCTTTTTATGAGATTCCCTATATTCTCTTCGAGCCATTGGATGGAGTCGTTCCATGGTTTTGCAACATCGGCCTAGCCGAGGTTATCCCCAGCCACCTCCAAGGGGTGGGCTGAGGGTTCCCTATCTATTGCGCAATGTCGGCTATTGACCTCCTAGCTACAGTCTCTGCCATGATGAGGCCGGCCCTAATGAGGCCGATGTTCACCACCTTCCTTTTATGATCCAGCTGAACTTCTTGACCTGGATAGCCTCTACCTCAGATCATTAAATGGGTCGAGCCTTTCAAAGGTCGACCCTCTACTCAAGCAATCAAAAGTTGAACCTCTTTGGCATCCATCATAATCTCATCTTGCTCCATAACCTCGAATTTGATGTATAGGACGTACTGTGTTATTTCAAATCTCATATGGATCCCAGTAGTCTGCTGGAGCATCCTCTTCATCAATGTCATCGTACCTATCCTCTGGGCAAGGGTTTCCTTGCCTCCCCAGGTATAAACACATAGGGTCAGCAACATCCCTCCTCCGTTAAGGGGTAAGTTAGTCTTTTCATTGTGCCTGGGGTGGTCGTTGGCCTCAGGATGTGGTTAAATAACCATCGGAGTGATCATCTCCGATGAGACCCCAGGTGGTCTTATTATGTTTTGTCTTAATTGGGAAAATTTCTCCTTCATCGCTTACTACATTGCGGCTAAGGACCTCAAGGATACTGCTACCTCAGCCATTTTGGACTAGGGTGGTACCTGGATGGAACTAGGTCCTCCAACACCAGATGGTGGAGGAGGTGGTGGTAACCCCGGTGCCATATGTTAAAACTAAAGAGCTTGGAATGAAAATATAAGAGAACTTTATACCTTAAAGGACCTCTTTCAATGGTGAAATAGCTCCACACAAAGGGTGGTGCTAGGTTCACTACCAGAGTCTCCGATGAGGTAAAGCTGTAAAAAGGAAGTGATAGCTTCTCATTCCCATAGACGGTGCCAAAATAATGAGGCTGTAAATAGCATCACCAGGTGTGGTGTTGACAAGCTCAGGAAGGTGTTAACAATGGTAGCATAAGAGTATATGTATATATAATAGAATGAGGTGAGGAGAAGGGAATGAACACTTGAATGTAAGTGGTTCAGCTAATATGGCCTACGTCCACTGTGAGTGGGTGAGTAATATCACTAAATGAAGGAACTAAATGTCCATGGGTACAATCTCTCAAGCTTTCTCTCTCTACTGTGTAAAATGATAAAGTTTTAGCTAGGGTTGTAATTTTGGATCCCTTTACGATGTACAGGATGACCACTATATATAGTGGTTGGGGGTGTAATGTACCCCCTAAGCATGCAATGAGCATATGCATGAGGATGGAACCAGTCTAAGGATGACACCTGGCTGATCTTAGGTTGATAATGATGACCTTAATATTCTCTCATGTCGATGGAATGATTCAGTTATAACATATTTGTCCACGTGTTCCAAACCATACATGTCCTTGTAATTGCTCGGCCCTGTCTTTGATTGGTGCAACCTCAGCCTGGAAGAGTACGAGGTTGGTGAAGTTTGACCATTGCTTCATCTGAGGTCAATATCCGTGATGACCTTGGACAGATGTCTGGCCGAGGTTTGGTATGGAGTAGTTGTAACATTAATTGGGGTTGTTGATGATGCTATAGATAAATGAGCCCATGACAAATGCTGATTTCGATCGGCGACCGCAACGTCGGCTGGGGACGATGATGATTTTAGTAGATGCATGAGCCCATGAGATCTTACTGACCACAGCTTTTTGATCAGTTGAGGTTGGTGTATGCGGTTGGTGCAACGTCGGATAGGGCCGACCTTATGAGAGACGATATTACTGATGGATGTCATAGGCTTCTGGTCACCTAGCCTCTGAGATTGGCCTAGGTTAATTGCTCGTAGTAAGAGGTTGTACTTTGGGCGTATCACACACACCACTTGAAGATATCAATGTTTTGTATCACTACCACATTCTCACACATTCTTCTCAATTGTGTATATCATCATGGTACTCACACATTTCACACTCCCCTTATAGATATCAATGCTTAGTCTCACTAACACACACTTCCACATTTCTATTACCTGTATATGTCCATGTGTTCTCTTCATTCACACATATTCACAGTTCACTCTCTAACTCTATAAATATTTCTCACTCACATGTATATCCGTATTCCCCACACATTGTATCTATCACCATGTTTTGTATAGTCTCCATGCTCCATGTACATACTTTCTAATTTTTCTTTCCGTGTCTACCCCCCCCTTATCCCATGCTACTTTTGATGCTTTCACTCATAGTGGTAATATTTATCTAATTTAGCATACAAAATAAATATCCATAAAATAATAATTAAGACTCATTCATTCTTGCACACTACATCACATAAGTATGGCAATATTGACCAAAATGTTGTCCTGTACTAGGGGGTCACTTCGTGATGGGTTCCGATCCTATAGGGTGATACTAACCTATGTGATATGATTCCCACATTCCATTGGCCTTGTACCTTCGATGTAAATCGGGCCCCCAAATTGTACCATTTGACCAAACTCACAACGGGAGGTATATAGTGAGGAATCCGTTCACGTATGTAGAGTATAAATTTTTTTCTCTCACATGTACCATCTCGATAAGGTATATCATGAGACAATTCACATTCACTCAGGTATATCAAATGACTTATACACACATATTGATGAATGATTTCCCTTATAATCAAGAGGTATATTGTGGAAGTCAGGCTAAACGGGTATCCTTTCTACTAACCCACCAAGTGTGTCAACCTCATATAGGTGTCTACCCTAGGACACTGATACCTAGTTTGTCGATATCAATGCAAAACTCTACCAAAATTTTGGGTCGTCTTACCACCTAAATTTTTGCACTATTTTTCCCCATTTTTAAAATAGGACCCGATCTGCAAGTTTGAAAACAAACAAAACTATGTATTACATCATATACCCTATATTTTCCCCAGACTAAGGTTCGGTATGGTATTTTTTTTCATCCTAGGCAATCATAATACAAGTGGAACCTAATAATAAAAATAGTGCTGAGGATTTCTCCGTTCTCCGTTTTTCCAAAAAAGCGCTAGAAATTTTTTCCCTCTTTTCAAAACTAAAAAAAATATATAAAAAATATTCATCTTTTCCCCAGAATAAAACCAAAATATTTTCTCATCTTAGGTGATATCACATACTCTAATTTTTTTCATGTCTCCTTATTGGCTTCGATCTTTCGTCAAACCATCTCGAAACTCCAATTCTTCCTTTTTTCCTTCTATCAAGTTCGAGATATCCATCAGCTCAACATTATGTGATGACTATCCTCGCCTAACTCAATGCTCAAGATTGACAATCTCAATGCCATGGGTCCACTTGATCCTAAACCAATTTAGGTCCCAAAAGAATATCAACGTACTCCGTGCACCCCACGTACCAATGGGTCACCACTATCTGAGTTGTTGATACTCAATCTTGCATAGCCAGGGGCTAATCTACTAGTTCTAGTGGATCACAAGGAATAAGAATTAACAAATTCAAGAAGGATCTTTGATTTCTCTTTAAAAGACTTGATCAGGTCAACATCTCAGGGAATTACATGGAATTGGGACTTCTATTGTCCCCTCAAAGTCCTAGAATACTCCAGCTGGACCCTCTAGCCAAGCTACTGAAAACGCTCCCACAACACTGAACATTCGATGCATCATGGATGAAGATTGGATTGTTGAGCTTATTACGGCTTTTAAATTTCCATAAGTAATCATCTATGTTGTTCCATTGTGAAATAAATGTCATGTTCTACAGTCCCCAATGAGGGGATTTGTTTTTCCTTGCACCCCTTTCCCCTAGGGCTGTGACAACCAGTTCATGTCCCTGTTAGGAGAATATATAGTGCTATGGATATGTCCCCAACCCAACTAGATCCAAATGGTTGGAGGGAAATTCTTTCCGCACTGGTACGTTGGAAAAAGCATTTTAAGAGGGACATTACTCCCATTGAGTTCTTCTATTTTTATAAGCCAAAGGAGAACTCCGTGGGTTTTTCATGGTATTATTACTTCACGTTGCGAAGTGAAGATAAATTTATGTATACTAAGCAGCCTACCAGTGTTAAAAACTAGAAAGGAGAATTTTTCTTCGCTTTTAGGGACAGATAAGAAATCCACCCAGATGAAACTGAGAGAGAGAAAACTTATAGGACGCTGCGGATGTGGGGGCATCCCTCCCAAATAGGTGATCCCATGGCGCAACTTTCTTGCCAATACTATAATTTTTTTTCTGTGGCGTATACTAACAATTTTGTACAACTTTTGATAGGTTGAAGGTTAATAGAAGGAAGAAAAATAAGCCTGCAGACGCGGAAGGCTTTAGTAATCAAGAAAAGAGATTTATTTTGATGGACACCTCCCCGTCAAGAAGAAGGGGAAGAAGAGAAAGAGGGAGCCGAAAGGAATAACACCTATGGATGAGCCCATTGTTGTTGCTGGTGTTAAGGATGCCAACCCTCCCATTAAGAAGGACACAACCCCTATTGTTGACGCTGTAGATGGGGAGCCATAAAATGATGTGCACATAGCCTGAACTGGATGCGATAGACAAAAATTTTTCTATTGGAGACTTCCAAGGTGGACATAGCCCCATCCATGTCTCAACCACTAACTCTTCTCCATGGACAGTAATGGTTCTTAATACCAACTTGACCACCCCCGAAAGTAGGGATGAAAGAGATCCCGATAGTCGTCTGCGACCTTGATTGAGGTAAACTAGTCCCAAATCCTCCTAGGATACAACTGCCAGGGTTATTTCCAAGAAAAGGAAGGCTACAGACGTTTCTAACCTCAATCGTTTAGTGGTTGAGGATGCTAAGGACTTGGAGGAGTATTCCCTCCATAACGTTTTGAGGGTAAGGTTTCTTTCAACTTTCTTCTTCTTTCCGTAGTGTTTTAGATGTTGAGTTAGATTTTTTTTCTTTTTCAGTCTACAGAGTTGTCATTTCACAGAGGGCCAAGTATGAAGCACTGTTCAAATTTCATCAGGTTGTGGAGTCTCATCACCAATCTGATTTGCAAACTTTAAAGACCTCTTCTTTTGAGGTTGGTAAGGAATCTTCTACCATGGCACTTTAAGAGTATAAAATGGATGCAGACACTAAGATCCAAGATGTAGATAATGCCCCAAAAGTACAAAACACAACTTTAAAGAAGTTGCAGACTCTCTTAAAATTACTGAGGCAAATTCCCAAGAAGTCACCATGCATGTTACGGTCTCTGATCAAAAGTGAAACCTTATCCAAAAGAAATATGATGAGGTGAACCAAGGACACATTGTTTCCCTTCTTCAAAAGGACAACGATCATGCTCCAGCACTTAAATAAAAGGATGAGAATCATATCTCATCATTAAATAAATCTATGGACGATGTTGTGGACGCTCATAAGACTTAAAAATATTTCTTCATTGGCAATAACATGGCCTACCTTTACAAATTCTAGGAGCTCGGGCATAGATTTATCAAAAACTTCACTGAAGGAAAGGAGATCGTCTTTTTTAAGAATCTCAGTGATGCTGAGCATATAGAGTGTGTAGTAGAGTTAAGGGTTGCTGTGAAGGAGGGAGCCAAATAGCAGCTAGAGGATGCCACTAACGCTGATGAAGAAATTAAGACCGAGGCTAATGATGAAGATGGAGATGAGTATGATGATGTTACCTGATAGTTGACCATACTATTCTTTTATAATCTTTTTATAACGCTGCGACCATATTTTGTAAGGCTGCAACCATATTGATCATATCTTGTAATTTATAGAACATTAAAGCTTCTGCTGTACATATATAATTCTATGACCACTTTCATTTGCGTATTGCTTTCTATACTGTGTTGAATGCTTGAATGTTTGCACAACTCAATGTAATAGAACTCTAGTAATAGGTCTAGAAAACTTTTGTAATAAACTACAACTGCGTGATACTTTGTTAAAAATTGGTTACGGCTCAAGAGGCTGTGACCCTAAGCATCAAATGTCTACAATTAGTTTGAATTATGATTGGAAATGTTGTTCTGGAAAAGTTGGAATGGTGGAGTAGGGAACAACTTCCCTTTCCACGAAAATTAGTTCCTTGTCCCACTTATGATAAGAAATGTTGTCATAAAAATGCTTAAATGATGGATTGTGGGGAACAAGTTCCCTTGTCGTGAACAATTAAGTACTTATTCCGCATGATAAGAAATGTTTACGCAGAAATGTTGGAATTGTGGATTGTGGGGAACAACTTCCTTTGTCGCGAACAATTAAGTCCTTATACCACTTTTTCAATTTATTGTAGCTTCCTTTCTTCTTTTGTTTAGGGACATTTCCAAGCCTCCCCAGGATGGGTTGTTAATAAGCCACCCATGGTTGGATTGTTATTTTCAGGATTCCCTAGGCTAAGTATTATCAAGCCTCCCCAAGATAGGTATTTTCAAGCCTCCACATACTAGTTTGTCAATAAAGCCACCCAAGGTTAATAATGAGTATTATGAGTTCTCAGGGATAATTGACACATCCTAAAGGTTGAGTGGGCTATCTTGAGCCCCTAGGGTTAATAGAATCATCTGGAATGATGAGTGTCTCTGAGAACACAAGCATCATATACTTCCATATATTTGTGCATCATGAGGGGCGTTATGAGACAATTAAGGCCGTCACCCCTTTATATCTATAGATTCCTCCCCAAAGTAATGATCTTTTAAGATAATTTTTCATTTTCCCCTTGAAATATGTTTAAGACAAAGGTCTTTTATGATATTAGAGATGAGGAGAATCAAGAAATAAAATATGACTAATTCTTCCATTCATATATATATATATATATATATATATATATATATTACTTTGTTAATAAAATACAAAATCTATTGCTGAGAACTACAAAATAGCTTCACAAAAACAGATATATAAATGCTTCTAAGTTAAAACTGGGTGTGGGCTTTCAGTTGTAGGATGCGCCTTTGTTAATCGCTCGATTATCCTCTACTACATAAGCCTATCAATTTCATCTTTAAAGGTTAAGCAACTACTGTTATTGTGGCCATGGTCTAGATGAATTTTACACCACTTGACTCGGTCTCTCTTGGTGGTAGGGGATCTTATATTCTCTGGACATTTAAGTAATTTTCCCCTTAATTTTTTCAAGGATATCCTGAGCACTTGTAGTAAATGGGGTATATTTTTCATAAGCCCTGTCTAGTTTAGGCTCTTCCTGCTTTGTCATGGGATGTTTGGTTGTGGCCTTATCCTCTACAGCATCTAGTGTTGCAGCCTTCTACATGGAGGTGAAGGATGGAGACTCCAACTTCAGATCTCTCTATGCCAGGAGGTTGACTTGGCCTTAGAGAGAGAGGTCTAGTTATCATACAACTGGTTGATGTACTTCAGCAGTTGGGTTATCTCCTTATTATGTTGTGAACCTAACATAAAGCTTCCTTCCATGACTTCAACTATGTCAATCTTTGGAAATATATACTCTGAGATGAACTAAACAGTGGTGAGAAATTAAGAGATGTAGATAAAGGACTAAATATAGTAACAAGGATGTATTTTTTGATATTTTGCAAAAGTACGCTGATGTGGTCGCGGCTCATTACACATGTGAAGTTATTGTCGCGGCATCACCAATGTGAAATTAACCATAGTTGTTTCTAAGGACAATTTATGACAAGTCCCTTCTTCCCGAGAGAACTTCAGAAGATGTGTACCAACTACCATAGTAGGGCTGCAACATTCAGACATTTAAACTGCCAGGCTGCATCCTGCCTGAGGCAGTGAAAGGTGTCATCATAACAATTGAATCCAGAAGATGAGTTTGGCTCATATAAAATGTACAAAATACGCCTACTAGGAGACTAGCAAGGACAAACAATCCTTAGATGCAAAAAATAGCATAAATCTGGTAGAAAACTATAGATAATGGGTGTAAAGAGATAAAATGAGTAAACAAAGCTCTTCCCTAGTTACCCACCTTCATGAGGCTGTTTTTGTGGTTTTCAACACTATCTACGCAAGCTAACATCACGGGGGTATGGAAAACAGATCAGGGGTCATAGAAAAGAGGACTAATGAACAGATCTAGAAATAAACAATACCCTTATGGGGCTCTATGCGCAAAAGCAGGAGTCCCACAACTAAGATCTCACTCATGATATAGTGGCCCCGGGGCCTTGATGGATGAAATAATGTGTAAGTAACCCTAAAATGTAAAAGGAAAACTATATTTAACACCTCGTTTACCATAAACAACGCTAAAATGATGATACGAGAAATGGGACATACATCTTTCTCGACCAACAAATGAAGTGTAAAGTATAAATAACGAGTAAAAGGAGATAAACACAAGATATAAAGTTGTTCAAATATAAAAACGAGCCTATGTCGACTTTGTTTCCCTACTCTCATTATATACGTCGTGTAATACATGATTGTGATGCCGTTGGAGGCATACAAGAGAGAAAAGATAGGAGAATATATGAATTTAGCTAAGCTGGAAAGCTAGGGATTTATCCTATGAAGGTTGATTCGGTGCGTCTATGGTAGGGGGTGTGCCCCCACGTGTGGTGGTCTCAAGAGATAGAGAGAACTAAGAGTTTGGAAGGGCTACGCTAAGTGTTTCATCCCCCAATTAGTGAGGTGATCACATATATTTATATAAGTCATAAAGGTGGTGTCACGTTCCCGGAGCACGTGACATGTGGATAAGTTTGATGAGCAAGTAATTATTCTATAAGCAAGACAGATTTTAAGTGACTAATGTGAGAATAGGTGTCACGACATGTCTAAATCCCAGGCACCACTTATTAGAATTGGGGCTGCGACATGATTAAACCCAGATAGCGACCAATGCTTGGAGGGGTGTAATAGCCTATTTGAACCCAGGCAAGGTTGGTTCTGACCATGGGATGTGGTACAAGTCCTGATAAGTGTATAAATTCGCAGCCTGATTATTCCCAAGCAACGATTGGTTATTAATTCTTTCGCGACCATTGTGATTATAATGTGTATATTAGTTAATAGGTTTATCGAAAGGTGTAGAGAGAAAACTTCTACCATAACCAACACACCATCATAAAGAAGAATACATGAGAATAGTAAATAATTTTTTTCCCATATTCAAGCCTCAATGGGAAGTCAATAATACCCTCACTTCAGATCCCTCTAAGAGGTTCGGGTAGGCATTGAAGAAAGGGTTCGCAATCACAAAGCCGAATCTGAACTGAAAAGGCTGAGCGAGCAGTTCACACTGTGTAGGTATGATAAGCCAACCAATATTTAAATGTCAATTATCAATAACACATACCATCCTACCACTTCTTGGACACCATAAAGTCATCCCAACACTTCCAAAAAGGAGCATACTGAACTCCATGCTCCTCTTACCAAGCCCTATCTAGACACCCCATTCTAGGACCCCCCTAAGAACCACCTTACGTCCCTCGCTCTCATCCATTCACTGTAAACCCTAGGTCATAATCTTAGTATCGATCTAGAGGCCACTATGTGCTCTCAAGCCCCATTTCACTCTAACTCCACCTTAAACGAACCTTAGTGAATATTTAGAGGGCTCTAAATACCCTTTCTAATGATCCATCCCATGCACGAATTGACCTTACGATTCAGAAGAATTCCCCTTTTACTCTAAAGGGCATTTGAGAACATTCAGGCCCCATTTCTCATTGGCCAACTATCTAAACTAAGCAAATCTCAATGAATCTCAGAAGCACATGAATTACATTTCCAATGGTCTCCCCCAAGCATGAATTGGTCTTACGATTTTGATAAACGATAAATTTTCCTCCAAAAATTTCTCGTCTAGATATCATTGGGCATTTTAAGTCCCATTTGACTTCGATCAACTCCTAGACCTGAGAGTGGCTCAATGAATTCTTGAATGGCTCTAAATTTCCTTTCCAATGGTCCACCCCATGCATGATTCAAAATTACACTTGGCATTTTGTGCCCATTTTTTTGGAAAAATTATTTCAGACTGCCTATAGGCACCTCAAGAACCGTACTTATCATAAGGGTGTCCTTTTCCTTGCTCGACAGGGAAAGCACCATACCGATAGGTTGGTCAAGCGTTATACCGATCAACACTCTCCGTGGCCTTATAAATAGGGGTGATGAACTGTCCTTGAAAGGAACCATAGAGACCCCTCTCATAAAATCAGAGAACATTCTCCTCGCATTTAGAGCCTTTTCCTTTCCCAAATAGCCCATTTTTTCACCTTCCCTTACCTCACTTGGTACTTCACCCCGCCTCTTCATATCAGTTCCATACCACTTCAAAATAATCACACTTACATTTCAAAATTAGCAATAAACATTCATAAGGAGGTCTATTTATTTGTGACTTTCTCTAGTTTATCCATTTTAGAGTTATTCACCTTAATTCTATTTTTGTTCTTTTGTTTCATTATATCACATCCACTAATCTTTACTTTTTATTAGTAATATTGCACACAATAAATTTTCATAAAACCTCCCAAAAGAAGAAGAAGGTGGGTTTATTTGCAAATTCCAAAATCTTAAAACATATTTTCTCTACATGCACAAAAGAGAAATCCTATATTTGGATTTATGGGTTGGACACCACCCCTATGCTATTTTTGAACTACGTGGACTTTTATGTCCTTTCATCTATCTAGGCATCTTGGGCTAATCTTGAGATTTGAATCCTCCCCTTTTCATGTTTATATACTTCTTTCATATCCTATTATATACATTTTGTGAGATTTATAGTCCTATATACTTGTGTTTTGTCCGATGTGCATACTCGCTCTTTCATAGCGATTTGGGGTTTGGCGAACACGTACGTAATATTTTTATCATTATTTTCGGGAACAATCCTACAAATGAATTCATTTCATCCCTTATATTATGCAATTTGGATCATTCTATTCTCCCATCATTTATTTCATATACATGTACGCACACATTACAGAGTCTAAAAGTAAAAGCTTAACATTATCCCATGAGAGATCTAAAGGGTGTAATGAGTGCCTGAAACTTTTGCATTCTATAACTTAGTCCTCGGACCTTCGAACTACTTGGTTTCGTAAGCATCAGTTTGACCTTGATGTCATTCTCTCGAGGCAGCGACATTCTTTCGGCTATTTTAAGGAAAATAGGCTGACGACTCTTTCTGTTCGTGTTATCCCCATTCTATGATGGCCAAAACCTGTATCCGCATGCGTCGGAAGAATCCAAAACTGGATGGCTACAGTGGCGACTCTGTTGGGAACTTTTTATTGGAGGACTAGACTCTATTTATACATGAGTATTATTATTTGATCTCTTACTTTTCTACATGTGTACATATTCTCCAACTTGTATGTTCCCTTTACTCCTTTACTTAATTTTTTTTGTATCTACCTCATTCTTATCTCTACCTTTCTCTCTTCTCATGTATCTATCACATTTCACCCACTTGTACATGCTCACTTCACACGCTTGTATATATTCACCATGCTAACTTCACACACTTACACTTGTATATACATTCACCTCAACTCACATGCTCCACACAAAACTTATAGATTATCCACGCTTAGCTTCACTAGCACACATATACACACACATGAACTTATATATATACATGATTAGACACACATCTCACACACCACTTGTAGTTGATCCATAACTAGTCTCACTAGCACACACCTTCACTTTTATATATTCTCATTATCACTCAAGCTATTCCCATGTCACTCACTTTGCACATATACCTCACAAACTTGTAAATTCACATGCTTCCCTATCACCATGCTTAGTATAGTCTTCATGCTCCTTGTTAGATTTACTTTTCATGATACTCATATATTCACCCTCATTAGTAATAATACTCCCCTTAATTAGAATACAAATAAAAAATCTCTCTCCATAAGATACTAATTAAGATCCATGCATTCTTTCATGCTACATCATGAGAGCATGGCAATATTGACCTAAATTTTGTCTCATACTAAGGGATCACTTCATGATGGGTGCTAACTTCATTAGGGTGCAATTAACCTAAGAGGTATGATTGTCACATTCCATTGTCTCATACCTTTGATTTATATCGAACTGTTCCCCTGCATTGTACCACTTCACCGAACTTAGGACGTGAGTTATGTAAAAGTAAACTCGTTCACGTATGTCGAGTAATTGAATTATCTCTCACACATATCGTTTCCAAGGGATATATCATGAGGCAATTAATGCAAACTGAGGTATATTAAACGTCTTGTCCACACGTACCGATGAATGATTTCCCTAATAGGAAAAATATATATCATGGAAGTCATGCTAAAGGGGGAATCCGTTCCACTATCACAACAAGTGCATAAACCTCATATAGGCATCAACCTTAGGGGACTCATAATTAGTTTGTCGATTACCAATCGAAACTATGCCAATATTTTGGGTCGGTGTACCACCCGAATTCTCGTGCTATTTTTCACTTTTTAGAAAAATAGGATCATGTTTGTGAGGCTGGACATAAGTCAAACCGTGTCTTATATTTTCAAACCCTATTTTTACCTATGCTCAGGTCATGTCCGACATTTACAAGTGAAAACCTAATAATAATAATAATAATAATAATAATAATAATAATAATAATAATAATAATAATAATAATAATAATAATAATAATAATAATAATGCTGAGATTCCTCTCATTTTTCCTTCATTTTCAAAAACCAAAAATGACCAAACACATTTTTCCACTTTTCAAAAATACAAAAAAACTTCTCCCCCTTTCTTTAAAAAATAAACCCAAATCATTTTCCTTAGGATAATCATATACCTGACTTTGGCTTGGCTCCCTATTAACTCCAGTCTTCCACGAAACTGCCTCGAAGCTCCGCTGCTTCTTGTGCTACTTCGATTGGATTTGGGATCTACCTCAATAAGATTTTCATGGATAATACTGACCAAACACCAAATGATCAATTAGATTTGATGACCGTCCTAACTCCGTGTAGTACTAAGGAAAGAAACCTTGAGTTTGACCCTTCTACAAAGATCATGTATGTCAATCCACCCATGATAACAATAGTCTCACTTAAATCTCTCAAGGTCTTCCCATCCTTTATCCTATACCCTACCAGCCATGTTGATCAAGTTTTGTCACTCCTTACGAGGTCCTGTATTGTCGTTGGTACCGATCTAAGTGGGAGGCATAGAAATACTTGAAGTGTTGGACCAACTCCAAAAGTTTGGGCTAAAACTAGTAGCCAAAATGTCCATCTACTACCAAAAATTCGATGGCTTATTCATGGAAGCCCAGAAGTGGGATCGATAACCGGATGAATGGCTGATACTCATTGAGGAAGTCAACCTAGATGATGTTGTACAAACCATGGACCATATGTTTTGTCAGAAGAGGGAAATCTACGGCATCTCCAAATTAATCATAGTCTTAAAGCTTCAGGGATGGTTAGTCCATTAAATTCTACATTTCCTCGCTATGTAGTAAGACTTATATGATATAGCCGTAGAGGTGGTTGAGTGCATTGATTACTCCTCGAAGGGGAACACCGTTGCCACTGGATGGGGGAGGACTTTGATATCTCAAATGATTATCTAACTTATGGTGAAGCTAGTTCAGTTGACAATTTATGCAGAATGATCTTCTATGAGGATTTATTGAGGGAAATCAACAAAGTGTCGATTCATCCTGATGTAGAAGAAGACAAGGTGATCTTATTCCTCCTCGCCACTGTCAACCACATGTCCAGGGCAAAACTACAAAGACCCAAGTCCTCATTAAATCAGAATCCACAAAGTAAAGGGAGTTTTAGAAGAGCTCCCAATCTCAGAATTGACTGTTGAAGAAAGAAAAGTCCTCGATCAGCTAAGAAAATCCTAGCCAATATAACCTTGGGGGGACACTTCTTATCTTTCCAACTATATCGAAATTCCTTGATAAAGGTTCTCATGGGAACCACAATTTTTCCTACTGCTACTAATCTTGAAGAGGTCGTGAATATGGTTAGATCCCTAACCTCTACCGTACTTCTCTCCTTTTTTGAGTAATAAATCCCAACATTTGGATCTGATCATAACTATACCGTTAAATATTCTATCAAAGTCTTAGGAAAGCAGTCCTACTATCATTTTTCGATAATGGATCCACTCTTAATTTCTATCCGCTCAGAACCTTCAACTACTCGATATTAAAAGTTAGTGATCTCACTCCTACTTTTGGCACCGTGAACTCATCTGATAACACTAATCGAGAAGTAATGGGTTCCATAAAACTCACACTATGGGATGGCCCTATCAATACTTTGATAGAATCCAAGTTATCAACCTTATTGCTTTCTTCAACTTACCCATAAGTTGAACTTGTCTCTACAGCATCTGATGAGTATCCTCTTCTCTCCATCAGAAACTAAAGTTCTCTTCCAAAGGTTAAGTCATCATCATTTCAGGGGACGACGACAGTTCAGACAGTTCCAACACTAGAAACCCCATATTGGAGATTATACATGGAACCAATGTCATATTTCTCTCCGATTTCAAGATAAACCCACTCCCCGTCTTTGTAGGGGATAACTTTAAAGACGAAGTATGTCCAGAGCACAACCCTCACAACATTGCCAATGTAATTCTGAGTTCAAGAACATGCACCTCATGCTCGGAATGGGGCTAGCACGACTACAACAAGGAATGCTTGAGCCCATTATCCTAAAAGAATCCTTTCCCCCATATACTCCAAGGTACTAACCTAATAAAATAACTATATTGATAAACTCTCTTAATAGAAGATTTATCAAGGAGGGTGAAGCCTTCCCCATATGTGTATTCTTCGAATCGTGGTATGATCCTCTTGGAAAAAACATAAAATCGGGGTTGTATATCTTCCTTTTAGATAAAAACACTTGTAATGAAGATTGGATACACGAAGTAAACCCTCTTATCAAGAAAAACAGGCAATTATTAAGACCTATAAGGGTAGTGACTCTGAGGAATCCTTCGACTTGCAAACACTGGGTTGTCGGCCATTAGGCCCATCCACTCAGATTACAATTGCTGATATGCATATCCTAAATTGGCATGCTGTCTTAGTCCAGTCTAATCAAGCTCATCCAAACCATTATGTTTATCATATTCAAGTCTCTACACCTAATTATTTTCTCCTTTTCCTTATGTAAATTAATCGAGACCTATTTTAATGAGGTTCTCAATGCTATTTTTCCTGAAAATGAAATAAATAAGGATTTTCAGTATCTTGTTGTTCCTTGCATTAATTGAATTTATTCTAATAAACTTTTAATGACGACGATTTCATAATTGAACAATAATTAAACGATCTTAATAAAGAAAATAAAAAAAACATAACCACACTCAAACTAATCATACTGTGACTGTTGTTATAAAGCTCATTCTAGTAGCTATTAGTGCGAGATTAGTATATGGTCCACCCTTAATGAGCATGAGAGAATGCAATTCGAAGGGAGGTTGAAAGAATTCATGGATGTCTTTGCATGGTCAAGTGATGACATTACTGGCATTGACCCAAAAATAGATCATCAAGACATTCCCGAAAGGCAAATCGGTCAAGAAAAACTTGAGAAAACTCTTAACGAAATGGCCACTCAAAGTCAGGGAGGAGGTAGTCAAACAATTAAACGCGGGTTGTGTTCGCATGGTCGAATACCCTACATTGCTCGCTAATATCATCCTTGTGCCAAATTCGGGAGGATATGTCTACATGTGGGTAGAATATCGGGATTTAAATAAGGAATCCTCGATGGATGATTATCCATTTCCAAACTTCGACATGATCATGGATAACACAGCTAGCCATGCCCTCAAATCATTTATCCTCGGATTTTCTGCTTATAACAAGATTAAGATGCACCTTGATCACCAAGAGAAAATAACCTTTATCACCCCCAGAGGAAATTTATGCTACAGCGTCATGCCATTCGGGCTCAAAAACATCGAGCAACTACAACAGTACAAGATGCGGCTCAACCGATAAAAGTTTTTCTTTAGTGTCACTAAAGGAAAATTCCTTTGGTTCATGGTCAGTGAGAAAGGAATTAAAGGAAACCCCACCAAGATAAAAGCCATACTCGATAGGCCACCACCTCAGACGAAGAAGGAAGTACAAGGGTTCCTTAGTAAATTGTAATAAATCAGTTGGTTCATTAGACATATGACTTATATTTGTGAACCCATTTTTAAAATTATTCGAAAAGATTCAACCAATGCTTGGAAAGAATCCTGTCATGAAGCCTTGGACCAAATTAAGCGATACCTCACCCGACCTTTGGTACTCATACCTCCGCAGCTAGGTACCATGTCTGATACTGCAATGGGGGCTTTGCTATCCCAATACATTGAAGAATTCTATAGGGACAGATCCATCTACTATGCTAGTCGAAAACTAGTCAGGTACAAAGTCAACTGCACTATTTTGGAGAAACCGTGTGCTGCCTTAGTCTGGGTCATGCAAAAATTATAGCACTACATGATTGCCTTTCCAATCAGACTTGTCCCTCAAATGGATCCCAACAAATAGCAACTAGAGAAACCCCATCAATCAATCCGAATGGCCCGCTGGTTGATGTTTCCAGTTGTGTTTGATATTATGCACGCCACGCTAAAAGCCATGAATGGAAGAGCCATCTATAACTATATTATCGATTATCTAATAGATGGAATCGATTTTTGGGTCTTTGAATTACCAAATGAAGACATTTTCTACACCTCTCAAGAGGATGTCATATGACAAATGATATTTGACAAAGCTGCCAACAAGAAAGTGTATGGCATTAGGATACTCCTGATCACATCTGATGACTCTCACACTCCCACTACTATTAAGTAAAACATCCCTTGCACTAATAACATGAATGAGTACGATGCATGCACCGTATGCCTTAAGATTTTCATCGAGAAATGCATCAAGTACCTAGTCGAATATGGGGACTTTACACTTATTGTCCGCTAAATTCTCATAAAATGGAAAATAAAAAACGAGAATCTCATACCCTTCCACGCCCACTTAGAAGGGCTCACTTTTCACTTCAAAGACAAAGAACAGTCTAGTTGACACCCTTCCAAATATGGTATGTTTCCTTTGGATGAATATAATAAAGACTGTACAATAATGACCCCTTTCCTCGTGCACGAGGGAATAATAATGGACCGTTTTGTAGTGAAAAAAAAAGCTATGCCTACCTACTATTACCAGATGAATTTCGATACGAAAGAAGACTCGAACATGGTTAAGTTATTGTACTATGACATTTCGCTCCTCCTTAAATATGGTATGTATCCTTGAGATGAAGATAAGAGAGATCGTACAACCCTTCGTAAACTCGATGCCTAGTATATCATCTGTAACAAAACGCATTTAAAAAAAAACTTCGATGGAACCCATTTGTATTGTATAGCATGGGCTGATATTGAAGTAATGATGAAGAATATCCATAATAGGGAATGTGGGCTCCACATGAACGGTCACATGCTTGCCAAAAAGATCATCCATCAAGGGTACTATTGGACTACTATGGTTCAAGACTACACTCCCTATGTTTGAAAATGCCGTAAATGCAAATAGTATTCCAATCTCTATCACTTACCCTCGAAGAGTTATAAAACATGACCTCTCCCTAGCCATTCTCCACGTAGGGCATAGACATCATAGGCAAGGTCACTCCCAAAGTTTCCAACGATGATGAGTTCATCCTAATCACCATTGACTACTTCACAAACTGGGTTGAAGATGAGTGATATGAAGTGTTGAATGCCAAGAAAGTAGTTAAGTTTGTATCCTATAAAGAACTCCACCTTGAAGATGAATTCACAAAACTGGTAGACGGATATAGAATTCGAAGACAAAACTCTTCTCCTTACCGACCCTAAACCAATGGCATTGTTAAATCTTCCAACAAAAGCCTCGAAACCATCATCAGTAAGACGAACAAAAGTTGTAGAGACTGGGACGATCGGATCCCATACTCCCTTTGGGGATACCTCACTTCCATCAGAAAACGGACTAGGGATAACCCCTATTCTATAGTATACAACATGGAAGCAGTTATCCCCATTGAATAAGAAATGCCTTTCCTACTAGTCATGCTTAAAAGTAGGATTAACAAAGAGGATTGACGTCAAAGCCACGATGAAGAAATATCACTCTTGGATAAAAAGAAACTTAAGGATATATACCATATACAATGTACAATCCTGGATAATGTAATCATTCAATAAGAATGTCAAGGACTGTGGACTCCAAGAAGGAGACCCTGAATTCAAAGAAATTGTAGAACTCGTCTGGGACCCTAGAGGGAAACTCAAAACTAATTAGAGCATCCCGTACATCATGAATAAAACCCTATCAGGGGTCGTCGCTATGCTAATTGATTTCGATGGAGAAGAGATGGCATGTCCAGTCAATCCAGATTATCATAAGAAATTATACCCTTAATTGGAATTCTCGACGTGCTACGGCTCTTCTCATCCCCCTTCTATTAAAAAAATTTCATTTCCCCCACCCAAAGATATGTGATACCTAATCCTCTCAAAACAATGCATTGAAATGAGTAAAATTTTCAAAATCCCTCAGAGGTATGTAGGCATGCCATACGACATACTTAGGCACGATCCTTTCTCTTTCACAAAATGCCATTCTTTTCTAACCCTCGAAAACGCTGGTCCATCTCATCATTTACATAAAAATGGATTATGTATGCCTTTGCAGTTGGTATAGATATTTCAAATCCAAAATTCATCAAAGGGCACAACAAAATACGATCAAAATTTATTTTATTTTCAAATCAATGAACACAACTGTTACATGAAGTATCATTAGAGGGACTCAAATGAACCACTCCCTTTCGAATTTTAAAAACAACCCACCCAGTCCCTACCAAATAACTAGCAAATAAAATCCTAAAAGTATACCAATAAAAATCACCCCAAACATAAATCCCCCAGCTTCATAAATACTATCTTTAATACTATCCCCGACTTCACAAATACTAAGCCCTAGATTCACTAAATGTTTCCCTCAACTAGAAGGGCCTGCCTTATCATCAATACCTACTCCCACAATTCCCCAAGTCTCCCACTCTTGATTAATGATCCATATATGTTCCATGATGCGATATGCCTTGAAAAGTTTTGCTAACACCATAATGCCCTCTTCCATGGTGTTGAATGTAACAATCCACCTTGTCCCAATCCCTCCTTCCAAAATATTTTTTACTATTTACTTCAATAACCTATTTAGATAATCTACAGATGCATATCAACCCCTCCAATAGATTGTGATGGACGGGTAGACGGTCGAAAATGTAGCTACAAAGGTCCTAATATCATCCATAAACACTAGGCCAAGTCCTTTACCGAGAAGAAATTGAGTATTTGAGGAGGCGCTATCTGTTCCCATCGCACTTGATGCAGAAACCATCAAGGAAAATAGAAGGAAGTCTGGCAAAGGCCAACCTGCCTCAAATACCGGTACTTTCATTACTACAAAATGTGTTCTAGGTCTCCCCACCATAGCATAGACAAACAAAGATATCGGTCACCGTGGTCCACGAACTAGTTAACCCAGTATATATTGAAAGGACAAAAAGGTAATAAGGGTCGAACGAATAAGTTGGGAACCCCTGATAGGGGATACTCAGGAGGTCTCGCTAGGTAAAACCTCTCAGAAAGTCACATGAATAACATCACAGGGCTCCCCCATAGAAAGTCAAAATGACCCTCCTTCCAAGAATCAAGACAATTCAAGGTCTCTACTAGCACCACTGTTGTAGGACTATTACGGTAAGCCATCCATGCCACTATCGTGACCACATGAGGATCAACTGTCAGGTCACCCATCACCAGTAATAGCCTTGAAGTTAGGCCCAAAGAAATAACTCCATAAAAAAAAAGTCCCTCTGGCGCACCAGGTTCATAACCAACGTGAGGGCAATATTCCCTCCATAAATCACTATTTGGGCTGACGAGTGAGAGATGTGAAGTAACTTAATCAAATATACCCGTGGAGAATGTGATAAGTTGGTCATATATATCCACTTCACTGGGGCTAACCCAAACAATTACTAAAAAATACTCATAAGTAGGGCGTGCCTCACCAAGGACAAATTAGAAAATGTGATCCTCGAGGTATAAGAATTGTACTACCGCCTCCAGTAAATTGCAATCCATATCCCGGTTTCTCCAGAAGAAGACCAGGTGCAAGATAAAAGTGTAATAGTCAAATTTATAGAGGCAGATGGCCTATGAGCTTTCGAGGTAATAAGAAAAGACTTCAAACATGGACATAGCCATTTGCAAAAGATAAGAATGACAAAAAAAGAAGAGATGAGGATGGTGGTGAAGAATGCACTCCACAAACCCATTTTTATACCCCAAAAGTCTTCACAAAAGACAAATTGCTCGAAAACTCATCAATCCCTCTTCCATACAAGTACTCCAAGTATAAAGAAAGTGAAGTCAAAGCCAAAGAGTAATTTTTACTTAACCCTTATGCTGATAGGCAGGATAAGGAGTATGTCAATCGGTAACCCCCTTTTTAGAAATATTCATTTTCCTCTTTTACCCCAAAATAAATTCCTAAAAGTTCCCACTTTGAAAAAAGATTCATCCCTATGTTATTTATTTATATTACTCATCTTTTATTTTTCCTCAAAACTATTTTCATATTTATTTTTATCTTTGCAAATAAAATCTCAGCAAAACATTAAGTGCATGTAGAAGAAGTCACTAAATTAGAAAAACACCAAAAGAGAAATGCCTATTTTCATATAAATATTTGAATGGAATTACTACACTTTTGTAGGAAAGAAAGCAAGAAAGAAAGAGAAAAATACAACAACACACTGCTCAAAACCTCCAAAACCCCCTCAAACTCCCAGGCTCCATAGCGCACATGCTTCCCCCCTGCGAGGGGAGGTGGACCCTCCACTCCCGGAGACGAAACCCTTATTAGAAGTAGCCGATGACATCAAATAGGAAGGGGATGACTTCTTCACTTAGGCGAACATAGAGGCTATCCAGTCGTTGATATGCCACAACCATTTGGTCGACACCCATAAAAGCTGCAAAGAGAAAATATAAAATAGGAAAAATATGAGCCAATCAGTAACTAGCAAGCAATATAAAACATGAAATGAAAAAGGAAAAAAAGAGAAGAATACCTAATTCTAGAGAACCTTATCAGTAAGGCCCGTCAACCCGACTAGTGATACATGAGGACAGTGGGGCACCCTCAACGACTCCCACTACTCAACTGAAAGTTATAAGTATGAGGAGTGAACTAGATATGTGGTGCCTACCCCATTACTACCACTGCACTACCCCCATTTTATGGGCCAATGCCACCAGTGCGCTAGTACCCCTCCCCGAAGCAGTAGCAGGTGGATGAATATCCTTCACATCATATATAGAGGAAGGCATCAATGAGGTCACAAAATCTAGGTAGTTATAATCCATCGTCGTATACTTGTAGTGCGTGTAGGGATTTCCTATCATCGCCGCAACCCTGGTATCGTCCATCGTCTCTCTCACTCACCTCCTATACTCAGGGGGTGCTGATAGTGGTACCTCCACCTCCTCCTCCATAATCTTCCTCACAAATCGCTCCCTAAGGTACCAGATGTATCCAAAATTGGGTGTGCATAATCGTAACCCCTTTGGCCCACAAGGAAATATTCCAAGGGTAGAAGGTCACCTTCATACCTAGCAAAGAGTCAGTATCCACCCAAAATAAAAATGTTAAAAAACTTCAAAAAGGGATAAAAACTAACCTAATTACTCGTCACGTCATTTAGATCCCTTTGCATATCCTTTAGGGACAAGGATTGGTTCGATTATCGATTTAACTTCTGCCACCTCTACGTCCTACAGAAGACACCTAACCCATCATCCTTCAATTACACCAACCCCACATTGCACTTTATTGACCTAAAAACCACGTCTGTAAGATGATAGAAATCTGAAAAAGAGACCAAAATAAGACTACGAGAAAGGAAATTAAACTTAAAGTTACATTCATATGGTACGTAGGTCTTGTAAAAGTCTATCAACAGCACCAGTTGAACCCATCCATAGAAACATAAAGAGACACCAAGGTAGATCTCTCCTAATCGTACATATGTACATCCAAAATAATGTGCAAGTATAAAAAAAACCGTAAGTAGATGTTGTTGGTTCTCATCTCCATCCTGAATTCCCCAAGCAATACCAATATAAACATATATGATGTATTTCTTACCCGTCACCCATTAGTCTTATTAATTAGTCTCGTTAGAAGCATCTCCCTCAACACAGAAATATGAATAGAATCCCCTGATATGATTCAACCAACATCCTATGGATCATCCTGCACCGCCTGTGGTATGACCCACATAGTATAGTCCACAATGATTTGTTGCCCCTTAAAATCTAGCCCCATCATCTGTTCAACACCTATGGGAGTAACGGTTATCACCCCAAACCCCAAATGGAATGTGTCGGTCATGTCCCACCACCACTCGCCAAGACCACACAACATCGGAGAAGAGCATGGTGTCTCATTCAGGGCACCCGCCAATGGTTAAAACCTGGTAAACGATGCCATCCAGCACACCGCCTCTAGAAGGTAGTGCTAAACATTCTTTAATCGAATCATCCCCAGGGAATAGATGCTTGAAAACACTATATTAGTCTGCATAAAGCCAAAAAAAATCTTCATTATCTCAAAAAAGAAAAGAAAAAGATGAAAAAAATTCGAAAATCAAAGATCATAATACTCATATAGCAATTATCACCCTTTTCGAACGATGATGTGCAGGCTCTTGCAACAAATCCCTCTCATTAGCAACCAACTCAAAAGGGTCATGGGAATTTTCATTGCCTAGGGGAAATGACACCACTTGTTGTTCACTTCTATGGAAGTACTTCCCATTTGAAGTCTTGAAAAAAGAAGGATTTAGGAACGCGTCTTAGAGCGACAAATCAAGAGATTCAATCACATGATGGTGTTAAAATGAGGAAGGGATGCCCGCTTTTTATAGAAGGCTAAGGGAATTCTCATTAGCAGTCCCCTGACCATGTTGGCCGATAGTGACTTTTCCCTTTCCCTTTCCTCGAGATGCCTAAGAGTCTATGCCTTATACCGATAGGTAGATCTTCTAACATGCTTATCGGTAGTCCCTCCAAATTAATTTTGAAGATGCCAAAAAGTCTAAAAATGACCTCGAGAGTTCATAGAAATTCCAATAAAATCCCTAAAAAATAGAAAGCATTATTACTCCTAAGAAAATAATTTTGGAGCACCAAGCCCCTAACAAACTCTCAAAAATCTTCATCTGGATCAACCACACACTCCTATCATTAACATACTCCCCAATAAAACCAAAAGTGCACGCGCACCCAAACCTACTACACCCTCCCCAGTAGAACCACAAATCTACACATTCTCTAGCTGAATTACTTCCCAATGAATCACAAACTCAACCTCCTTAGAACTGACCTCGGCATGCAAAAGTGGTCATCACAACTCAATGCTCTCAAAAATTAACCTCGACCCACTAATCAGTTACAACAACTCAAGGTCCTCATAATTTACCTCAACCGCACAATCGATCACTACAACTCAAGGTCCTAAAAATTGACCTCGACCCTTAGAATTATACAACTTTAGGTCGTCAGAATTAACCTTAACTGGATAAATTTGAGGATAGAACTTTAGGTCCTCAGAATTAACCTCGACCCGATGAACTAGTCATTACAAGTCAAGGCCCCCATAATTGACCTCAGACTTTAAATCGATCACTACAACTAAAGGTCCTCAGAATTGGCCTTGACCCACATAATTAATATATACGACTCACAGTCCTCATAATTGACTTAGGCCGCAAAATTGGTCCCTATAACTTTAGGTCCTAAGAATTTACCTCAACTCGCTAAATTAGACTCTAAGACTTTCTTGACCTCAACCCGCTGAATTTGTCGTCATAACTCAGGATCCTCAAAATTGATATCGCCCCACATAATTGGTATTCAAAACATTAGGTTCTCATAATTGACCTTGGCTCACAGAGTTGGTTATCCCCATCTTCAAGTCCTCATAATTTACCTTGACCCACTGAATTAGTCTTTACACCCCATAGCTCCACAAAATTGACCTCAACACTCCTTTGGTCCTCTGAATTGACATTATCCCTTTGAATTAGTCGTTACACTCATTAGGTCCAGAAAATTGGCCTCGACCTTCTAAATCAGTCACCCTCGTCCCTTAGGTTCACAAAATTGATCTAAAATCCTTTTCCCTCTCATAGATGTGATGTCTATATTTTAACAACCTTCACTTGTACCAAGTTTTCCCCTTGAAGGACCTTGTAGACACCCCATCCTAAGTCCCCCAAGCACCTTCTTAGGTCCCTATCACTCATACATTCACTATAAACCATAGGTCATCGAGCCCCATTAGACTCCGACCAATTCTCTAACATGCGATAAGATCAATGAATCTTCAAAGGCCTCTGAATACCCTTTGTAGTGGTCCATTAGGTGAATAAATTAGACTTAAGGTTCGGACGTATGACCCATTTTACTCCAAGTATCGCTCTAAAAGCTACCTGGTGCTCCGATCCCTGTTTGGCTCTAGTCAACTATCCATCTTGACAATATCTTAATGAATCTTTAAAGGGTATGAATACCATTTCCAACATTCAGTCATGTCCACGAATAAGCCTTACGGTTCGAATAAATGACCAATTTTACTTCGAATGGACATCGAGCACTTTCGACCCCTATTTGTCCTTAATCAACTATGTGAACTGAGTGAATCTCATCAAATCTTCAAGGGAAGTGAATTTTCTTTCTAACGGTCAACTCCAGCATGAATTGGTCTTAAGGTTTAAATGAACGATCCATTTTCTTCCGAAAACCTCCCATCTCCAAACCATTGAGATCTTCTGAGCTTCATTTGACTCCAATCAACTCCTATACCAAGGGGTAGCTCAATGTATTCTTAAAGTTCTATGAATTTCATTTCCATCGGTCTAACCTATTTGCAATTTGAACTTACAGTTTGGATTTTATGCCTTTTTTTCCAAAAACAAAATGGTTCCAAACTACCTATACGCACCTCAGGAATTCTGCCTATTGACAGAGTGTCCTTTTCCTTGTCCGAAAAGGCAAGCATCCTATTGATAGTCAGGTCAAGCCTTATATTGATAAACACCCCCTTGAACCTGTTGAAAAGGTCCATGACCTCACCTTTAAAGGAACTCGAGATACCTCTCTCAGAAAGTAAGAGAGCATTCTCCTCGACTTCAGAGACTTTTCCTTTCCTAAATAGATCATTTTTCCACATTCTCTTATCTCACTTCCTTACCTCACTTGTTAATTCACCCCACCTCTTCATATCACTTCCATACCACATCAAAATTAGAGAAGTTACATTTCAATGTTGGTAACCAACATTCATATAAGTAGTCCTATTTTTCTACCCCTTTCTCTAGTTTATCCATTTTAGTATTATTCACGTTGTTTCTATTTTTATGCTTTTGTTTCATTATATCACATCCACTAATCTTTACTCTTTATTAGTAATTTTCCACATATGCTATTTTCACAAAAAAAAAAAAAAAAGAGGAAAAAAGGGTCTATCTATAAATTTCAAAAGCGGGATTTCCATTTGACACTTTCACTCTTAATGCACATTTTCTCTACATACACATAAGAGAAGTCCCACATTTGGATTTATGTATTGAACCCCAACCCAATGCTATTTTGAAGTTATGTGGACTTTGATGCTCCTTGGTCTATGTAGACATCTTAGGCCAATCCCAATATTCAATTCCTCCCCTTTTCATGTTTGTATACTTCTTTGATATCTTATTATATAGATTTTGTGAGTTTTATAATCCTATAAATTTTTGTTTCATTCACTTTGCACACTCGCCCTTTCATATTGAATTGTGATTTGTGGAACACATACATTATATTTTTACCATTAACACTCCTATAGATGAATTCGCTTCGTCCCTTCCAAGATATGAGGTTGATAATTACATTCTCCAATCATTTATATCATACACATGTACACACACCCAACGGTGAAATTCTTTTACTTGTTTTTAGTAAAATAGGCTGGTAACTCTATCTCTCCATGTTACCTGATTATGCACATATTCTTCACATTTATCCCCTTAATTTCGGTATTTTTATGATCCCGTGCAGTGTATTTAGCTTGAATTTGTCTCTTACTTATGCTACTAACCTTTTTTGGCAAGTATTTCGTGTTTTGTGTATTTCTCATGTGCTTTACAGGTATTTCACGCAAGTTAGTGCGAAGGAGAACTCAAAACAGTGAAAGAAACCAAGAAATGGAGAGTTGAAGGGCATTTTCGTAATTTTTCAACCTTAGTTCGGTGGTGGGGCCAACTAGAAAGTTGAAGAGCTCTAAATTACAAGAATACTGGAAAAAACGGCACCTCAATCCGAGCTACGGTGAAGAAGTTACGATGTTTTGAAGTTGCGGGATAATGAAGAGTCTAGATGTGCGGATTTCTGTCATTAATTATGCATTTAATGCAGTGCAACTCATGAAACTTGTTCCACAAGCACTATTGGTTGTCAATTTCGAGATTTTGTGCTATAAAAGCCCATGACCTACATCATTTGAAGAGGAGTTGCTAGAGAGAGGCTAGGTTAGGAGTAGGTTAGAAGTGCTAGATTGAATTTTAGGGTTAGATTTTGAGAGCAAATTTTCTATTCCTTCAAGAGTTTTCATGAATCCTATTTTTGTAAGAATTTTTGAATCCCAATTCCGTTCTTGTTGCTGAATTCAAGTAATCTCATTTCCATTCTCTTGTTTTATTATTTGCAATTTATTTATAATGTCTTGTAGATCTTTAATGTTGTGTATGAATTTGTTTTTTTTAATCCAATCATGAGTAGCTAAATTCTCAAGGGTTGGGGTACATGAACTCAATCCTAATACAAATTATTTGTATGGAAAATTAGAAAATAAATGAAAATATTGGTTGAATCGTGAATGAAAATCATAGATGCATTGTCATATCTTTTAATCTCTCTTGCCCTAGGTACTTGGGATGTTTAAGAATGCTTTGTATGTATAATTTGTCGTTCACCGCCTTATATTGATCTTTGATTTCATATGATGCGGGCTTGACCCTCATATATGTAATGCTTAGTGATGATAAGGACTGGATTTAATCAAGAATTTTGATTTATAATTCTAGTATTCTAAAGGATAATTTGTTAAGGATTGAGGGATTGTACCCTACCCTATTTTCTCCCATTTGTCAGATCTAATTTCTTTTGCACTTTTCAGTTTGTTTTTCTTAAGTAATTTTTTAATAGAAATTTTCCCAATCATCATCTTTTTCATTTTTATTTTAGAAGTAATAAATCAATTAAATTCTATAAAACATTCCCTGTGGATTCGATACCCAGACTTACTACTATACTCCATAAAAGTGTAGTTAAAAGTTTAGGTTTTTTTTTGTATTGAGGTTGGAAGCCGATAACAACGACTAGCATATTACACGTACGCTCGGTTTTTCCACTCCATCATTACCCCCATTCAATGATGACCAACAACTATAATCGTGTGTGCTAAATGAATCTAACCCTAGATGGCCACAATGGCGATTTTGCTGGAGACTTTTTATTAGAGGACTAGACTCTATTTATACATGGGTGTTACTTTTTGCTCTATTATTTTTGTACATGTGTACATATTCTCCCACTTGTATGTTCCCTTTACTCCTTTACTTACTTTTTCTATATCTACCTCATGTTTATGTCTACCATGCTCTCTTCTCATATATATCGCAGTTTTAACTCACTTCACACACTTGTATATATTCTCTATGCTTAGTACACACACTTACACTTGTATATAGTTTTATTATACCCCAGATAGACACACCCTACTTGCCCAAAATCTAATTAGATCATTGGGGCCCCAACTATTACCAGATCTCCTTCCCTGAAATGTCAAACATGACACCCACATGACTTCCAACAGATCGATGGGCATACTATTGATTAATGCTTTCACTTCAAGAATTTAATCCAGAGTGTCATAGATAGGGGTATCATCGCTCCACCAGATCATCCTAAGACCAATACCACCCATAATCCCCTTCGATCACAAAGAATTGAGGTGAATGTCATCCTTACAAAAGGAGTTACAGAATCAACCATAATCAAGCCCATTTAAACACCCAATTTACCTACCATATCACTAAAACCCCTTAAAATATACCCCTAATTTCTATTATATCCTATAGGCTCCGTCGATCCAGCTCTGTCACTCCTCACTCGAGCCAGCTTTGTCATTCTTACCTACTCATAAGGGGAGGCAGGGAACTGACTGCAGTTTTAGACCAACTTTGAAAGTTAGGGATGAGATTGCCCTAAGAAATGACTAATAACTATGAGAAGTTCAACCGTTTATTCATGGAATCCTGAAGGTGGACTCGATAATCTAATGAGTGGGTTATGCCCGTAAAATGATTCATCTTAGATAACATCGATTAGGTCATGCAGATGTGTTTATTCGTAAGAGAGACATATGCACCATCTTCTAGTTGCTTATAATTCTGAAACTCTAAGGGAGTATGGTCCCTTCATTCTATAATTTGCCTTTTTACTCGGAAGATATATATGATGAAGCCATATATGTTACTGTGTGTGTTGAATACTCTTCTATGGATGACATTGTTACCACTGGTCTGGGTTATGATTTTAATAGCTCAAATAATGAATCCAAGCGTGATGATTGCCCCTTCTACATGTTCCTTTAACAATGGTATGACCTTGCTGACAAGAAGATGAAATTGGAGATAGAAATCTTCTTCGAGAATGACATATGTGTCCATTTGGGGTTGGATTACCTAGGGTGCATGCATAATATTGGGGTTAATAACCATCAAGTGAGGGATAATCTGAAGAGATAAAGTCGTCAGCCTATTTTTCTCAAAATAGAAAAAAGAATGTCGTCGCCTATAGACAACGATATGAAACTCAATCTGATGCTTGTGAAAAAAGTAGTTCGAAGCTATGAAAACATAGTTATGGAATGGGAAGGTGTTAGGAACCTATTCCTCCCTTTCGGTGTCTCATTGGCTAATATTAATCTTCTCATTTATAACTACATGATATTTGTGTACATGTGTATAATATAAGTGATGAGTGAATTGAATCATACAACTTGTTTCATGGAAGGGACAAAGAGGATTTATTCATAGGAGTGTTCCCAAAAATGATGATAACAAAAATATGAAGTAAATGTTAATTGAATGAAAAATTGCTACGAAAGAGCGAATGTGAACGTCGGGCGAAACACAAGGATGTAGGAGTTTAAAACCCACAAAATATATATAATAAGATATAAAAAATATATAGTCGTGAAAAGGGGAGGAATCAAATCTCGGGATTGGCCCCAGATGCCCATGTATCCCAATGGGAATTAGAGTCCATGTGGTTTAAAAATAGCATAGGGGTGGGGTTTAACCCATAAATCCAAACGTGGGTCTTTTCTTATGTATATGTAGAGAAAATTTATTTGAAGAATGAAAGTGTGAAATGGAAATCCCAGTTTTGAAATTTATGGATAAACCTTTTACTTTTTCTTTTTGTTTTTTTATGAATAGATTTTGTGAAATATTACTAATAAATATTATAGATTAATGGATGTGATGTGAGCAAAACGAAAGAACAAAAATAGAAAAAAGATGAATAATACTAAAACTGATACACTATAGAAATGGATGGGAAAAAACCTCCTTATGATTTCTAGTTGGTGACATTGAAATGTAAGTGAGCTAATTTAAAAGTGGTATGGAAGTGATGTAGAGAGGTGTGGTGAATTACCAAGTGAGTTGAGGAAGATAGGTAAGAAAACATGGAAAAATGGACTTTTTGGGAAAGGGAATGGCTCTGACTACGAGGAGAATGTTTTCAGATTTTCTGAGAAGAGTCTTAAACATGTGTCTCTAGTAGGGTGAGGTCATGGACGCTTTTCATAGGGTCAAGGGGGTGGCGATCGACATATCCAGGCTTGGTTATTGGCATAAGGCCTTCCTTACGGGCAAGGAAAAGTACACCCTGCGAATAGGCAGGGTGTTTAGCATCCCTATAAGCAGTCTTAATGGTTCTTTTTATTTTTTTTCATAAAATTCAAACCATAAGTTTCTAATTTCACATTGGTTAGACCGTTGAAAAGGGAATTTCGAGCCCCTTAAGAATCCATTGAGTCACCCCCGGGTTTGAAAGTTGACCAAATTCAACCGGGGATCATGAATGACTAATGGTCTTTAAACGAGAGGTTTTCAAAGGAAAAATGATCGTTCCTCTAAGGTCGATTTGCACATGGGGTGGACCATTGGAATCCGAAATTTAATGCACCTGGATTTTTCATTGAGGTTCTCTTACTCCGGAGAGTTGATCAAGGGAGTCGATAGCCCTTTGGAGTAAAATGGATCATTTGATTCAATTGTAAGATCTATCCATGCAAGTGATGTACCGTTTAAAGGGGGATTCAGTGACCTTCAAAGATTCATTCATCTTCTTATAAGAAGGAGACCTGCCCAGATTCGAACGCGTCCTTAGAGCGCCTGATGGCCTCTAGATTAGTGTTTAAAGTAAAATGTATCATTTGTGCGAATCGTGAGGCCAATCCATGAATGAAATGGATTATTGGAAAGGTAATTTAGTGCCCTTGAAGGATTCACTGAGATTATCTCAAGATAGAGAGTTCATCGGATTTAAATGGGGGCCAAAAATGCTCGATGGCCTCTAGATCGGTACTCATATTATAACTTAGGATTTATAGTGAATGGATGAGTGATAAGCACATAAGGAGGTGATTAAAGGGGACATAATATTGGATGTCTGTAATGCGATTCAATGGGAGATCTTGGAATAAACAAGCAACATCAAATCATAAACACCACATTGAAGCTAGGGAAAAGTATCTATGGACCAAAAGGGCGAAGGTGACCATGTAAGAAGATCGAGGTTAATTCTATAAGGAGTTTAGTGACCGATTCTATGGGTTGAGGTCAATTCTTAGGACCTTGAGTTATGTCAACCAATTTGATGGGCCTAGGAAATTTTTTAGAACCTAAAGTTGTGGCAACCAATTCAGTGGGTCGAGGTCAATTCTTAGGACCCTGGGTTATGAAGTCAATTCTGAGGACCTTGAGTTGTGATAAGAAATTGTTTGGGTCGAGGTAAATTATGAGGAGCTTGAGTTGTAGCGACCAATTCTATGAGTTGTGTAAGGGCAAATTTTCAATCGAGTCAATTTGTAGTATTGGGTTAATTTCAGATTAAAAAATTTGAGTGATAGGATAAATGATCGTGTTGTATCCTTCAACCCTATAACATTAAAAGAATTGTAGACGTGTGGCCAATAATTTAAAGTTTCATCATTGTCGGGTTTCAAGTGCCATGTTACACGTCATCAACTTTATATCAGTCCAAGGTCTCAAAGTTATGAATGCAATTATAGATATTTAGTACCTTGGATATTTTAACTGGGTGTATTTTATAAAATATTTTTTTAACGACTTTATTTTTCTCAAAAAATCATTTTGGACTTGTTTTATAAATGTTTTAGGATTAAAATAAAAAAATGGATTTTTTGAAAAGTCGTTCGAACAAAACTGGGAACTCGTTCGAACGAAATTCCTAGGTCGTTCGAACGACATTACTAACGAGAAAGTGCGATCTTTTGCTATTTTCTCGTTAAAAGTTTGGTTCGAATGAAAATTCCAACACATTTTTTTTCTTCTGAAATCTCATTTGAACAGGGTAGTTTGAACGACTTTGAAATGTCGTTCGAACGACATTAGCATTTTTTGATAGTTTCTATAAAAAACCACCCACTTCCCCTCTACTTTTTGTCATATTTAATATGCGCGGGAAATGTTTTTCGAAAACAACTTTTAAGAGTTTTTCACATACTTTGAGATCAAATATTACCACACCAAAAGTTCTTTTATGTGTTTACATTTTTCAATGACTTAATCTCTAAAAAACACATGTTTACACCCATTTAGTTTGTTCTATGGTCCAAGTCTTCATATATATATTTATGAGAGATCAGTGTTGGCACCGGTTTTTTTTTACCCATAAAAGGAGATTGTTTGGGTTCTTTCTCTACCCAAAAAGGAGATCGTTTTCTTGGTTCGTGGTGTGCATACGTTGAAAATGTCATCATATGTTTTGATGGTAGGTGTGCCCCATCGGTGGATTCCGAGACTACGGTGGAGTCCATAGTTCTCTATTCGGGGTAGGTTGATGAAAGAAGAAGCGTCGAGGTTTGGACGGAGTCAAATCTTGTGTTGTACAACTTTTGTCTTTTATTTATAAATATACCGTACTTATTAGACTTGTAGGAAGGGCCCTCCGAGTTTTTTTCATTGTGGGTATTCCTCCTACATCGTGACATAGTGTGTTTGTTATTTATTTTGTCTTGCAAACTATCACTTGGATGCACGCTAGATTAATAAGATAAAAATTTGTTTAAATCACAACTTTGTATAATTTGGTGCTAATTTAATAAATGGGTAATTTTAGTTAATTTAATTCAAGTTGAAAAATTAATTTGACAAAATGGTTGTTTGGCATAATATTAACTTGAATTAAATTAATGCTATTTAATTGAGATTAAAATATAATTTCAAGTATTTGTTTTGTGTTGTTTGAATTAATTTTAATTTTAAAGAAATTAAAATTTGTAGACTTTAACTGTTAAATCAGAAATAAATTTTACTTTACTATATTGTGTTGAACCATCTCATAATTTGATTAGTTTAGAATTTAGGGCATTCGCCTCTTTCAAGTAGCATCAGAGATAAGCGCGCTAAGTTATTGCGTTTAGGTCCTTTTAATCTTGTTTTAAAAAATGGAAATTCACCGTTTTCAAAATTCCCTATTTTTGATGTTCAAATTACGCGTATTGGAAGACGTGAATGAAATCGACACTTAAGTCCTTAGATGAGAGTTTTGGCAATCGTTAGTTAGCAGCTGGTCTCCACCTACGTGTCTAGTTGAAAATGAGTGTGTACCTAAACCCATAGAGAGACGGAGTGAGAATAAACTTAAATTAGCAAATTTTAATTCCTATAGTTTGAATGCTCTTTTTAGTGCGGTCACACCAGATGAATTTTGACGTATCATGAAGTGTGAAACTTCTAAAGAGGCTTGGGATATTTTACAACTCACCCACGAGGGAACTAGTGTTGTGAAAGCTTCGAAACTCCAAAACCTCACCACTCAATTTGAAACCATTAAATTGGTTGAAAGTGAGACTTTTGATGAATTTTATGCTAGACTTTCTGATATTGTTAATTCATATTTTAACTTGGGAGAAAAGATAGCCGACAACCATATAGTAAAGAAAATTTTGAAGTCCTTACCTGATAGGTTTATTCCAAACGTGACCATGTTAAATTATTTTCCCACTTATGAACCTAGTGAGGGAAACGATTAAAGTAGTTTCTGTCTTGGTTCGGACAAGTGTCCTATGTTCGGGAACCCTTTGAGAATCCCGGGTGATTGGTAAGGTAGAAAATATGGATTTTATCCTTGGTGGAGGAGGTATGTCTTATGTGACTCAAATGAGTTATGGTACTCTAATTTACGCTAGATTCGCGTGTGAGGTGAGTTAGTGCATGTATCAATAACATTATTATTGTGCGTATGTTTTCCCCAATATAGTAGGGTTATATCTGGTGTCACTATGGACGATCGAGTGTTTTGATAGTGGTATATATTTTATTGAGACTACTCATTTTATTGACGTGTTATACGAGTATGACATTATCTTGGATAAGGCTTTATAGAAATGGTTAGGATGATAGTTGGCAGTTATTGCAAAGCTATCGGGGTTGCTACTCTAGGGCAGGATATGTTGTTTTGATGGTGCCTTATTTTCGAGAAGGTCAAGCTCGCATCTATATTATCTTATTATGGAGACATCGAAGAATATAGTTATCTCGATATGCTTCATCCAGGTGTGTAGGGACTTTATTAATATGATTCAAGGTGTATTATGCTTCCTATCGAGCAAAGAGATTTAGCTTGTTATCATGTTTAGAGCTCAGGACTTGGTGATAGGAGGAGCGCATTGTTATATCACCCTTACAAAGACGTGGGAGTTGAGATTTATATTCATATGTCTAAGGAAGAGAATTTGAGAGTCCCAGTTATGTTCGAGTTTTATTGAATTTGATTACCATTAATGTTGAGTGATATTGCATTTGAGGGGGGTATATGCTATAGACTGAGGGATGACATATAGCTTTTACGTCAAGAGACAGGAATTTAAGGGTACATGCTATGTACTAAGGGCCTAACGGATTTTGATGACCGACAATGCTAGGTAGTAGTGTATCGGGGGGTTCCTTTTTTGGATTTTTCTCTGCAAGACATCCCACGCATGAAACTTAGCGTCAGATTGGAAGTAGGAGATGTTTAGTCATTAGTCCATGATTGTGGTACCACGGTCATTATACAAGTATGTAGTTACAACTGTAAGTTGGAAATTATATTATGATATAAGGCCAATAGAGCTGGTTGTAAAATGAGGAAACAGTGAAAATTTTGTATATCACCACGAGAGGGTGGAACGATGTTAAGGAGAATTTAAAATTTCAATTTCTAGGGTAATTGAGGATACCCAGGGGTTATAACCACGATGTGAATGCAGGGGCAATAATTAAGTGGGTGTTATGTGTGAAGCACGGTGAGAATGCAGGGGCAATAATTAATTGGGTGTTTATGCCAGTTTACGCAGTTTATAGGGTGTGTGATACGAGCAATAAAAGTTTGTTCGTGTGAGGACACGATCGTTGTGTGTTTCGCCGCTGCGATGCGAAAACCTAAACTACAACTACACTTGACAAGCAAGAACAACGGTAAGTCAGGTATCGTAAGAAATATATAGTGAGCGATTGAATTTTAGATTTTAATTGATTTATTATTTCAAGAATAAAAGTATAAAAAGTGATGGGTTGAAATGGTGAAAAAGGAGAAAAATAAGAAGCTAAGTCTAAACAATATTCAATAAAACGGGAGTCATGATCGCATACCCGCCATGAGCTAAAAAAATAATAATTAGAATTTCGGTTTGAAAATATTTAATCGAGCATTTTTAGTTAAACATAAACATCACACGTGAAAGGATTTTAACCCAAAAATGCAAGATAAAACATTTAATAAAAAATGGTCACACGCGTCTTAAATTTGGATTATCTCTATAAACACTAACGTTGCATGGAAAAGAAAATTAAACGCATAATAAACCAAGTTTAACACGCGAGATTTCAATTAAACGCAATTTTACACAAAACCTAATTTTCAGAGCTCGACGCCCATCAATGGCGGACACACAACCCAAACCCTATTTAACTACTCACTACACATGATTAAACTAATTAAACAACTAATTAACTAGTTAAATAAAGACATAAATTATTTAAACTAATTTATCTAGGCATGTAAAGTAAGGAATAAGCATGAAATAAACTAAAACAACTTGAATAAATGAGGAAGAAGATGAATAGTGCTTACAACAACCCAAATGGTACAAACCCTAGGAGAGACAAGCTCCACCCAACCAACCCCCTCTTCTAACCTAAAATGAATTATATGAAGTCTAAAAAATGATCTCCCACTTAATACAGTTCTTTAACTTGAAAATACCCCACCAAAACCCACTTAAAAATAGAGATTTGCGAACTTGCAGCTGAATGTAATACCCCGTAATTTTAATGACTTTTAAAATGAGTTAAATTAAAAGTCAATGTGATTAATTGGAATTAATTATAAATTAATTAATTGGGCTTAATCAGTATTTTATATTACTTGTGGATATTGAAATATATGATTCTGAATATTACTTAGTGATATTTAAGTAATATATGAAGATGATGTTATTTATATTGTCGTGAGTTATTAATACGGTAATTATGAAACTTTAGTCGCGATGCAGTATGGGATGTGTCGGGACTAATTTAAATAAATAAAAAGGAAAAATTGTTTTATATCAACCTTATGGTCATTTCGAGTGCGCCGTTGCATCCGGAAGGGTCTAAATAGTCAGAAAAGTCTATTCGGGTGTTGGATTTGGGTCTCGGGTCAATTAGGAGATGAAAGGACACCCCGAAGGGGCATTTTAGTCATTTTATATGGGAGATGAATAGTAATTTCGGGATTTTTCTTATTATAAAGGTGATGGAATAGAGGAACGTAGTTTCATTTCATTTGATCACAAAACACTTGATAGGCATTAGTGTGAGAGAAAGTGAAGAGTTTCTTGAAAGGAGAAGAGGTTGCTTAAGAAGGAGGAAAGACTTTTGGGGCAAGCCGAAGGTGATTAACCACCTTCTACGACCAGCACCACCACCGAAAAGTCACTGAAAAGTAAGAAAATGATTCTAAACCATCATAACCAAAGGTTCAGACCTACATAATTAAGGCATGTGTAATTCTTGCTTTATTTTATTGCTTACAATATCCATGCTAGATGGGTTAAGTAAGAAGTATGAACTTACATGATTTAAGGATGAAGTATAGAGTTTTTGAAATTTGTTCTTGATATGAAAATTAGATAGAATAAATCTCTTTCTGTTTAAATGATTTAATCCACGAATTTTGGGTTTCAAATGATAGAAGAAGTCTGAGTTATTATGATTTTTGGAGAAATAAGAACCTACGAGAATTCTGGGAATAATAGGATTTAATCCAAACTATTTGATGATTTTAGTTTCTTAGATTATTAGAATCTAATCATATATCTTGCTATATCAATTGAGATTAATTAAGAGAAGTTTTGGATTGATTTGTGTTGGTTTTTATGAGAAAGAAAAAGGATAAAACGCATGAAAAAAATTGTTGAAAAGGACGAACATTATATGATAAGTTTAGGTATATTTTAAGAGGAAATTGGCAGTGTGCTCGTGAAGATTTGTATAAAATCACGTTCTGCACAACTTTGCGGTTTTAAGTATTTTCAAAATCAGAGCAGAAAAGCCTCAATATTGTAATTTTATATTTATGGCAAAATTTACCTTTATTGGAAAAAAAATTGGAAAATGGTAATTTGGTCTATGGTGAGATTTTATTAATTTTGATACATTAACAAGGAGCGAGGGACTTGGGTTAATGTTGAAAAATTATTTGGATTTAAGGATGAAATTTTTGTGAGAGATATCTACATAATTATATTGCGATTTAGAGGAGAATAATCGTTATATCAAGTAAGGGTAATATTGATGATATATTTACGGGTACTTGGGTCGGATAAAATATTATATGAGTGATAAATACATAAAAAAATATATGATGATAATCATGATTACAAGTGTGGATAGTATTCAATAAATACGACGGGTACTTTTCATTGAATGAATTCCTAATATGATGTAGGTAGTGTAAGTACCTACTTTTATATAGATAGATGATAATGCCTATTTGATTGATTGATAATTTATGTGTATGACATACCTAGATTAATTGCAATCGACGGGGGGTTTACGCGTGAGGGAAGTCATATCCTAATGAATCCATGGGATTTTTGACTTGTCGCTCGAGAACATAGGACCTAGGTCGATTACGATTAGTGAGAACAATGGTATAGAACAGTCATTTGGGTGCGTAGGTATGTGCGCAGCACAAAGGCTTAGGACTATGTTCACCTCCATTATTTGTGATTTGATATTTGTGGTTCGAGGAATCTTTACCGAACCTATAGTTCCTTATACGCCGACAAGCTATACTGGGACATGATAGCAGAATAATGCATGCACCGCAGCTATGTCTCGGGGTGCCGTATTGTATTATATATATGTATATATATAATGAATTGAATGAATATGTATATATTGTTTTGATCTATCTTCTGTGTGAATTAAGTAAAATTGAAAGATAATAGTATGTAATTAATTACGTATGATAATGCTTAATTATGTTGAATAAATAAAAAGGCTTATCCATATTGAATCTTATTGGATATATGTAAATTAGGCGGGATAGATATGGGCTATGATTAGTTGATACAGTTATGAACTAGTTAGAATGGATAATAGTAACTAGTATGATTTAGATGTACGTTAGGTGTGCACTCTAGATGAGAGGTGAAAATCTCAAGAGAGAGTCCGATAATCTAACATGTATATTATAAGTAATAAATATTGCAAATTATTCACCTGCTATTTTCAAAACTATTTTTACCTTCGGGCTCTGACCTATTTCCTTGCATATTCTCTTTTCTCTCTTGTATCGTCTATATCAAGTCTCCAGCCGCAGGGACACTAGCCATAGAGGATTATGATGGTTGACGAGCTATGGAGCTATGGAGTATTGTTTAGACGCCTTCATTTATTTGATTCATACTCTGTAGTGATCTTTCATTTAGGTCATGTCGCCCCAGAGGATTTCAGTTATTTCTTTTATACTTGAGTAATGCTTACATACTCGTGTTGTTGTGATACATTTACTATTTTTGGGATTTATGTTGCAAGGACATAAATTTCCAATTGAGTCCATGTATTGTTTTGACTTAATTTCGTGAACAAAACTGTGTTTGTAATATATCATAGGGAGATTTTTATTTTCTCACGATCCCACATGGTCTATGATGTATTGAAGAAAATTTAAGACGTTGTGGCAAAGCTTCAAAGATTTTATCATGCCGAAGTTTAATTGGTGCAAGTTTAATAGTCTTCAAAGTTAAATTCATTCTGAGATCACTCAGGTATGAATGCGTATCATTAATGGAGCTCAGAATTGTTTTTATAAAAGATAAGGATGTATTTTTCGAAAGAAAAATGTTTTTAAATGTTTTTAAAAGTGTTTTAATGGTTTACACTACATTTTATTCTGATATACTAAAAATAGAGTTTGACTATTTTGGATCTCCTTTAAAAAATACGTTTTAAACAAAATGTCAAAAAGTCAAACTTCTCGCTCGAACGACATTCGATCTGGCGCGAACGAGATACCTATGTTGCTCGAACGAGAGCCTTAAGTTGTTCGAATGACACGCATTTTGAGGTGGCGCTAAATTATTATTTAAAGTGTGTTTCTATAAGAGTTTGGTAGGTGTGCATTATGGAAAATAGTATTCGAACCAGAAACTTATTTGCACATGTTTTCTAAGGTTTACAAAGCATAAACACATCCTTAGAGTTTGCAAAGATCCGAGATATCATTCTTATATGTTTATGTGATCTTGCTGCACCAAAGAATTTTGTTCTATCATTGAACATCAAAGGTTTTTCCAGTGAAGAAAAGAGAAGGAATTCTTGTTCGACATCGTAGACGAATCAAAGCCAATCAGTGGACACGGAGACATACGTGGACGCGTGTGTTGTGGACAGGTATCGTGGAAGATGAAATTTGTTCATGGGAACTAATGAAAAACCGTTGAAGATCAGAAGGAGCGTCAAGACCCGTGGGGATCGAGTCTTAGTGTAAGGGTAATCTGTCTTTGTAAAACCATTATTCATAATGATTGTCTGGCTTGGTCCGTCAGAGGTTGTTTTCCGATTTTGGGTTTTTTCCTCGTACATCCGGTGTTGTGAGTATTCTTTACTTTACTTTACTTGCTTTAATCACTAGATGCATGTTTAGGATTAATCAAGATAAAATTTGTTTATAGTAAGAATTGGGTTTTCATAACTTGGTTTGGTGCATAATTAAAATTTGATAATTTTTCGGAGAAAAAATTGGTCTTGTTTGAAACACACATTTTGGGCACTCTTTCAAATTGGTATCAGAGCTAGAAAATATTTTTTATTTGTTTTGTGATCCCGTGTGTTTTCAAAGATGAATTCTGGATATAATGAATTTTCTCGTATTCCTATTTTTTATGGCACTAATTACACTTACTGGAAGATGAGAATGAGATGTGCTTTAAAATCTATTGATGAGCGTGTGTGGCTAGCAGTTGAGAAAGGTTAGACACCCCCTGTCATTATTGTAGGTGAGGTAACTAGTTTAAAGCCTGCTGAGTCATGGACCGAAATTGAACAAAGGGTCTTCACGTTATTGCTTCACATGTCACACAGGAAGAATATAATAGAATTATGACTTGTGAAACATCAAAAGAGGCTTGGGATATTTTGTCACTCACTCACGAGGGCACTAGCACGGTTGGGGCATCAAAACTTCAAAATCTCACTACAGAGTTTGAGACCATTAGGATGTTAGAGAGTGAGACTTTTGATGAGTTTTATGCTTGGTTGTCCAATATTGTCAACTCGTCGTTTAACATAGGTGAGAAAATTCCCAACAACAATATCATTAAGAAAATCCGTAGGTCGTTGCCTTGTAGGTTTAATGCGAAAGTGACAATTTTAAACTCCTTGGGTAGATTAGAGTCAACCAAACTATAAGAGATTGTAGGTGACTTACAAACCTATGAAATCAACATGATTACCTCTAAGAAAGTGCCTAAGAAAGAAAAGGGCGTTGCTTTGAAAACCCGAAAGGAGGAAATTAAAGTTTCAAATTTCGATTTCGATTTTGATGTTGAGGACGTTGCTTTATTGGCAAAGAAATTAAAAATATTTATTAAGTTTCAAAAGCAGTCAAAAGATGCCAAGAAATTTGAAAAATTCAAGAACAACAAAGTAGATCCCACCTCTAAGGATAAGTTTGAGAAGCCTAAGAGAGATGAGTCGAATAAGTGTTTTGGGTGTGAGGAGTACGGTCCCAAAGTCAAGGAGTGTCCCACTAGATTTAAGAAAGAGGGCAAGCAACCCATTGTCTATAATGCCACCTTAAGTGATAGTGATCCGGAAGAGGGAGAGAGTTAACCCATTGATTGTAACTTTGTTGTGTTTATGGCATTTCATGTGAGCGATGATGATTCTCATGTGCATGACACTTCCGAGGAGGTTTTGGGTGCATCCCATGTTAGTGAGGGAGAAGAGAGGGACGAAGAGGAGGTAGATGTGAAAGAGTTGCAAAATGCATTTAATGAGTTGTATGCCTAAACGGTGAAGGTGAAAAAGGCTAAATCAAAATTGCAAGCTAAGTTGAATGAGCGTGCCATAGAAAAAAATGATAGTTTGATTGAGGATCTTAGGTAACGAGAGAAGTTTAGGGAGAAACTAGAGTTTGTGGAGAAAGAGAAAGATAATCTCCATGGTTTGATGGAGTCCTTGAAAAAGGAGATTTTAGAGTTTGAGGAGTCTAGGTGTTTGCTAGAGTATAGGATTCACGAGTTGGAGGAGTGAGAAACGTGTGTGCTCGCGTTCAAATGATCAAACCATATATAAAACCCTTTTAACACAAACAAACCCTAAACATGCAGCAGTATGTGATTGAATAAATAGATAATCTACGCAAGAACATTCAAACACATGCAATTAAGGAAAAATCCCCCTCAGGGGCAAAACCATTTATTTTCACTATAATTTGTAAGAAAACGGCTTACAATCGGATTACAATGAAAATACAAGTTGACTAAGAATTACCCTCGGGTATCGGATTCTGTAGTCGCGGCTGGAATTATCCCTTTCCAGTAGGGCTGCAATGAAGAAGAAGAACGGTCTCCTCCACAAGGGTTGAACAAACCAAAGTTGTGTTCTTGGGTTGTAAAAGGATTCACAAAGGTTTAGCAATGATGTGTGAATCAAAACATGAGTCTTGGGACTCAAAAATATGAAGACTAGATGTATTTGGACTCTCAAATTCGTCTCCCGAAGTCTTGCAAAACAACTCCCCCGAAGTTGGTATTTATAGGAAAAAATATGAAGAGTCCCACGTTCTTAAAACTCTAAAATTCTATCCAGCGTACAAAAAAAACAGCATTCTTTAAGGAATTTTCTCTATCTTCAAAAGGTCATAACTCCTTCACCGTAGCTCGGATTGAGGTGCTGTTTTTTCCAGTATCTTCGTTGTGGCGAGCTCTTCAACTTTCTAGTTGACTAGACCTCCGAACTATGGATGTGAAATTACGAAAATGCCCTTGAACTCTCCTATTGTGCCTTTTTCACTGTTTTGACTTCCCTTGCGTACCACTTGCATTAAGTCCCTAAAATCTTGGAACGTGAAGTCATTGAGGCAGATGTGGGACATATTAGTGGAGATAATGCATTCTTGATTCCCCGAATTCGGATAGAGGCCGTCATGTGAGATCGTGAGGAGACGTGCCAAATGTAGCGGCGTACGACATAAATAAATGAAACATTTCGGACATGTGAAAAATGTCCTTGCAAATCTCCCCCTATGTCTATGCCGGTACATACATAAAAAAATCCGAATTATCAAATATGAAATTGCCTGTACAATTCTACCCTCCCATGAACCCAAAACTGGAAAAGGTACAAATGAATAGTCTTCATCGTTTGTTCTTTAATTCTTCACGAATCTCAAAACTTTTCTCATCAGGGTGTGCAACATATAGATCTGCAATCTTCATACCTACACACATGAGACAAAGCAAATACCACGTGATATATCGAGTTTGAAATGAGATAACATGGATATCAATATATGATAAAAATATAAGCAACATCTCAAAAACTCCCCCAGAATTCAAACTCCCCCATAATATGATAATTCTTTCTCCCCCTTTTTATGATGTCCCCAAATGGACAAATTAGAGAAATAAATCAAATAAGCAAGTGCGGGGTGTCACTAGGATAAAAACACACCATGAATAAACAGCAAGCAGGCAAGTCAATGATAGCGTAAATGAAGTGGTGTGATGAAATTCGATAGGAAAATCAATGCATACAAACATGACATATGTGCACGATGAATATTGGATATTCCTAGCGAATGAACTCAAATGCTTCCTTTGGTGTAAAAGAGTGACAGTATAAGATATTGACTCAATCAAATCAACAAATCAAAGCTCAAAATGATTTTCACACCAATAACGTCCAAAATGATTTTATGCTTTTTCAGCACTTTCAAGGAAGTGCAAACCCGTTTAGATTCTCCAACCAAACTCCCTAAGATATTGTATTGAATAGAGGCATTCTAAATTCTCAAACTTTGGAGAATTGATGGTGAAACCTAAGTGGCCCATATTTGGCATGAATTGCTTTTTATTGCCTTTAAATTTTTTCGGGCTCTTTCAACCTCTTTGGACCTCGGATATTAAAATTCCTCCATTTTTTAGGTCCTTTTTAACGGTGGCTTTTGCGCAAAGGATAGATGATTACCTTTCGCAGCCCCTCCCCGTTATACAAAAACACACAGTCTCACCAAAACGGTTTTTACATGCATTCCAATCTTGTCAAGTTTTATCGCATATTGTACATTGTATAGACATGATTGAGATGAAAACACGCAAGCCAACATGAGATAGACAAGTGCAATAATCAAATATAGCCGTGCATGTGTGCAATAAAGGATATAGGAGTCAAACATGTAGGAAGATATCACTAATTACATCTCAAAGACTCCAATCAATGTAAAGCACATGGATGAAATGATGTAGCCTCTCAAATCTCTATCAAACAGTCACATGGATAAATGGAATGAAGTTGTGACTTGGCTATCTTACATGCTCATCCATAAAAGAAGCAAAATACAAAAATCTTTTTGGATTTTTTCAAAAATTTGGAAAAAAAGAAATAAAATCTTTTTGTGCTTTTCTCAAAATTTTTCTTAAAGGAAAATATTTTTGTATTTTTTTTAAAAGAAATATAAAAAGCAAAAGGAATAAAACAAAGCTGTACAACAAAGTAATGGTACATATAAAACAGACTAGCAATAGGAAGCATATGATATGAACATGAAGAAGCATCCTATTCTAGACATAGACCAACCCCTCAGTCAACTGTGCAAATCCCTAAAGATTTCCTAAGACTCTCAAATCTAAGGGCATCTAAAGGTTTCATGAAAATATCGGCTAACTGACGGTCGGTAGGAACAAAACTCAGGGATACGACTTTCTCTTCAACTAACTGACGAATAAAGTGCTCACGTATCCTGATGTGTTTTGTGCGCGAATGCTGAACTGGATTGCGGGATATGTGTATCGCGCTCGTGTTATCACAGGAAATGGTCATAGTGTCCTGTGATATCCCATAATCCTCTAGCATTTGCTTCATCCACAAGAGTTGTGTGCAACAACTCCCGGCGGCTATGTACTCAGCCTCTGCAGTGGACAAAGAGATGGAATTTTGCTTCTAGATCATCTAGGAGACAAGAGCAGAACCAAAATAGAAACACCCACCAGAAGTGCTCCTACATCCATCTACATCCCCAGCCCAATCGGCATCCGAGTAGGCGGATAGACGGTCATCGGTATCAAAGGAATACCAAATCCCGTATAAGAGAGTCCCACTTACGTATTTAATAATACGTTTTAGAGCAAGTAAATGTGACTCTTTTGGGGATGCCTGATAACGCGCACAGACTCCAACACTAAAGGCGATGTCGGGATGACTGGAAGTCAAGTAGAGGAGACTACCTATCATACTCCGATATAAGGTTTGCTCTACGTCCTTGCCTGAAGTGTCCTTACTAAGCTTGGTAGTGGTACTCATAGGTGTACGTGCATGCTTAGCGGAGTCTAAACCAAATTTCTTCACTAGGTCTCTAGCATACTTGGATTGGGAGATGAACATCCCATCCTCTAGCTGACGAACCTGGAGACCAAGGAAGAATGTAAGCTCACCAACCATGCTCATCTCAAACTCACTTTTCATCTCCTCCTCAAAGTGGTGAGCATGCTGGGAGCATGTGGATCCAAAGACTATATCGTCCACATAGACCTGGGCAACCAAAATAGCACCGTCATCTCTCCTGACAAACAACGTCATATCTACTCCCCCTTTCTTGAAGCCACGAGCTAAGAGATAGGAAGTAAGCCTCTCGTACCAAGCACGGGGTGATTGCTTCAAACCATACAAGGCTTTCCTCAGATAGTAGACGTGCTCAGGGTGCTGAGGGTCTTCAAACCCATTTGGTTGTTCCACATAAACCTCCTCCTGTAGAATGCCATTCAAAAAGGCACTCTTGACATCCATCTGATACACCTTGAAGCGCAGATGACATGCGATGGCGAGCAGAAGACGGACGGACTCAAGCCTCGCAACAGGAGCAAATGTCTCCCCAAAGTCTACACCCTCTATGTGTGTGTAGCCTTGAGCGACCAACCTAGCCTTATTTCGGATTATGGTACCATTTTCATTCATTTTGTTCTTAAAAATCCACCGGGTACCTATCACATTAATCTCACTAGGTCGGGGGACAATTTCCCAGACATCATTCTTTTTAAACTGAAGCAACTCATCCTGCATAGCAGATATCCAGTGTTCATCCTTGAGTACTTCTTTATGGTTCTTGGGCTCGACTTTGGACGTGTAGCAAAGATGGCTAACAACGTTCTCTAGCTGAGCACGAGTCTTGACCCCTAGAGTGGGATCACAAACAATGGCAGAAGGGTCATGACTCTTGCGAACCCAAGCAGGTGTGTCCCCTAACACAGGAGTAGGGTCCACAGAGTGTGAGAGAGGAATAGGTAAATCACTGTCAGAACAATCCTCATCCTCACACTGAAGGTTAGGATCAATAACCGTCGGAGGTTCGTCATCTTGCACGGTGACGTTTATTGATTCCATAATCTTAGAGATCTTCAGGTTAAAAACTCGGTACGCTCTACTATTCGATGAATATCCTAGAAATATTCCCTCGTCGCTTCGGGAGTCAAACTTTCCTAATTGATCTTTATCCCGTAGGATGTATCATTTACTCCCAAAGACACGGAAATATGCCAGGTTGGGCTTCTTGCCAGTCCACAACTCATAAGGAGTGTGAAGTGTGTGTGGACGCAGATACACCCTATTCACCGTGTGGCATGCAATAGACACTGCCTCTGCCCAAAATCTCCTAGAAACTTTACGACCTAGAAGCATAGATCTAGCCATCTCTTGGATCATTCTATTCTTTCTCTCAACAATCCCATTTTGCTGAGGATTTCTCACAGCAGAAAACTCATGTTTGATCCCAAGGCTATCACAGTACAAATCAACCTTTGCTTCCTTGAATTCAGTGCCGTTGTCACTACGTATTCTGTTAATAGTGACACCGTGTTGATTTTGCAGGACACGGCACTTGGTCGTTAATAAATCTACAGCATCGGATTTCTCTCTCAGAAAGCCTACAATGGAGTATCTGGAGAAATCATCTACCATCACGAGGATGTACCTCTTACCACCTAGACTCTCAGTACGAGTGGGACCCATAAGATCCATGTGAATCAACTCCAGAACACGAGAGGTGGTAATGGAATGTAACTTCCTATGAGGACTACGAATTTGTTTTCCCAACTGACAGGGTCCACAAACGGTCGAAGTTGACTTTCCAAGAGATGGTAAGCCACGTACTAGGTCCTTTTTAGATAAACGATTGAGATCTCTAACGTTCACGTGACCTAGACGTTGGTGCCACAGATCCATAGGAGTGATCGTGGCGCTGTTGCAGACAAGTGAGGATGTGGCCTCAGTCCCATAGCAATTATCCTCGGTCCTCACCCCTTGCATCAAAAGTTTACCGGCTTGATTGTAGACTTTACACGCGTCCCGGTCAAACTTTACTGCAAAGTTAGTGTCGCACAGCTGGCTAATGATGAGAAGGTTTGCTTTCAAACCTTTGACGTACAAAACATTTTCTAGCTTAGGAAAACCAGGTAACTCGATAGTACCTCGTCCTATAATGCTAGACTTACTCCCATCTCCAAAGGTGACTCTGCCATCTTGATAATCCTCAAGAGTAGTAAAAAATGAGGCATCACCTGTCATGTGTCTGGAGCACCCACTATCAAAATACCATTGAGAGGTATTATGTGCTTTGAGAGAAACATGAACAACAAAAGCCTTTTTATCTTTCTTAGGTACCCAAGTCGAGGTGACCTTTTGTTTGCCTTTGTTGTTGTTGATTTTAGCTGGAATGTGAGAAGCATTCACTAACGGCAAAGACATCCGTCGGAATTCTTCCATTAAACTCTGAGTCGTGGCAGCTAAGAACTCAACTCGCTCTCTCAGACTAGAAAACTGATCAGTATGACGTGGTGGAGCAGTAGTACGTCATGTTCGACCCATGCTATAGCAAGTTTCCCTAAGGTGGCCTTTTCTTTTGCAATAAGTACAAAAGAGCACGGCCAAAGGCGGACCTCGGTTTGCTTTTCTAGGTCGAACTCTCCTTCGAGGTTTTTTACGGTGACCATAAGGAGTTGTAGTAAACTCAGGAACTGGTCCAGGTGCAATTTGGGACGTGGAGGCACCATCATATCCAATTCCTTGACGATCACCAAAACCTAAAGCGGGGCCGAGGAGCATCTTTCCCATCTTCCCAGATCTGTCCTCGATTTGTACCTTGACTTCCCGTGCTTTCTCAAGATCATGAGTCAGCTGGGCAACAAGGGCTTCAAGTTTCTTCCGAGTCTCCACGGAGGAATGGAGCTGACTCGTAAGACTAGCCACTTTCTTGATCAAGTCCCCTCTCTCTTTCTCTAGAGTACTCTCTCTCTCTCTAAACAAATTCTCATTCTCGACACATGTAGACTCTCTCTCTCTCTCAGGGCGGTGCAGGTGGAGAACTCTCTTTCTCTCGCTTTCTTTAAATCTTCCTCTAGGCAAGTGATCTTAAGAACTAACGCTTTGTTACGCTTTTTAGTTTTAAAAGACTCAGAATATAACTCAGTGTAGGCGCGTTGTATATCACTCTCGCTCTCACTTGTGTCATCCTCCCCCTCACTCACATCACTCTCAGTGTCGAGGTGTCCCTGTGAAGCATCATCCTCAACGTCGTGAGGAGAACTAGGAGTGCTCACTTGGCTGGCCATGAATGCGGTGAAGTTACACTCATGCGGTGACTCATCTCCAGAATCCATCGTCTCGACCTCACTGTCGTCACTAAGGGTAGCATTAAGAACAACTTTCCCTTTCTCTCTATTCAGACGATTGGCACACTCAAAAGCTCTATGACCCCTACCATCACACTCAAAACATCTCTCACTTTCTTTCATAGGAGGATTTTTGGAAACTTTTTCATTTTTCTTTTCAAACTTATTTTTCTCAAATTTCTTTTTATCTTTAAAATTGCCATTTTTCTTAAATTTGAGAATCCTCTTGAATTTTTTTGCGAAAAGAGCCAAATCATCTAAGTCAAAATCGCACTCAGAATCTGACGTGTCCGTCTCTCTCTTTCTAGATGACTCTACCCTCTTTCTAGCTGACCCCTCACTCCTTCTCTCTTGGGCTTTAAGAGCAATTCCCTTATCTTTAGATTTAGAATTTTTAGGGAACATATCAATTTCATAAGTTTGCAAATCTCCTACAAGTTCTTCCAATTTTAGCGTATTTAAATTACCCATAGAATTTAGCAGAGTGACTTTAGGGATAAAACGCTTAGGCAAAGAACGAAGAATCTTTTTAACAACTCTAGCATTCGGAATATGTTCGCCAAGATTAAAACTAGTATTCACAATGTCAGAAAGTCTAGCATAAAATTCATCAAAGCATTCAGAATCATGCATGGTGATTGTTTCAAATTGAGTTGCCAAGTTTTGCAACTTAGACTCTTTCACAGCATTAGTTCCTTCATGGTTGAGTTGTAAAACATCCCATGCCTCTTTTGAGGTGGTACACGTCATTATGCGTTTGAACTCATCAGGTGTGATAGACCCAGAAATAGCACTTAGACCCTTAGAATTAAAAGATGACCATTTAATTTCTTCATCAGACCAAGAAATGTCAGGTTTCAAGTTGGTCAGATTATCAACAGTCACGGTGGGAGGAGTCCACCCTCGTTCAACCAAAATCCAGACACGTTCATCAATGGCTTTTAAAGCCGACCTCATACGGGCTTTCCAATAAGCATAATTTGTCCCGTCAAAAATAGACATTTTATAATATGACTTCTCCATTTGAACACGCACTTTTTCAAAAATCAATTTTTTTAGAAAATTGATATCTTAGAAAAATTTTGCGGAAAAAAAAAGGAATACGCGATAGATTAGCGTAACCTGCTCTGATACCAATTTGAGAAACGTGTGTACTCGCGTTCAAATTATCAAACCATATATAAAACCCTTTTAACACAAACAAACCCTAAACATGCAGCAGTATGTGATTGAATAAATAGATAATCTATGTAAGAACATTCAAACACATGCAATTAAGGAAAAATCCCCCTCAAGGGCAAAACCATTTATTTTCACTATAATTTGTAACAAAACGACTTACAATCGGATTACAATGAAAATACAAGTTGACTAAGAATTACCCTCGGGTATCGAATTCTGTAGTCGCGGATGGAATTATCCCTTTCCAGTAGGGCTGCAATGAAGAAGAAGAACGGTCTCCTCCACAAGGGTTGAACAAACCAAAGTTGTGTTCTTGGGTTGTAAAAGGATTCACAAAGGTTTGGCAATGATGTGTGAATCAAAACATGAGTCTTGGGACTCAAAAATATGAAGACTAGATGTATTTGGACTCTCAAATTCGTCTCCTAAAGTCTTGCAAAACAACTCCCCCGAAGTTGGTATTTATAGGAAAAAATATGAAGAGTCCCACGTTCTTAAAACTCTAAAATTCTATCCAGCGTACAAAAAAAACAGCATTCTTTAAGGAATTTTCTCTATCTTCAAAAGGTCATAACTCCTTCACCGTAGCTCGGATTGAGGTGCCGTTTTTTCCAGTATCTTCGTTGCGGCGAGCTCTTCAACTTTCTAGTTGACCAGACCTCCGAACTATGGATGTGAAATTACGAAAATGCCCTTGAACTCTCCTATTGTGCCTTTTTCACTGTTTTGACTTCCCTTGCGTACCACTTGCATTAAGTCCCTAAAATCTTGGAACGTGAAGTCATTGAGGAAGATGTGGGACATATTAGTGGAGATAATGCATGCTTGATTCCCGGAATTCGGATAGAGGCCGTCATGTGAGATCGTGAGGAGACGTGCCAAATGTAGCGGCGTACGACATAAATAAATGAAACATTTCGGACATGTGAAAAATGTCCTTACAAGGAGAGATTGAGAGTTTTCTAGAGTCAAGTTTGATTTGGAGGCTAGGTCGGAGAAGTTATATATGATCCTAGGCACCGTCCAAATTAAGGGACATAGGGGAGGTATAGGTTTTGATGAGAGAGTTTTTCACATTCCTCCCGCACGTGTGAGAAACACTAGGAAGGTTAAAAAAAGTCTACATCTAGGTAATCATTCCCACCACCGCTACACTTGCTCATTTTGTGGTAGGAAAGGTCACCTTAGGCGGTATTGTTATGACCTTAGACAAGGTCCTAGGAAGTTTAGGAATAAAGTTTCCCCGGTTTCCAGAACACCCATGTGTCGTTTTACACCTACTTGGGTTAGGAAATCGGATTTAGTGGATTTAGGAATTAAACATCATGATTCTCGTTTGGGTGCACTTGATTATTCCCATGCTAAATCTAAAGGATGATAGTGTTGCCATGTTTGTCATATGCTAGTTTGATTCAAGATTTATTCATTGCTAGTATAATGACATGTGTATAATTTTGTATTATAGTTTTCATTTGTTTAAGTCTTATTGAAAAATACAAAAAGATTTTGTTTTTTCGAAAATTTTTGAAAAATCAAAACCCGTTTTCTTTTATTTGAGTCAAAATATGAAAAGCCAAAAAGATTTTCAGTTTTTGTTTTTGAGTTTACATGTTTGATGTGGCATATTAGTGTGCTTGAACCCCTCCCATCATTTCATTATCCATGTGGCAAGGATATTTGGTCATTATTATCGATGCTTAGAATGATCTTAACCATTGTTTATATGGGGTTGTTTCGAAGTTTATATGCATTTTTTATTCGACTTTGTATATATGCCGACATTTCACACATGCATGAGTTTATGTGGATATTTGACTTCTCTTGCATATTTGAATTTGGTCAGGCGTTCTTATCTCAATCTTGTCATCTATGCGTAAGTAGAATTAAGGAGAAGTGTGCATGTAAGAACCGTTTATCATGAGGATTTAAATTGGTAAAAATGATGAGTGATTCACGAAAAAGGGCTGCGAGAGTTCAAAATTGACTCGTCGTGAAAGCCACCATTTAAAAGAGCCCAAGAGAAAATGCAATATGCCATGAAAAGGGCCAAATTAGTTTAGTTCATTCCAAAGAAAATATGATATTATTGAGGGAGTTTGGATGGATTAAAAATTTAAACGGGTTTGCACAACTAATCCTAATGTTGAAACATTGCAATTTGACGCTATTGTTTGTAGAATCGTCAAAATTCTGGATTTGTGTGCATGGGGTTTGTTGAGTTCATTAAGCTCACACTTTAATTGTCATAAGGCTATGGTAAAGTTTTATGATTTATCGCTATCAATTAGAGCTTCTTGGTCATTTCGATGTGTTGGAATTATGACTCATTCCCATTCATTCCATATCCATGTTTGAGCACATCAGTACTATGTTTGCATGTAACTTGCATTTTTAGTTTTATGAGTTTTTTGCATTTTGTGTTAAAAGCATACTATTTTAACACTGTTTTGTTTATGTCAGGCCCTTCCTGGAATTTTTTTTGTGGAAAGTTTTTTGACTGGGCAATATTATATCATATTTTCGGGAATCTGGAAAATTTTGGCAGGTTGTGCGAAGTCGTTCAAACGATATATCCATCTCACGCGAACGACAGTTGTACTTCATTCGAGCGACTTCCTCAACTCGTTTGAGTGACGTACCTGGCTTGTTCTAATGATAGGCAGATTTCTTAACTTCTGATTAGTTTGAAGTTCACTGGATCATTTTGGTGATTTTTTTTTGTACTGGTAGAAGTTTTTCTGGACTGACTAGTTTGTATGCAGGTTTTATTGGTTCTAAATTGGAGTTTTGCATATAGTCAGTTTATCTTTTCACTTTATTTTCTATTCGAGACAAAAGGGGGAGAGATGTATGTGATGTAGGGGGAGATTTGAGCATGTTTTGGTTTAGCATGTTTTGATTTACATATGTTTGCAAATTGGTATTACACATTGGTATCATTTTGTTGCTCAAATTGTTTAACAAATGATTTTTCACAGATTATTCATATTGGTATCTATTATTGTTTGGTATCATTTGGATAAATATATTGGTTTCATTTGTTCCTCCATACTTCACTGGGTATTTATTTGTCTATTTCATGTATGTAGGTATGCTTCAGTGATTCGAGATTTCAAGTCTACATCACATTCCGACAGTTTATGCTTGCCGGTGTTAGATATTCTAGTCTGTGTCCTGTAATTTTTGATTTTGGGTTTATGGTATGGGATTTAGGCATCATACAACATTTTGTCCCGGAATAGTCAAAGGAGGAGATTTGTAAGGACATAAATTTCTAATTGAGTCCATGTATTGTTTTGACATAATTCCGTGAACAAAACCGTGTTTGTAATATGTCATAGGGACATTTTTATTTTGTCACGATTCCACATGGTCTGTGAAGTATTGAAGAAAATTGAAGACGTTGTGGCAAAGCTTCAAAGATTTTACCATGTTGAAGTTTAATTGGTACAAGTTTAATCGTCTTCAAAGTTAAATGCATTTTGAGATCACTAAGGTATGAATCCGTATAATTAATGGTGCTCGGAATTGTTTTTATAAAAGATAAGGATGTATTTTTATAAAAAAATATTTTAAACTGTTTTTAAAAGTGTTTAAAGGTTTACAACATTTTATTCCGATAGACTCGAAATAGAGTTTGACTATTTTGGATCTCCTTTAAATAAGACGTTTTAAACAAAAAGTCAAAAAGTCAAACTTCTCTCTCGAACGACATTAGATCTGGCGCGAACGAGATACCTATGTCTCTCGAACGAGAGCCTTAAGTTGTTAGAATGATACGGATTTCGAGGTGGAGCTAAATTGTTATTTAAAGCATGTTTCTATCAGAGTTTGGTAGGTGTGCATTCTGGAAAACAGTATTCGAACCAGAAACTTGTTCGCACGTGTTTTCTAAGGTTTACAAAGCATAAACACATCCTTAGAGTTTACAAAGATCCGATATATAATTCTTATATGTTTAAGTGATCTTGCTGCACCAAAGAAGTTTGTTCTATCATTGAACATCAAAGGGTTTTCCAGTGAAGAAAAGAGAAGGACTTCTTATTCGACATCATAGACGAATCAAAGCCAATCGGTGGACACCGAGACATATGTGGACGCGTGTGTTGTGGGCATATATCGTGAAAGATGGAATTTTTTATTGGGAACTAATGAAGAACGGTTGAAGATCAGAAGGAGCGTCAAGACCCGTGGGGATCAAATCTTAGTGTAAGGCTAATCTATCTTTGTAAAACCATTATTCATAGTGATTGTCTGTCTTGGGCCATCCGAGGTTATTTTCCCGTTTTGGGTTTTTTCCTCGTACATCCGGCATTGTGAGTATTCTTTACTTTACTTTACTTGCTTTAATCACTAGATGCATGATTAGGATTAATCAAGATAAAATTGGTTTAAAGTAAAAATTAGGTTTTCACAACTTGGTTTGGTGCATAATTAAAAGTTGATAATTTTTCTGAGAAAAATTTGGTTTTGTTTGAAACACACATATTGGGCCCTCTTTCATATGTATTGAGATATTTTCTGGAAAGTTTATTAAAGTTTCATTTAATTTCTATTGTGATATCTATTCAGTTTATTGTTGTTGTGGAATGGAATGTGTATAATTATTTGAAATGGTAAAATGAAATTTTTATTGGAAAGGTTTTAACACTAGCTTAATTGAGTATTAGGTGATAGGAAAATATTTTCGACAGTGATGCTAAGAATGAACCAACTGTATATTCTGATTTAGTTGGGTATGGGACTGATCACCCGATATTTAATTAGGCGGGGTGTTACACCGAATTGATTCGCACCTAACAGTGTTGAATTCTCAACTTTGTCCAACTTTACAGAAAGGTCCATAACTTCTTCGTTCTAACTCATAATTAGGAATGGTAGAAGGATATGCGAAGATAATAGGAGGAATACAACATCCAAGAAGATATCAGGCCAAAACACAAAATTATAAAATGACTAAAATACCCTTGAATATGACCTTGAGTTTGATTTTGAAGATAAAACCATCCTAAAAATTCCATACCTCCCTCATTATAGACTGAAATCGTGCACCGTCGGAGGCCACATGAAGATAAATCAAAGGGATTAAAATTATGTGAAGAGGGCGGGATCAAAATCCGAATGCTGAAATTACTAAAATGCCCCCAAACCTGCAATCTTTAAAGAAACTTTTTTGGAAAGTGACTAAACTTCAAGCTAAGCAATTTAATACCTACAAAAGATAAATTATACCTCATATAGCATGTAAACATATAAAACGGAGGTTGCATGATTAACGAGCATAAATATAGGAATTAAGGTACCCAAGGGGGCTTAAATGCATAAGTATAAGGGGTGAAAAATACAATATTGGATTGGGAAATTATTAAATTTATCTATTGGATCGGGCAATTATTAAAATTTATTATAGAAAACAATTGCAAAAGGCCCAAAAAAGGACAAAAAAGAAAGAAAATCTTTTTGAATTTTTTTTTAATTTTTCACAAAAAAAAAGACATTCTCTGTAACTAAGTTGTAGTCAAATTCAAGGACTAACATGAAATGTATACAATACCCACACCCCCTAACTTAAATGTTGCATTGTCCTCAATGCACATCAAGAACACAACACAACGAGAGGAAAAGAACAATATTACCCAAAATTAGAGCGATCTCAATAAGCACAAGTCCAAACAAATCTACAAAAAAAGTTAGTACCGAGCAGAGCAAAAACAAATAACAAAAAGTTAACTAATTACACTAGACTAAATTAAAAGTAAACAAAAAAAAAAGAACGAAAGAAAATTAAAAAGTTAACTATGTACAATCTTCTATTTAGGCTTCACACTAACTATACACTAGAAGTCTAAATAGTTGAGGGTCCGCCCAAACTATGATTTGACTTTGGAGGACCGATGGTGGACCCTCCGTAGAATGCATACCTCCCGAAAGATATGAATTTCATTTGAACAACAAAAGGCGTGTTTAAGGCGTAAGAAATGAACCATCTCCAATTAAAAATTTGAGAGGGACGATGGGGGGTTTGTATTTTAAGGGTGACAAGACCACATTAATCATAGAAAAATTGAAGTCACATACCCAAGGTTTTTCAATTAGAAGGGGGATGGGGCTAGTGAAAGTGGATAGCCCTTGAGATGAACCATCTCAAAATAACATTCCCGGTTAAATATCGGGTCAAAGTCCTCAATACATTCAACCGATTCTTGCGATAAATTTAATGGTTCGAGAATAGTAGGGAATGAAGGAAAAGAAGGACCATCAACCTCAATTCAATCAGAAGCATTAATAAGAGGTTGAAATCCGAAAGTACTAAAGCTTGGGTCACTCTAAATTATTTCCTCATCAACAAGCGGTGGAGGTGAAATGGACGTTTTTTCCTCAACCCAATTTTGTGAAGAAATGATCTCATCGATCATGGCATCATTTTCCAACAACTAAGCTTGAGAACTTTCTGATTGGTCATTGATTTCCTTAATCACTAACTCATAATCAATCTCACAAGAAGACATAACATCTTCTTTTGCGGGTTCCTCATAGCTAATGGATTTCCCGCATTCCAAATTACCCTCAAAAGGCGATGAGATATTACTTACATACTCTGGAATTTCACGCTCAATGCGCTCATTTTCAAGAATTTGTAGGCATTCTCACATTGTTTTGGGAGTATAACTCGAAAAACGATTGTCATAATAATTAAGGTTATCTGAAGAGTTATAGCAACACATTTCAAAATAAGCTATTTAATAAAAGTGACAAGGGCCAAAATTTCAATTTCTCAAAAAAATCTAGCACAAGTGAAAAGGAAAGGAGAAAATAAATAATACAAATATGAATGAAAGAAATATTACGAAATATTAAAATAATTATAATTTAAAACACATTTCCCGGCAACGACGCCATTTTGATGCGAGCGGTAAAAGGGTGTTCGTGTGATGACACAATCGTTGTGTGTTTCATCACCGCGATGCAAAAACATAAACTATATCTACACTTGACAAGCAGGCACAACGATAAGTCGGGTATCATAAGAAATCCACAGGGATTGTTTGAATTTTAGATTTTAATTGATTTATTATTTCAAGAATAAAAGTGTAAAAGATGATGTTTTTTTTAAAGAAGAGGGACGGTACCCCCACAAGTTTTATTGATGAATAGAGAAATAGCCTCTCCAGGTGTCATAATCAGTGGAACATGCCTCTACTTGGTAGCTTACATGACATATCCCCGTGAATACTACTATCCTGACTAAAACATAAATTAGGCTCTTTACAATAAGAAGAAGAATAAGAAGTTAATTCTAAACAATATTAAATAAAACGGGAGTCGGGATCGCATCCCCGCCATGGGCTAAACAACTAATAATTAGAATTTTGATTCGAAAACATTTAACCAAGCATTTTTAGTTAAACATAAACATCACACATGAAGGGATTTTAACCCAAAAATGCGAGATAAAACATTTAATAAAAAAAGGTCACACACGTCTTAAATTCGGATTATCACTATAAACACTAACGTTTCATGACAAATAAAGTTAAACGCATAATAAACCAATTTTAACAAGCGAGATGTCAATTAAATGCAATTTTACACAAAACCTAATTTTCGGAGCTCGACGCCCATCAATGGCGGACACACAACCAAAACCCTATTTAACTACTCACTACACATGATTAAACGAATTAAACAACTAATTAACTAATTAAAGCCAGACATAAATTAATTAAACTAATTTATCTAGGCATGAAAAGTAAGGAATAAGCATGGAATAATCTAAAACAACTTCAATAAATGAGGAAGAAGACTAATAGGGCTTACAACAATCCAAATGGGACAAACCCTAGGAGAGAGAAGCTCCACCCAACCAACTCCCTCTTCTAACCTAAAATAAATTATATGAACTCTAAAAAATGATCTCCCACTTAATACAATTCTTTAACCTGAAAATACCCCACCAAAACCCACTTAAAAATAGAGATTTGCGGACTTTCAACCGAATCGATTTTCACCCTCCGAATTGATTCGCACCTGACAGTGCTGAATTCTCAGCTTTGTTCAACTTTACGAAAAGGGTTGTAACTTCTTTGTTATAACTCGGAATTAGGCACGGTCAGAGGATACGCGAAGATAACTCCGAGGGATACAACATCCAAGAAGACAGTAGGCGAAAAAACCAAATTATGAAATGTCTAAAATGCCCTTGAATATGACCTTGAGTGTGATTTTGAAGATAAAACCATCCTAAAAATGCCATAACTCCCTCATTATACATCGAAATCATGCACTGTTGGAGGACACGAGAAGAGAAATCAAAGGGATTCAACTTCCATAAAGAGTTTGGAATCAAAATACGAGTGCTAAAATTACTAAAATGCCCTTGAAGCTGCAATCTTTAACGAAAGTTTTTTGGAAAGCGACCAAACTTCACGCTAAGAACTTTAATACCTAAAAATGATCAATTATACCTCATATAGCATGTAAACATATTAAACGGAGGTTATCTGGTTAACGAACATAAATATAGGAATTAAGTTACCCGATGCGGCTAAAATGCATAAGTATAAGGGTTGAAAAATATAATATTCGTGCCGAATCACACTCCCTAACTTACACATTGCTAGTCTCTAGCAATGAAATATAAAGCTAAAAGAACTACTAGCAGACCAGAAAAAAAAAAGATATGTAGAAAAGGGATAAATTCCACTTTCGCCGGCGAACGATTCCATTTAGCATATGCAATAAGTTGTTAAACCCCTAGGTTACCTTAATGGACGAGTGTTGTCTCGTGAGGGTTTTCAGGAATAAAACCGACAAACATCATATGGTTTCCTCAATATATGCCCAACCCAACATGCGATAAACTCAAGAACAACGAAAGAGATTTCAAACATGTTATTAGCATATTGAACGAATTCAAGCTAAAGTCTGTTGTAATTAACAGGTTGAATGCAACTCATAGAATTTAAACATTAAAAGTGGGAGAGGGGAGAGTACATTCATAGTATGATTTAACAAAAACTTAAATAAATTGGATAATTAACATTAAATCATGCATATATTCAATCCTCACGGCATTACACTCAACCGGTAGGTAACACACGGAACATGTGAGCATAAAGAGTAAATGTAAATGGAAACTAGGCCACACACATGTCACTAATTAAGAACTCTATATAGGAAATGAAAAACTTGTAATCTCAATGAAAGATACCGCTCATCAAAAGAAGCAAAATGCATTTTCACAGATTATAAAAAATATTATGACTTTTAAATTAAATTCACCCTAAGATCACATAGAACTTTATAGGGTTGTAATGTAGTCTAGGATAGGGAACAAAATGATGGATATATGTACGGATTCAAAGTGTTCGGAATGAAAACTTTGAATAATGGTAAATAGTGGGCAATATCAAAATTGGAAAAAAAGTTCCAAAACAAGCATTGAATATGAATTGGAGAGGAACAAGGATTCTTGAAGTATACACAACATATACAACTTTCTTTTTTCTTTTCCTTTTCTTATTTTTCTCAAGTTTTCTTTTCTTTTCTTTTTCTTTTCGCCTTTTCTTTTCTTTTCACTACTCTTTCTTCTTTTCTTACTCTCACATGTTCAAATATCAACCACACTACACAACATCATTCAATCCCAAGCAACATTCCAAACAAAGGTATGTAAGGTAATATTTATGGTGTATAGCTCCAATTTGGAGTTGGTTACGGAATTTTGAGTAGTGAAATGAAAGGCTAATATTTAGGCTCAAAGGGGTTGACTAAGGAAAACATAAGGTGAGGTCAAGGATAATATGGGAGATATAACAAAGATTACCTATGATCATTTCCTAAAGTTTATGCAATTCTCGAGTCAAAACAATATATGAAAATCATGCTCAAGTAACACATTTCAAAAATGAACTCAATTAATGAACGATCAATGAAAGAATAAAGAGATTACCGACGAACTCAACGTTTTCAAAGAGGAAAGAATAGTGTATAACACTCACAAACGACAAAAGGTACAAGGCTTACTCGGTGTAAATATATACAATTCACCAAAAAATTACCGAGTTATAAAAATCTTAAAACCAAATCAATATAACAAGAAAGCGCATGCGCATATGGGATAAAGTTTAATTCATGAAGTTATTCACATTATCAATGATTTGAGGACTAAAGTCTAATAACTTCTAAAATTGAGAACATGCATCCTTGACTTGTCTATTGTACGGTGGAATTATAAAAATTTATCTTGAAAACAAAGCCGAAATCCCCAACAAAGGAGAAAAAAGAATGAAAATATTTTTGAAATTTTTTCAGTTTTTCACAAAAAAAACATGCTTTGTAACTAAATTGTAGTCAAATTCAAGAACTAACATGAAATGGATACATATCCTACAACCCTAACTTAAATGTTGCATTGTCCTTATTGCGCATTAAGAACACAACACAAAGGGAGGAAAAGAATGATATTACCCAAAATTAGAGTGATCTCCATAAGCACAAGTCCAAACAAATCTACAAAATAAGTTAGTACCGAGCATAGCAAAAACAAATAACAAAAAGTTAACTAATTATACTAGACTAAATTAAAAGGAAAGAAAAAAAATTAAAAAGTTAACAATGTACAACCTTCTATTTAGGCTTCACACTAACTATACACTAGAAGTCAAAATAGTTGAGGGCCCACCCAAACTACGATTTGACTTTAGAGGGTTGATGGTGGACCCTCCTTAGAATGCATGCCTCCCGGAAGATATGAATTTCGTTTGAACAACGGAAGGCATTTGTAAGGCGTAAGAAATGAACCATCGCCAATTAAAATTTTTAGAGGGACGATGGAGGATTTGGATTTCAAAGGTGACAAGACCACATTAATCTTGGAAAAGGGGAAATCACATCCCCAAGGTTTTTCCATTGGAAGGGGGTGGGGATAGTGAAAGTGGATAGACCATGAGATGAACCATCTCAAAATAACATTCCCATTTAATAATTGGGTCAAAGTCCTCAATACTTTCAACCGATTCTTGCGATAAATTTAATGGTTCGAGAATATTAGGGAATAAAGGAAAATAAGGACCATCAACCTCAATACAATCGTAAGAATTTATAACAGGTTAAAATCCGAAAGTACTAAATCTTGGAACACTCTAAATTATTTACTCATCAATAAGGGGTGGAGGTGAAATGAAAATTTCAACCTCAACCCGATTTTGTGAAGAAATGATCTCATCGAGCATGGCATCATTTTCTAACAACCAAGCTTGAGAACTTTCAGATTCATCATTGATTTACTTAATCACTAACTCATAATCAAACTCATTAGAAGACATAACATCTTCTTATGCGGGTTGCTCATAGCTAATGGATTCCCCACATTCCAAATTACCCTCATAAGGCGATGAGGGATTACTTACATACTCTTGGATTTCACGCTCAATGAGATCATTTTCAAGAATTTGTTGGCATTCTCTCATTGCCTTGGGAGTATAAATCAGAAAACAATTCTCATAACAATTAAGGTTATCTAAAGAGTTATAGTGAGACATTTCAAAATAAGCTATTCAATAAAAGCGACAAGCGCCAAAATTTCAATTTCTCGAAACAATCTAGCAGAAGTCAAAAGGAAAGGAGAAAATAAATAATATAAATATGAATGAAAGAAATATTACGAAATATGAAAAAAATTAATTTAAAACACACTCCCCGGCAATGATGCCATTTTGATGCAAGCAGTAAAAGTTTGTTCGTGTGAGGACACAATCGTTGTGTGCTTCTCCACCGCCATGCAAAAATCTAAACTACAACTAAACTTGACAAGCAAGCACAACTGATATGCCCAAAGTGTACCTGACAGTTCGAAGGCACCAACTTCGGCCAGAAGGACGACCGAGGTAATAAGGGCTCAAGACTGATGACAACTATCTCATCCAACATAAGGTCGGCTACAAACGACGTTATTAGTGAACCACCACCAAGCATCATCTGAGGTCCTCATAACTCATGGGGTCAGATATCATTTAGGTCATCCACAGCCGACACCATATATACTTCTCACATCAACCTCGGTTGGGAATAAGCTGAGGCCAGCAAGGACTCACGGGTTCAACCTCCCTTCATAATCATCATCGTCCCAGGCCGATGTCCCAACTATACTTGCCTAACCCCGACCCAGGCCAATGTTTCAACTCCTCCTGTCTTACTACGGCTGGCCTACCTAGCCGATATTATCATAACTAACCTCGGATAGGGCAACAACTAGACTTCACCAACCTCGTACTCTTCCAGGCCGAGGTTACACCAGTCAGGGATAGGGCCGAGCATTTATAAGCATATGCAAGGATAGGTACACATGGAAAAAATCAGTTGTAACCAAATCAATCCCCTCACGTGGGGGAATATTTCATCATCACTCTCTACATGTGACAGTGACAGATGTCTTCATCAGATTGGCTAGATCATCACACACATGCTGATTGCATGCATGGGGGTATATTACACCCTCCAAACACTATATATACTTGTCTTATCTTACCTTGAAAATGGATCTAAAATGACAACCGTAGATGAAACTCTGTCATTTGACACAATAGAGAGAATGCTTAAGAGACTGTATCCATGGCCATTAGTGCCTTCATTCAGTGATATTACTCATGCACACTCATAGTGGGCGTAGGCCAGATTGGCTGAACCACTTATATTCAAGTGTTCAGCCTCTTCTCCTCACCTCCTTCTACATATATACATATATATATATATATATATATATATATATATATATATATATATATATATATATATTATCATGTGCTGCCATTTTTATCACTTGCTTGAGCTTGTCTTCACCTTACTTGGTGGTGTTGTTTCCAGCATTATCATTTTGACACCGTCTGTGGGAATGAGAAGCTGTTTCTTCCTCTTTTCTTGCTTAACCTCACCGAAGAATCTGGTGGTGAACCAGGCCTCACCCTTTGCGTGGAGCTATTTCACCATTGAAAGAGGTCCTTTAAGTTACTAAATTAATTTTCTTCGCAAGCTCTTTAATTTTAACATATGGCACTGGAGTTTCCACCACCTCCTTCACCATATGGCACAGGAGGGCCTAGTTCCAGCCAGGCACCACCCAGTCCGAAATGGCTGAGGTGGCTACAACCTTGAAGTCCTTGGCTGCAACGCAGTAAGCGATGAAGGAGCAGTTTTCACAGCTCAGTCAGAATATGATGAGACCACCTAGGGTCTCATCAAAGATTATTACTCTGGTGACTGCTCATCCTTATCCTAAAGGCAGGGGACCACCCTCGGCACAGCAGAAATATTAACCTACTCTTCAACGGAGGAGGGACATTGCTGACGCTAGGCATTTACATCTGGGGAGGTAAGGAAACCCTTGACCTGAGGATTGGTATGACAATATGGAGGCAGAATATGCTCCAGAGGGCTGCTGGGATCCGTATGAGGTTTCAAACAACACTGTATGTCCTACCGAGCAAAGCCAACGTTGTGGGGGCAGAAGAGATGGTGGTGACCAACGAAGAGGATAAGCTTTTGATCCCTTGAGTAGAGGGTCGGCCTTTGAAAGGCTCGGCCCGGTCAATGACCTGAGGCAAAGGTTATCCAGGTCAAGAAGTGCAACAGGGTCACAAAGGGAAGATGGGGAACATCGACCTCATCATTACTGACCTCATCATGGCCGACACCATCAGGGTCGAGACTGGGATCAAGAGGAGGTCAATAGATAACGTTGTGCTACGACTGAGGAATCCTCAGTCCACCCATTGGAGGTGGATGGGAAGTACCTCGACCAGGCCGACGTTACAAGACCATGTAATGACTTCATACAACATCTTGAAGAGAAGATAGGAGACCTTATCAAAAGCCGAGACCCAATATAAAAAGGTTTCTCAGAGGGCTCTCCATTTGTGGCTAGGATAGTGAGCTTACCAACCGCTGCCAAGTTCAAACCACCTACGATGTCTCCCAAGTATAATGGTAGTACCAACCATGTGCATCAAATTGAGATGTACCAGTCTACGGTGGACATTTATTCAATCCCAAATGAGATAAAATGTCAGGCCTTCTCCGAGACTTTGATGGGAGCTGCGCACATCTAGTTTACCTCTCTTTCTAAGAACTCAATTGAGAACTTTAAGAGCTTAACTAAATGGTTCATTCAAAATTTCTATTTTGGGGTAAGACCTCAAAAGAAGATCACCCATCTGTTGTACATTAAGCAAGCAAGAACGAGAGCCTAAAAGACTACATAGCTAGATTCAATAAAGAAAAATTAAGATTATGAAGAGAATATAGCAATAACAACCCTTATTAGGGGAGTACAGAAGGGAAAGTTATTATGGAACCTTGCTGAAGACCCTACCAACTCCATGGTAGAGCTATTGGAAACTGCAAGGAAGGTCATGAATACTGAAGAGGCCATGGACGCAAAGTATGAGGATGAGAACATAAGTGGCAGTGGGAAGTTCCAAAGAAAGAAAGATGGAAAAAAGAGGTCTGCAGATGACAAGTTTGCATATTATACTCCTCCAACTGTGAGCTGCGAACACATCCTCAACGAGATCAATAATGATCGGTCCGTGAGATGGCCAGACAAGTTGAAGGCTCCTTAGCATAAGAGAAACAAGAATATGTGGTGAGATTTCCACTAAGACCACGGCCATGTGACAGACAAGTACTTCACTTTGAGGGATGAAATCGAAAAGATGTTGAAGTCCAGAAAGCTGAGAAAGTATGTCGATGGTAAGGCTCCTAAGAGGGGAAGAGATGACCCTAAAAAAAGAGAAGTGACATATGTTGAGATGACACCCCAGTGAGAAGAGACGAGGACTCCAATGGTGATGATGAGGACGATCCAGACCTCTCTCCAAAGGATGACAATACCCCTATAAATAGGGTTAGAATGATCTCCTTAGGTGTCAACACCATATGTGGGGGACTTAAAGGGGGTGGCTCTGAAGTAGTCGACCGTAAAGATCATTTGGCAGAGTCTAAGGCAGTGACAAAAGTGGAGGTTGTGAATCGGGCGTCTTCAGAGACTAAGCAGAAAAGGAAGAAGGTAGACATGGATACTCTTATAGTTGGATTCTCCCGACTCGACTTCAAAGGTATCTTAGCTACGCATGATGACCCTTTGGTAATTACAAAAAGAGTGCATGGATATGAGATACAGATAATCCTCATAGATGGAGGAAGCTCAGCAGATGTAATGTTCTGGCCCTGTTTTAAGAGCCTAGGCCTCAGCAGAGCTAGGCTGGTACCCTACCATTATCCATTGATGGGTTCAGTAGTGAAAAGGTCCATCCATTGGGTATGTATGAGATGGATGTATGAATTGGAGACGAGTGGCCTAAGTGGTTGACTCGGAAGATCAATTTTTTCATTATGGATGAAAATAGCTTCTTGGCCAATAATATCATCATAGGAAGAGTAGCCATTAATAAGTTTGAGTTCGTGCCATCGATGGTCCACCAAATGCTAAAATTCTCGACCCCTTATGGGGTAGGGGAAGTGCAGAGTGACCAGACTATGGCAATCGAGAATGCTACTTTAACTCGATGGAAGAGAGAGATGCCCATAAGAGGGCAACAACCACATATAACATTGATACACTTGATCCTAGGGATGAAATAAAGATGAAGAAAGGAGAGGACGTGGAAGAGGTAGAATCCATCATCCTTAATGAGGACGAACTGGAAAAAACTGTCCAAATCGGCAAGGCCTTAAAACTAGAGATCAAAAAAGAGATGATAAGATTTTTGAAGAAAAGGCAGAGTGTCTTTGCTTGGAGCCATGCAACATGCCTGACATCAATCTAGAGGTTATGTGCTAAAAACTTAACGTTGCAGAAGATGCTAAGCCAATCAAACAAAGATGAAAGGGAAAAGTATGATGTCATCAGGGAAAAGGTAAGAAAGTTAGAAGAGGCAAAATTCATCAGGGAGGTCATATACCCAGAGTGGTTATAAAATGCCGTCATTTTGACTAAAGAAAATGGAAAATGGAGGATGTGCGTAGTCTTCAATGACTTGAACAAGTCTTGCCCTAAATACAGTTATCCCTTACCTCAAATTGATCAGAATGTAGATGCTATGACAGGGCACGAAGTTATGAGCTTCATGGATGCATATTCAGGCTAAAATCAGATCTTCATGGATGCTAAAAACTCGAAGAAAATGGCATTCATGACAGACATGGGGACCAATTACTATAAGGTTATGCCCTTTCCCTTGAAAAATACAGGAGCCACATATCAACGTCTTATAAATAAGATGTTTGAAGATAAAATTGTAAAGATCATGAAGGTGTATGTAGATGATATATTAACTAAGAGCTTAAAGGCCTGCACCCATGTAGCATACCTGAAGAGAACTTTTGACACTATAGACTCATGCAGGATGAAGCTCAATCCAGCCAAGTGTGTCTTCGGAGTGGGAGCTCTAAAGTTTCTTGGATTCATCGTCAACCAGAGGGGGATAGAGGCCAAGCCCGAAAAGATTAAGGCTTTGCTTGACATGAAGAAACCAAAAAATATAAAAGACGTTCAGAGGCTCACCGGAAGAGTAGATGCACTCAACAGATTTGTTTCCAGAGCCATGGACAAGTGTCTTCCATTTTTCAAAGTTCTTAAAAAGTCCTTCGAGTGGGGCGAAGAGTGTGATAAGGCATTTAGGAATCTCAAGTCCTACCTCGAATCCCACCTGCTTTTATCCCGGCCTATCATGGGGGAAAAGTTATATGTTTACCTAGCGGTCTTAGAGTTAGCTATAAGCGCAGCTATAGTATGGGAAGATGTTAGGGTACAGAGGCATGTATACTTAAATAGTAATGCCCTTCAAGTGTTTGAACAAAACTATCCCCGGATGGAGAAGTTGTCCTATGCTTTGATACACGCCTCCAGGAAGATGAAACCTATTTTCAAGCCCACTATGTGGTCTTCCTCATTGACTCCCCACTAAGGCAAGTCCTCCACAAGCCTGAGAAATCATGCAGATTGATGACCTGGGCCATCAAATTGGGAGAGTATGACCTTATTTATCAACCCAGGGTGGCCATTAAAAGGCAGGCACTCGCAGACTTTGTTACTGAGTTCACGTGGGAAGAGGTTGATGTTGAGAATAATCTAGAGATTGCTGAGGGATCAAATAGTGACGTCTTTCGAGACCCGGAGGAGGTTCTGTCCAACAGGGCCAAAAATAGAATAACTGAGAATGAGGAAGATAGGTACCTCATCAAGAAGGGAACCCTGTTAGAGGGGAGCTTCTCTTCGAATGAAGATGTTTGGAACCTCTATGTTGACGGGTCTTCTTGCGAAAGTGAAAGCGGTGCAGGGCTGATACTAACAGCTCCAGATGGTATAGACATCGAATATGTGCTAAGGTTCAACTTCAAAGCATTAAACAACGAGTCAGAATATGAGGCCTCGATAGCAGGCCTCTCTTTGGAAAAATCTCTTAGAGTTGGATGACTCCTACTTCATAGTGACTCGAGGTTTGTTGTTAACCAAGTACTTAGAGTATATGAGGCCAAGGATGAAAGGATGACCAAATACCTTAAGAGGGTAAGAATGATGCTAGAAGGCTTCGAAGAAATAAAGATAAAGAGGGTACCTCGACAAAATAACAGCCATGCAGATGCACTAGCAAGGTTGGCTTCAACGATAAGGACAGGCATCAGAAGGATAATACCAGTCGAGATCCTGCTCAAAATGGCCATTGAGGATGAAAAAGTTGCCAGCTCTTGCCTCAACCTGAACCTAGGAGATTAATGGATAGACCCCCTCATCAAATATATCAGAGAGGGAGATTTGACGGAATCAAAGCTAGAGAGGAGGAAATTGAGGTACAGAGCTGAAAAGTTCTCAATAATAGGTGATATCCTATATAAGAAAGGACTTATGCTTCCTCTCCTCAGATGTGTCCATCCCGTAGAGGTCCCTCGTGTCTTACAGGATATACACGAGGGTTCTTGCTCTAGTCACATAAGAGGAAGACCTTTAGCTAAGAGGATGATTACGCAGGGATACTGGTGGCTAACCTTGGCTAAGGACGATGCAGCCTACGTGAAGAGGTGTGACAAGTGCTAAAGATTATCCACTATCCCTCATCAACCTCATAAACCTATAACATCGATCAGTTCCCCTTAGCCATTTACAGTATGGGGGATTGACCTAATGGGACCATTGCCAAGGACTGCGAATAGTTATTAATTTCTGATACTAGCGTTCGATTACTTCTCCAAATGGGTAAAGATGAGTCAATGATCACGATCACAGAGCAGAAGACCTTCCAATTTATCTAGAAGAATATCATATGCAGTCATGGTCTTTCGAACACCCTCATCTCAGATAATAAAACCCAGTTCAAGAATTCTTCCTTGAAGAAGTAATGCAAGAGAGTTGGTATCAAGCAATATTTCCCTTCTCAAGCCTAACCCCAAAAAAATGGGCAGACCAAAGTCACGAGCTGAACAATCCTCGATGGGATTAAGAAGAGGTTGGAAGAATTCAAGGGGAGATGAACAGAAGAGGTTTATGCAGTATTATGGGCCTATAGAACAATAGCAAGTACACCAACAAGGGAGACCCCATTTATGTTAGCACATAGCTCAGAAGCCATCATACCTGCAGAAGTATAACTCCCCAGTCACAGAGTTTAGGCCTACGACCCCGAGAAGAATGGGGAAGAGAGAGGGCTTGACCTAGATTTGAACAAGGAGAGAAGGGAATACGCTGAAGAAGTTGTTTTAGAAGACAAATAAGCTTCACCCAAATTGGCATGGTCCCTATAAAGTTGTCGATGAGGTTGTACCCGATACCTACCGACTAGAAAATCTCAAGGGGGAACCTTTCTCCAATCCATGTAATGCTAATCACCTGAAGAAGTACTACATATGATGATTGTAATTATTTCTATGTAAATGTATCATGCCATAAAGAGAATATTAATGAGAAGAGAAGTTACTGTCTCAATGCTTTATTCGAATTACTTGTATGATAAATCTATGCGGGTAAAATCTTAGTTTGATGACCTCAGACATTAAACATCATAATTTGGTGATAGGGTATGAGGTGAAACATCATATTTGGATGACCTTAGACCTTAAACATCATAATTTTATGACAGGGTCTGAGGTGAAATATCATATTTGGATGATCTCTGACCTTAAACATCATTGATTTAGTGACAGGGTCTGAGGTGAAACATCATATTTAGATGACCTCAGACTTTAAAGATCATAATTTGGTGATAAGATCTGAGGTGAAACATCATATTTGGATGACCTCATACCTTAAACATTATAACTTGGTGACAGGGTCTGAGGTGAAACATCATATTTGGATTACCTCAAACCTTAAACATCATTAATTTGGTGACAGGGTCTCAGATGAAACATCATATTTGGATGACCCCAGACCTTAAACATCATTAATTTAGTGACAGAGTCTGAGATGAAACATCATATTTGAATGACCTCAAACCTTAAAAATCAAAATTTGGTGATAGGGTCTGAGGTGAAACATCATATTTGGATGACCTCAGACCTTAAACATCATTAATTTGATGACGGGGTCTGAGGTGAAACATCATATTTGGATGACCTCTGACCTTAAACATCATTAATTGGTGAAATTTAGGATGGTAACATCTTACTTTGATGACCTCAGACCTTAAACATCATTAATTTGATAAATCTATGAGGGTAGCATATTAGTTTGATGACCTCAAACCTTAAACATCATTAATTTGATAAATCTATGAGGGTAACATCTTAGTTTGATGACCTCAGACCTTAAACATCCCAATTTGGTGATATGGTCTGTGGTGAAACATCATATTTGGATGAACTCAGACCTTAAACATCATTGATTTGTTAAAATTTATGAGGATAACATCTTAGTTTGATGACCTCAGACTTTAAACATCACAATTTGGTGACAGGGTCTGAAGTGAAACATCATATTTGGATGACCTCAGACCTTAAACATCATAATTTGGTGACAGGGTCTAAGGTGAAACATCATATTTTGATGACCTCGGACCTTAAATATCATTAATTTGGTGAAATTTATGAGGGTAACATCTTAGTTTGATGATCTCAGACCTTAAACATCATAATTTGGTGACAGGGTATGAGGTAAAACATCATATTTGGATGACCTCAGACCTTAAACATCATTAATTTGGTAAAAATTATGAGGGTAACATCTTAGTTTGATGACCTCAGACCTTAAACGTCATAATTTGGTGATAGGGTCTGAGGTAAAACATCATATTTGGATGACCTCAGGCCTTAAACACAGTTAATTTGGTGAAATTTATGAGGGTAACATCTTAGTTTGATGACCTCAGACATTAAACATCATAATTTGGTGACAGGGTCTGAGGTGAAACATCATATTTGGATGACCTCAAACCTTATAACCATGAATTTGATGATAAATTACAAGGGTAACATCATAGTTTAATGATGAAGACACCATTACATTAAAGCTTCAGACCTTAATACACACCATTGCAGGACATATAAAATCATGAAGATAAGAATTACAAGTCAAAATGTGCAAGAGAATGTTATCAGAAGTTATGAAGTTACAGATGAGAAATAATAATTACAAGTGAAGCTTCACAAATTATGATCTACGTGTCTGTAGCCCCATGGTTCGTAACCTCTATCGGATCATTCTAGATGACATTGTTAACCTGAGCCCCATCATCTTAAGGGTTGACATCCTGAGTCTTTATAGCTTTTGGATGGGCAGTCTCTGCAGGAGCAGCAACTTCCTCCTCAACCTCTTGTAAGGCCTGAGCAAACTAAGGGTTACCCCAGCCGAGACCAATGAAGTTCGAAGCTTCCAGGCTCCCTGACTCCTTCTCTTTCATGGCCGCCCATTTACCAGTGGCATTAACACCTCTTTCGAGGTATTCAAAGCTAAAGCTGATAAATTCATCAAAGACCTTGTAGTCAGCCATGATCTTCCCTGAAGTGTCCTCAATGACAGGTCTCACTCCAGCATCAACCTTTTGCTGAAGAGCTTCATCCTCTTCCTTCATAGCAGAGATATCATCCTTATGGATCTTAGAAATGTCCCTATCCCTCTTATTCTCTTTACTCTCAGATTCAACCAAGGTTGCCTTCAAACGTTCCACTTCTGCATTTAGAGCAACCTCCACCTTTTGGGCCTATCTTCCCTTTTTAATCAAAGGCAGCTTTCTCATGGTCCAGTCAATAATATTGCGCATGGATAGGATACCTTCTAACACAAAGTCAGATGTATGAGATCAAGATAGCCCAATTCAAGGACGAGGTTACACTTGTGTTAAAAAAGTTAAAATTTATACCTGGATAGACCTATGAAGGCAAAACTCGGCCAGTAGAGGGGTATCAATGGAGCGTAGAAAATGCTTATCTGCGTCGGTCATCGCAGAGCCGATAGCATCCATCGCCTTTAGACCATGACCAATTAGGTTATCGCTGATCTTTAACTGCTCCAGATGAGCAGCCAGTGCATCATCGGACGAGATGGGGATGGCATGATCGCTCTTTTGGGTTTTGCTTTGCCTCTGGTCCTCAGGGGAAGTGGTGGAGGATTTCCTCTTCTTTGTAGTGTCATCCTTAGAAGTGCCAACATTTTTCTTTGGTTGAGGAGGAGGTTCATTGAGCCCAGCTTTCTTCACCAATTTGATCAAGCTTGGATCAGACATCTCCCACAGGCCGTCTGCTATACCTTCGAGGCGTTATGCAAAACACATGTTTGAGTTAGTAAATTAGAGACATTAAATATCAGAGGTACAACTTAGCAAAATAAACACTGATGAAGCTCGGCTAAAGGACTTCCCCCAGGCCAGTCTCAGAGAGGTAGTAGGGGGTCATCAAGTGCTCGTACTTAACTAGATAACCAAGCTCCCCCTGATCCTAAAGGTCTTTGACCTTTTGTAGGTTGTCCTGGCTTAACCCAAGGTTGGCCTTGGCAGCTAGTGAAAATTTTCCCCACCTCAGAGGGGTCCTCGGCTCTAGAGATTATGAGGGGACACAAGTACCAAATTCCCATTCCCCAAAGATGAAGAAGTATCGTGGTTTCCAATTATGATTTGAGGTTTGGGTAACCAGCAACATCTTCTTTTCAGACTTCCTAGCTAGGAAGTGGTAATAGCTGGGATGATTTCTATTAGAGGATGGCACGTAGCACCTTATGAAGACCCTAACAAGAAGGTCTGAGTGATGGACTGTCGTCTCTAGGACGATGGCTCCAATCATCACCCTCCAAGCATTGGGGGATAATTGGGAAGGGGCTAGGTTAATATGGGATAATATGGCCCTAATTATTAGATAGATGGGGAGACAAAATCCTAACTTAAACATCTTCTTATATACGCACATTTCCCCATCTCAACCACCAAAGGACCTCTTATCCCTCAGAGGTCTCCTCAGTTTGATAGAAGGTCCTATGGAATAAAAGTTCCTAAAGGCTAAGAGGTTAAACTCATTGACAGTGATCTTTATCTCGACTACCTCCAAGACATCAACGTCACTCTCATGACCATCGTCCTCGTCCGTGGTGGCGTCAGCCTGGGCAGGCGTAAGAACACCATCAGGGAACCTCTTAGCTAACTCAGCCCCTATGGAGGACGACACAGGAATAGCATCAATAGATGGTGGGACACCAACACTCGGCCCCATAATTTCAACATCAGAAGAGGTCCATGAGGTGCTGGAACTGTTGTGGGATAAGGCACGACTTTCAACCTCAGCCTGACCAGGGGCCTGATCTTACCTAATAGAGAAATACATTGCCTCTTAGAATGAATACATAGACATAGGGTCGGAGGTGGATGACTCGAACTCAGACATGGGAGAGGGATCAATTAGATCCTCTGTTGACTCAGTAGTCTCGGTTGGTTCAGGGTATACCGCCTTTAGAGGCGAGGAAAAGATAGGTCTAAGGGGGAAGGCCTCAGCCTTACGAGCTTCCTCCTGGGATCGTTCTATTTGCCTAATCTTTTCTAAAGTCTTCTCTCTAAGAGAAGGGAATTCTTCTAAGATCTAATAAAGAGGTTTGAGCATAAGAGGAGGACCTTACACTTGGACCCTAAACAAAAAATAAACAATTAGACGCATGACAAACTAAGGATCAAAACCTGGTTTTGACCAAATTGAAGCCAAGAACAGAGGTCACCGAAAAACTCAAAGTCTCACTGAAAAACTCAAAGTCTCACCGCAAAACTCATACTTCACCAACCTCGTACTCTTCCAAGCCGAGGTTGCACCAGTCAGGGACAGGGCCGAGAATTTATAAGCATATGCAAGGATAGGAACATGTGGACAAAATCAGTTGTAACCAAATCAATCCCCTCACGTGGGGAATATTTCATCATCATTCTCTACATGTGACAGTGACAAATGTCTTCATCAGATTGGCTAGATTAGCACACACATGCTCATTGAATGCATGTGGGGTACATTACACCCCCCAAACACTATATATACTTGTCTTCTCCTACCTTAAAAAGGGATCCAAAATGATAACCCTAGCTGAAACTCTATCATTTTACACATTAGAGAGAGAGAGCTTGAGAGATTGTATCCATGGCCATTAGTGCCTTCATTCAGTGATATTACTCACGCACACTCACAATGGACGTAGGGAAGATTGGCTGAACCACTTATATTCATGTGTTCATCCTCTTCTCGTCACCTCCTTCTACATATATACATATATATATTCTCATGTGCTGCCATCGTTATCACTTGCTTGAGCTTGTCATCACCTCACCTGGTTGTGCTGTTTCCAGCATCATCAACAACGGTAAGTCGGGTATCATAAGAAATCCCCAGGGAGTGATTAAATTTTAGATTTTAATTGATTTATTATTTCAAGAATAAAAGGTGATGGGTTAAAATGGTGAAAAAGGAGAAAAATAAGAAGTTAATTCTAAACAATATTAAATAAAATAGGAGTCGGGATCGCATCCCCGCCATGGGCTAAACAACTAATAATTAAAATTTCGATTCAAAAACATTTAACCGAGTATTTTTAGTTAAACATAAACATCACACATGAAGGGATTTTAACCTAAAAATGTGAGATAAAACATTTAATAAAAAATGGTCACATGTCTTAAATTCAGATTATCACTTTAAACACTATCGTTGCATGACAAAGAAATTTAATGCATAATAAACCAATTTTAACATGCGAGATTTAAATTAAACGTAATTTTAAACAAAACCTGATTCCTGGAGCTCGACGCCCATCAATGGCGGACACACAACCCAAACCCTATTTAACTACTCACTCCACATGATTAAACTAATTAAACAACTAATTAACTAATTGAAGCAAGACATGAATTAATTAAACTAATTTATCTAAGCATGAAAAGTAAGGAATACGCATGAAATAAGCTAAAACAACTTGAATAAATGAGGAAGAAGATGAATAATGCTTACAACAATCGAAATGATACAAACCCTAGGAAAGACAAGCTCCACCCAATAAACTCCCTTTTCTAACCTAAAATGAATTATATGAAGTCTAAAAAATGATCTCCCACTTAATACAATTATTTTTCCCCAAAATATCCAACCAAAACCCACTTAAAAATAGAGATTTGCGGACCTTCAGCCGAATCGATTCGCACCCTCCGAATCATTTGCACCTGAGAGTGCTGAGTTCTCAACTTTGTCCAACTTTACGGAAAGGACCGTAACTTCTTCGTTATAACTCAGAATTAGGCACGGTCGGAGGCTACGGGAAGATAACTCAGAGGGATACCACATCCAAGCAGACGTTAGGCCAAAAACCCAAATTATTAAATGACTAAAATGCCCTTGAATATGACCTTGAGTTTTATTTTGAAGATAAAACCATCCTAAAAATGCCATAACTCCCTCATTATACATCGAAATCATGCACCGTCGACAGCCACGAGAAGAGAAATCAAAGGTATTCAACTTCCTTGAAGAGTTTGGGATCAAAATCCGAATGCTAAAATTACTAAAATGCCCCCGAAGCTGCCATCTTTAAGGAACCTTTTTCGGAAAGCGCCCAAACTTCACGCTAAGCAGTTTAATACCTACAAAAGATCAATTATAGCTCATATAGCATGTAAACATATAAAACGGAGGTTGTCTAGTTAACGAGAATAAATATAAGAATTAAGGTACCTGAGGGGGCTAAAATTCATAGTTATAAGGGGTGAAAACTACAACATTCGTGCCGAATCAAACTCCCTAACTTACACATTGTTGATCCCTAGCAATGAAATATAAGCTAAAAGAACTACTAGCAGACCCGAAAAAAAAAGATATGTAGAAAAGGGATAAATGCCACTTTCATCGGCGAACAATTCCATTTAGCATATGTAATAAGCCTTTAAACCCCAAGGTTACCCTAGTGGACGAGTGTCGTCTCATGAGGGTTTTCAGGGATGAAACCCACAAACATCATATGGTTTCCTCAAAATATGCCCAACCCAACATGTGACAAGCTCAACAACAATGAAAGAGATTTCAAACATGTTATTAGCATATTGAACGAATTCAAGCTAAAGTCTGTTGTTATTAACAGGTTGAATGCAACTCACATAATTGAAACTTTAAAAGTGGGAGGGGGAGAGCACATGCATAGTATGATTTAGCAAAAACTTAAATAAATTGGATAATTAACATTAAAGCATGCAAATATTCAATCCTCATGGAATTACACTCAACAAATGAAATCACTTAAAATAGGTAGGTAACATACAGAACATGAAGGCATAAAGAGTAAATGTAAATGGAAACTAGGTCGCACACATGTCACTAATGAAGAATGCTATGTAGGAAATGAAAAACTTGTAATCTCAAGGAAAGATAATGCTCATCAAAAGATGCGAAATGCATTTTCACATATTATAAAAATTATTATGACTTTGAAATTAAATTCTCCCAAAGATCAAATAGGACTTTATAGGGTTGTAATGTCGGCTAGGTGTGACAACCCGTCTACTAAAATAAGGGGTGGCCAGCCCAACACTCCAATAATTACAGGAATCATAGACGGTCCATTCTTAGCATCACTGTCAATTAAAATAATAGTACAAGATAACCACCAATTATTTTAGAAAACGGACTGTCAAATTAAAAAAAAATTAAGTAAAAGAAAATACTTAGACAATCCCATTTGCGAAAACGGTGGATACCAAAAATCAATAAGTAATAAAGTTCCATAAGCGTAAATCAATAACTGAATAAGTTGTCGGTTAACAGACTAAACAAATGTGTTACACCGAGTATTACACGTTAAATATCACATTATAATAAATGAGTACAATGCTTGGGCAACACGCCCGAATAAATAAACTCAACATAACTGGAGTACAATGGGAAGAGGAGTCTAATACAAATATCCTATAACATCCGCAAAATGCTATAGCTCCAAGACAACCGAAATGGAGAGGTCAATACGGACGTCCTTGCGGTAGAGCACCTGAATGGCAAGGAATACAAACAAGGCAAGAAGATGGATATGGGCCAGGGCCCGGTTTGATATGATTACCATGTGACTAAAATGAACGATAGTTACGATCGTAATTACCCCTCGCAATTAATATAAGATTTCTCACCTCTCATCTAGAAGAAAAAGTTAGCGTAATATCAATGCTAATGCTCAATGATCATATATGCATGGGAGAACTCATCTACATTACTCAAGGAGACATCAAATCAATTATTCTCAACTCTACATGCACAGTTCCTATTCCTCCTTAAGGAATATATATAAATGGCAATTCATTTTATCAAATGTTTACCAAATCAGTTTTATCTCATTACTTTCTTTACAAAATCTATTTCCCTTCTTACATCCAGGAAATATATTTAAAGCAGTTTTATTAACATAAAAATGCTTTTTCATCTTATATCTTCCCATCTTCCTTCTTCCATCCGGAAAATGCATTTAACTTCCCATTTCCCTTCTTCCATCCAGGAAATGTACTTAAAGCCATTTTATTATCATAAAATACTTTAATCAGCAATAATGTCCCACATTATTCTAAATAGTTATATTTATATCATAACATTTTTAAGACCGCCCGTTCGGGTTTCTCCACTGTGCGCACCCCTAAATGGCTATCATCTTCCAGGGCCTATCATCAAGACAACCTGGGATCCTAACGAAACGTCGGGAAACAGCCATATGCCTGCGGAAGAGTAATAACCACATCCAGAATTACCTCACCAGCAAAGAGAACATACAATATCGCTCCTATGGCCTAGGGATATATCCACCCTGCATTCATTGGCCAGGGGGCTTCACCTCACTCGGGCAACTTCCCTTATGATAGCGATTTAGAGAGGCGTGTTTACATAAATGAACACTTATGAAAAAAATCATTTTTCCATTTTGAAATCATTCACTTTTACATTCTCCAAATCATTTAATTTCAATGATGAAATACCAATTTTAGAATATGCATTATTATTCTTAAAGTCATATTTTATTAATGACCTAAGATCCGAAGTGCCAATATCATCACACTAGTCTCCAAGAGTCTAACACAATACCATAAATCATCAAAGTGAGTATCCCTTAATAATAGTCTCCCAAAAGTGTCAACATCATCATTTTGTCTTCTATTAATTTTAGATTAGCTTCCTACATCACTCGGACATTAACCTATGTAAACTAACCCTTATGATAAGCCCGAATATCCCCATGCAAGCCTAGGACATTTGTCTATCCCACAAAACCCTCTAGGACTCCTCATTACTTCCCAAAGGAAGGTTCCTAAACCTGGAACTCAAAAGAAAAGACCCAAAGAAAAACTAAAAAAAATCTCCCCAAAATAGGGCACCCGAATAGATTCGTCCTAGGGCCGAATCGATTCGCCCCTGGTTGATAATCGATTCGCCCAAAAAGAGAATAGATTCGGTGAGGAAAACTGACATTCTGCCTCTGTCCAAATCGATTCGGCCTTAACCCGAATCGATTCGGTCTCCCAGACCTGTTTCCTACCCCCTAACTGAATCGATTTGCTTGGGAGCCGAATCGATTCGGCCCTGTGAATTTGCCCAATTTGGGCTACGGGTTGAAGAAGCCTAATATCCCAAAACCCTCAAATTCTTGATTTCTTCCAACACCAACAAAAATTATACATACTACAATATTTTCATACTTCAACTAACTTATATTTTCTCCTGAAATCAAATTAAAACAAGGATTTAAGGGTTATACACCAAAAACACCCAAAACCCCTAACTGGTTTAAATCTCCCAAAAACTAACTATACATGCAAATTATCACATTAAATCAATATCTAGAAAGTAAGAAACTTTCCTCGAGTTTGTAGTCTCGGATTCTCCTCCGGTAGCAACGGATTCCGGCTCCAATTCTTCATTTCTCTCTTTTCTCCCATATTCTCCCAAGCTCTCTCTTCTCTCTTTCTATCTCTTGGCTTAGAACATAAAATGAGAGAAATAAAAGGGTCGGAAGACTTATACGGGTCTTAAACATAAATGCCCCTCAATTAAATGTTGATACACCATTAAAATGCCTCGTAACCACATAATTGAGTCATAACACATCAAAAGTGCCCGAAACTCAAAAATACAACTTGGCACCTATTTTTACTATCTCGACTATTCTAAAACCAACCGTACCCCCCTATTTTGGCATTCAGAGTAACGTACAATATTTTTGTGTTCCAAATTCATTTTATTTTAGTAATTATACTACAACTTACATATAACTCATAACCGTCGTTTATAATTTAGTCGCTCAAAAGTCTGGGTTGTTACATACTCCCCCCCCCCCCCCCCCTTAGAAGGGAATTTTGCCCTCAAAATTCAGGAATAACATATAACCATATAAAGGGTCTACTATTCTAAACTATCATTCTAACATCCTCCGCATACTCCTCGGTATTGGAGCATCCCCATTGGACTAGGACCAAGGTCGTTATTGTTCGATCTTAGTCTACATTTTTCGTGCTCTAGAATAGCACCTTGTCGTTCCTCAAGAACTATAGATCCTACCTTCAACAACGAAAGAAAATGCCTACAAACTCGGGGCAATTTTCCTTCTACACTACACTTGATCGCTTAACCCGAACACTACATAACTTCGATTCACGTTGGCATAGCCCTTGAAAGTATGCGGCTCAATGAGCCCAGTCATTAGAGAAATATTCCTAGACCACCCAAGTCCAAGGAATGTATTGTCTGTCAGTTCCACCCAACGGGCAGGTGAACTACTCAACCAATAACACAAGGCCACATACGGTGCCATACCTTTTGTAAAATGGTACAAATTTTTTTTTGTGCGGAAATTTGATCCATAAATGCTACTTCTCTCATCCTTGCTTTAAGTCGAACACGCCCATTCAAGGTATTCCCTCTGACAGTAGATCAATTCTCTTCATTAATTCAGCCACTTACGTGTGGTAGGATATACCCCATTTCTATACGGTTCCCATTTCTTTCTAGAAACTTCACCAAAACCTTGACACGAAAATGTAGTCTCGGTCCAACACTATTTTGATAGGCACCTTATATAGTTCCACAATTCCACCGTAAAGAGTTGTGCATACTCCTACATAAATAGTCCACCCACATTGGTCGGAAAAAAACAACAATGATTTGGTCAAACGATAAACCATTTTGCTCAAATAGGATTATGACCAATTCAATGAAAATGTCCACGGATATACCCTTCCTCGTTTCACCACTAGTCTCTTCATACTAGTAGGTGAAATGATCAAGCACGGACATGAATCTCTTGCTGCAAGGTCCTCCTCGTTGTGCTCGTTCTACATGGCTTCCCATGCCTTCACTAATATCTCCGACGGGTTTTCTACTCGGCGGATCAGCTACTCCATTCGCATTTCCTTATCGAAAGGGAATATCTAATCGTTAGTCCTTTACGAACTTTAAACACCAACTCTGTCGCCACAACAATATATTACAAAAATTTATTGTTCGTAAAAGACCAAATTTTCCTACCCAAGAAGTAGTGCCTCTATTTTGTGAAGGCAAATACTACCGCTACGAACTCTAAATCAAGCGTGGGATAATAATTCTCACGAGGTTTAAGTTTTTGATACGCATGAACAAAGGGGTCCATTCTCCAGTATTAATACTTCCCATTCCTGGCTGAGACTCATTTATTAAATCCACTCTCGATCTCAATAAGAAGTAAAAGTCAACTCTTCCTTTAACTCTCCCAAGAGCTATGTTACCGACATAACCCTCTATCTAAAAGAGGCCTCACCTCGGCCTAGCAACCCAAATCATTCGATATTCCACACTTCTTCTTCCTAAGGACCTACTGCCTCTTAGAATTAACCCACAAACCTACTCGTGGTCAACTCCCTATGCTCTTCCTACAATAATGTCACATTCCCTAAGGGCCTTACATCCTAATAATCCTAAAGTCGATATATATCCTAATCAAGTCGTATAAGTATTATCCTAATTATATCCCTAGGTCCAAGACCTTTCCCAATTTCTGACATTTGCTCGATTTCATGTGTGGGACGTCTCGCAAAGCGAAATTCAGACAAGGAACCCTCTTGTTACACTAATACCTCGCATTGTCGATCATCAAGATATAACGGTCTAAGACACATGATCGGGACCGCTAAGATTCTGACTCGTAACCCTACTAATGCACTTCTACTTCTATATTTTACCATTTCAAATGAAGGCGTTTTCTTTTTGTAAAGTCTACAAATACTTTATACCAATATATACACATACATCTTTTTAAAGGGCCTTCTCATCAAGGAACAACCATAAGTCTCTATCCTAATTTCATATCTAGGTCTCCCTCACATTAATCAGAGGAGAGAACCATTCACAGTGCTCCCATATCGCACTTTAATAGACCTTGATTCACTCAATCACGTGGTTCTCGGCTAAACTTTCCAACCCAGCATTCCAATAACGAAAAGAAAAGAAAATGCAACGTCTCTCCACTCCCAACGTCAATAAGGTTCATGCGTGGAGCGTGGAGCGTCTCGCAAAAGCGAAATCCAAACAAGGAACCCCTCCTATACATTACTACTTAACTTTGTTAGTCGTGGAGATATGGTGACAACATACATGTAAAATGAATGAAAGAAAGTAAAAAGAAAATCCTTAAATACCTTAAACCATCTCTATAAAGTCCCAATCTTATATCCAGGTGAGATATTATAGAACAACTAGTTCCTTTCTGGAACTATAACTACGATAGACTCGCAATTTATTCGATTGCTATCACTCCAACCAAACCAAGAATATTTCCACTTGTATAACATATATAATACGAGTAGCACATACCACACATATACTTTTAAAATATCATCACTCGCCTTATAACGAGTGAAGGAAAAATACAAAACCTCCCCAGTACGGAAGTCATATAGATACACTCTCTATAATAATATCAATACTTACACAAGCTCGATTTACACACCCGAATCTAGAGTTAATACCATACTACTCCACCTTATCGCACAAAAAGAACCAACCTCAACTACGGTGTAATTCACGCCAAAATTCTTGCAAATTTCTTTGGCTACTTTCAATGGTCCTCAAATACCGTACTCTAGTCTTAACCAAACCAAAACTACTTCCCTTAATGCCCCGACTAGGCATCCTATTCTTGCCCTTGTTCTCCAATCAACAAGGTTAAATGTGTGGTTCTACATTCCACGTCAAAACCGTTTATCCATCTATAGCCACCCTGGCGATTAACCGTGTAGTTCCCTTAACTTCCTCAACCAAAGAGAACATACTACCGGCCTCCTCTACCTTAGTTCAACCAGCCTTCCTCGGGTGGATTTCCACCAATGGGGTTTCATGAACACTATTTCTCCGGAAGTGTTAACAACACTTATTCGTGAGCCTATCATCCCACTCAAAGGCTCTTTCTTCCTTGCACCTATCTTCTTTCGGTGCACGGTTTCCTTAACCGTGCCACTCCTTATTCACGGTCGACCTGTGACCGAACTTCGTGTGAATACTTGAGAATCCACCTTCTCATCACTCATGACATCCCAGAGAAAATCGTTGTTGAAAATATCTAACGGGTTTCTCCATGGACAAAACTTCCTGCTCCACCAAAGTATGGCGACTACCATTTCCGCCATTTCAGCATTACTCCAACGGGTGAAAGATTTTCCTCCATTCTTTGCACCTGGTCACTTCCATACCCTACTCTAGGCCAAAACTCCTAGGCCTTATATTTCGATCGGATGAGGTTACACTTCCTCCATCTGACTTAACTTCAACATGAGGCCCCGATCAAGGACCTTTCAACTTCAAATTAATGTTGCAAGGAATTACAAACTTAGTACCACTCCCTACATGCAACGGTACATGGTAAACTCTATCTACTGCACTTAGTAGTTGCGGTAGTAATATAAAAAAAATGCTACGAAGGGAGAGACCTCCAAAGTAGCCCTCATCCCCGACTACAGCTTACAGTTCTTAGTAATCCCGTCTCGTGATGCCTTCGTAACGACCTTCTCTGATGCCCTTCCTCCTTCAACTTGCGAATCTCACACGTACGCGCAAAAGATTCTATAAATTCCTACCCCCTACAACAGGAGAGCGAATCCTCATAAGAGGAAATCAACATTTTTTATCCTAAGTCTCTATACCAAATCCAAAGTAACGCTGAGAACGTAGTACATCCACACAGATTCCTAAGGACTCTAGAACCTGATGCTCTGATACCATCTGTGATAACCCGCCTACTAAAATAAGGGGTGGCCAGCCCAATACTCCAATAATTACAGGAATCATAGACAGTCCATTCTTAGCATCACTGCCGATTAAAATAATAATACGAGATAACCACCAATTATTTTAGAAAACGGACTGTCAAATTTAAATTTTTGCGAGTAAACGAAAACACTTAGGGTCCGTTTGATACACATTGGGAAAAATTGGGGGCATGGAAAATTTTCCTTGGCAAAATTTGTCTAGGCAAAATTTGTTGTGGCAAAGATGATTTCGTGCTGTTTGATAGGCTTTATTTGCACGCTGGTAAAAACTGTATTTGCCAACTTTTTGTGTTTGATAGGTTTTATTTACACGCTGAAAGACACTTATTTGCCTACTCTTGGTGTTTGATAGTCCAAATTTATCGAGGCAAATACAAACTTTGCCAACATAATATTGGCAAATTCATGCCATTTTTCACATTTGCGTTATAACCAATTCATCTTACTTACGTTTTTATTTTCATTTTCAGGATTGAGAATGTAATTTCGGTGGCGAGTGAAGTCGGATTCCTCCTTTGAATATGGATGAACCCAAAAAAAAATTAGTTGGACATAGTTACTGTCATGTACACCTGTATTTATATTAAACTTCTTAAAATAGGATTTATCCGGACAAAATTTATTTTGGATGAGAGCACATTTATTTGGACAAAATCTATTAAAATTAAAATGACTTGTTGATAATCGATCATTGACAAACTTATTATAAAAAGACCCATTGATAATGTTGTGAAATTAAAACAATGTTGTGGAATTGTTTTAAAAAGACCCATAGAAACGAAAGTTACATTTTAATGACTAGTTAATTAAATTATTTCCTAGGCAACCACGGAACACAACAATAAAAAAATTTGGACTAAATGTATATTAAAAATATTTGATGGACTTTTAACAATAAAAAAACACTTTTAACATAACCGTATAAAACTTTTTATAAAAGTTTATATTTATAAAGAAACTGTTTTTAAGTTAAATCTAGCAATTTAAAAAAACGTCCAACTTTTTTTCTTAATTAAAATAGCTTCCAGTTTAAAAAAAATGAAAACAATGTTTTATGACTATTTTATAAAACAATTTTTGTTACATTTTTTCTTGAAACATTATAAACACGGTCCAACTTTTTGTTTATAAAAATGGTATAGAATTTTTATAAAGTCATATTTTATATATAAAAAAAAGTTGTCTTATAATGAATAAAGTTTTCAAAAAATACATCCAACTATTTTTGTTTTATAAAATGTACAATTATTTTTTAATTAAAATAACATCCAATTTTAAAAAAATGGTACTATTTTACTTTTTTACAAAACAATTTTTCGTAATACTTAAAAAAAATGTGATAAATAATGTTGAACGTGTTATTTATTAAAAAGATGCAAATTTTTTTTAGAACATAAAAAATGTCCTAAAAAAATTACAGTTTTTGAAAAAAAAAAGATGGGAGAAATTTTACAATATTAGATATATCCAACATTTTTTTATGAAAAAACGTTCAGTTTTTCAAAATGTCCAATTTTTTTTAATAAAAATTGTGTCAGGATTTTTTTACAAAAAATAACGAGAAATATTTGTTTTTATTTAAAAAAAGATAACTAAAAAAAATAACTGAAATATTTATTTAAAAACTGTTATAAAAAATAAACATTTTACAAAATCTTCTCCACATTTATAGGCAAATACCATGGCAAATATTTCTCTCCAAATGACCAAAGCAAATTTTGCCCACACTTTTAGGCAAATAAGGGTCACGTGAGTTGATTTGGGCAAAATTTTCCATTGGCAAAATTGTCTATCAAACACTAAAAAAGTGTGCAAATTTGTGGAGAAATACCATTTGCCTAGGCAAAAAATGGCTATCAAACGGGCCCTTAGACAACCCTATTTGTAAAAACGGTGGATACCAAAAATCAACGAGTAATAAAATTCCAAAAGCATAAATCAATAACTGAATAAGCTGTCGGTTAACAGACTAAAACAAATATGTTACACCGAGTATTACACATTAAATATCACATTATAATAAATGAGTACAATGCTTGGGCAACACGTCCGAATAAATAAACTCAACATAACTGGAGTACAATGGAAAGAAGAGTCTAATACAAATATCCTACAACATCCGCAAAATGCTATAGCTCCAAGACAACCGAAATGGAGAGGTCAATACGGGGGTCCTTGCGGTAGAGCACCTGAATGGCAAGGAATACAAACAAGGCAAGAAGATGGATATGGGCTAGGTCCCGGTTTGATATGATTACCATGTGACTAAAATGCACAATAGTTACGAACGTAATTATCCCTCGCAATTAATATAAGATTTCTCACCTCTCATCTACAAGCAAAACTTAGCGCAATATCAATGTTAATGCTCAATGATCATATATGCATGGGAGAACTCGTCTACATTACTCAAGGAGACATCAAATAAATTATTCTCAACTCTACATGCACAGTTCCTATTCCTCCTGAAGGAATATATATAAATGGCAATTAATTTTATCAAATGGTTACCAAATCAGTTTTATCTCATTACTTTCTTTACGAAATCTATTTCCCTTCTTCCATCCAAGGAATATATTTAAAGCATGTTTATTCACATAAAAATTCTTTTTCATCTTATATCTTCCCATCTTCCTTCTTCCATCCGAAAAATGCATTTAACTTCCCATTTCCCCTCTTCCATCCAAGAAATGTACTTAAAGCCATTTTATTATCATAAAATTCTTTAATTAACAATAATGTCCCACATTATTATAAATACTTATATTTATATCATAACGTTTCTAAGACCGCCCGTCCGGGTTTCCCCACCGCAATGGCTATCATCTTCCAGAGCCTATCATCAAGACAACCTGGGATCCTAACGAAACGTCGGGAAGCGGCCATATGCCTACGAGAGAGTCATAACCACAATCAGAATTACCTCACCAGCGCAGAGAACATACAATATTGCTCCTATGGCCTAGGGATATATCCACCTTGCATTGATTAGCCAGGGGGCTTCACCTCAAGCACGCAACTTCCCTTATGATAGCGATTTAGAGAGGTGTGTTTGTATAAATTAACACTTATGAAAAAAATCATTTTTCCATTTTGAAATCAATCACTTTTACATTCTCCAAATCATTTAATTTCAATGATGAAATACCAATTTTAGAATATGCATTTCTTATTCTTAAAGTCATATTTTATTAATGACTTAAGACCCGAAGTGCCAATATCCTCACGCTAGTCTCCAAGAGTCCAACACAATACCATAAGTCATCAAAGTGAGTCCCCCTCAATAATAGTCTCCCAAAAGTCTTAACATCATCATTTTATCTTCTAAGAATTTTAGGTTAACTTCCTACATTACCGGGACATTAACCTATGTAGACTAACCCTTGGGATAAGCCCAAGTATCCCCATGCTAGCCTAGGACTTTTGTGTACCCCACACAACCCTCTTGGACTCCTCATTACTTCCCAAAGGAAGCTTCCTAAACCTGGAACTCAAAATAAAATACCCAAAACAAAACTTAAAAAACTCACAAAAACAGGGCACCCAAATCGATTCGCCCTAGGGCCGAATCGATTCGCCCCTGGTCGCGAATCGATTCGGTGAGTAAAACTGGCATTCTGCCTCTGTCTTAATTGATTTGGTCTTAAACAAAATCGATTCAATCTCCCAGACCTGGTTCCTACCCTCTAACCGAATCGATTCGCCTGGGAGCCGAATCGATTCGGCCCTGTGAATTTTCCCAATTTGGGCTACGGGTTGAAGAGCCCTAAAATACCAAAACCCTCAAATTCTTGATTTCTTCCAACATAAACAACAATTATACATACTACATCATTTCCATACTCCAACTAACTTTTATTTTTTCATGAAATCAAATTAAAACAAGGATTTAAGGGTTATACACCAAAAACACCCAAAACCCCTAAATGGTTTAAATCTCCCAAAAACTAACTATACATGCAAATTACCATATTAAATCAATATCTAGCAAGTAAAAAACTTGCCTCGAGTTTGTAGTCTCGGATTCTCCTCCGGTAGTAACGAATTTCGGCTCCAAATCTTCATTTCTCTCTTTTCTCCCATATTCTCCCAAGCTCTCTCTTCTCTCTTTCTCTCTCTGGGCTTAGAACATAAAATGAAAGAAATAAAAGGGTGGGAAGACTTATACGGGTCTTAAACATAAATTCCCCTCAATTAAATGTTGATACACCATTAAAATGACTCGTAACCACATAATTGAGTCATAACACGTCAAAAGTGCCCGAAACTCAAAAATACAACTTGGCACCTATTTTGACTATCTCGATTATTCTAAAACCAACCGCACCCCCTATTTTGGCATTTAGAGTAACGTAAAATATTTTTTTGTTCCAAATTCATTTCAATTTAGTAATTATACTACAACTTACATATAAGTCATAACCGTCGTTTAAAGCACAACGACGCAATAAAACATAATATAATTCCATTTACCTTCTCATAACGATAAATAGGCAGAACATAGTAAATATTATCGCTTAATATCGTGGGAAATAATAGTTACTCCAACTTCCTATATTTTATAAAATTAGCCCATTACGCAAAATAATATAAAATAGTCGCTCAAAAGTCTGGGTTGTTACACTAGGCTAGGGTACGAAATGAAGGATATATGTACAGATTCAAAGTGTTCAGAATAAAAACATAGAATGATGGTAAATAGTGGGCAATATCAAAATAGGAAAATAAGTTCCAAAACAAGCATTAAATATGAATTGGAGAATAACAAGGATTACTGAACTATACATAACATATTCAACTTTCTCTTTTCTTTTTGTTTTCTTCTTTTTCTCACGTTTTGTTTTGTTTTCTTTTTATTTTTTCTTTTCGCTTTTTCTTTTCTTTTTCACTACTCTTTATTATTTTCTCACTCTCACATGCTCAAATTGCAACCACACTACAACATCATTTAATCCCAAGAAACATTCCAAACAAAGGTATGCAAGGTAATATGTATGGAGTATAACTCCAATTTGGAGTTGGTTATGGAATTTTGGGTAATGAAATGAAAGGCTAATATTTAGGCTCAAAGGGGTTGACTAAGGAAAACATAAGGTGAGGTTAAGGCTAATATGGGACATATAACAAAGATTGCCTATGATCATTTCCTAAAGTTTACACAATTCTCGAGTCAAAGCAAAATATGAAAATCATGCTCAAGTAACACATTTAAAAAATGTACTCAATTAATGAACGATCAATGAAAGAATAGAGAGATTACCGACGAATTCATCATTTCCAAAGACGAAAGAATAGTGTATAACACTCACAAACAACGAAAGGCACAAAGCTTACTCGGTGTAAGTATATACAATGCAACAAAAGATTACCGAGTTATAAAAATCTTAAACCAAATCAATAGAACAAGAAAGCAGATGCGCACATGGGATAAAGTTTAATTCACGAAGTTATTCACAATATCAATGATTTGAGGGCTAAAGTCTAATAACTTTTAAAATTGAGAACATGCATCCTTGACTTGTCTATTGGATCGGGCAATTATTAAATTTATCATCGAAAATAAAGACAAAATGCCCAACAAAGGAGAAAAAGAAAGAAAATCTTTTTGAATTTTTTTCAATTTTTCACAAAAAAAACATGCTTTGTAACTAAATTACAGTCAAATTCAAGGACTAACATGAAATGGATACATATCCTACACCCCCTAACTTAAATGTTGCATTGTCCTCAGTGCGCATTAAGAACACAACACAAAGAGAGGAAACGAACGATATTACCCAAAATTAGAGCGATCTCCATAAGCACAAGTCCAAACAAATCTACAAAACAAGTAAGTACCGATCATAGCAAAAAAAATATAACAAAAAGTTAACTAATTACACTAGACTAAATTAAAAGGAAAGAAAAACAAAAGTTAACTATGTACAACCTACTATTTAGGCTTCACACCAACTATACACTATAAGTCTAAATAGTTGAGGGTCCACCCAACTACGATTTCACTTTGGAGGATTGATGATGGACCCTCCTTAGAATGTATGCCTCCCGAAAGATATGAATTCCATTTGAACAATGGAAGGCATGTGTAAGGCGTAAGAAATGAACCATCGCCAATTAAAAATTTGAGAGGGACGATGGGGGATTTGGATTTTAAGGGTGACAAGACCATATTAATCAAGGAAAAATTAAAATCACAATCCCCAAGGTTTTTCAATTGGAAGGGGGGTAGGGCTAGTGCAAGTGGATAGCCCATGAGATGAACCATCTCAAAATAACATTCACGTTTAAGAATTGGGTCAAAGTCCTCAAGACTTTCAATCGATTCTTTTGATAAATTTAATGGCTCGAGAATATTAGGGAATGAAAGAAAAGAAGGACCATCAACCTCAATACAATCGGAAGAATTAATAAGAGGTTGAAATCAGAAAGTAATAAATCTTGGCCCACTCTAAATTATTTCCTCATCAACAAGGGGTGGAGGTGAAATGCGAATTTCAACCTCAACCCGATTTTGTGAAGAAATGATATCATCGAGCATGGCATCATTTTACAATAACCAAGCTTGAGAAATTTTGGATTGGTAATTTATTTCCTTAATCACTAAATTATAATCAAACTCACAAGAAGACATAACATCTTCTTGTGCGGGTTGCTCATAGCTAATGGATTCCCCGCATTCCAAATTACCCTCACAAGGCGATGAGGGGTTACTTACATACTCTTGAATTTCACGCTTAATGGGCTCATTTTAAAAAATATGTAGGCATTCTCTCATTGTTTTGGGAGTTTAACTCAAAAAACAATTCTCATAACGATTAAGGTTATCTAAAGAGTTATAGCGAGACATTTCAAAATAAGTTATTCAATAATATCGACAAGTGCAAAATTTCAATTTCTCGAAACAATTTAGCACAAGATAAAAGAAAAGGAGAAAATAAAGAATACAAATATGAATGAAGGAAATATTACGAAATATTAAAACAATTATAATTTAAAACGAACTCCTCGGCAACGACGAAATTTTGATGCGAGTGGTAAAAGTGTGTTCGTGTGAGGACATAATCGTTGTGTGTTTCGTTGTTGCGCTAAAAGTGTGTTCGTGTGAGGAAACAATCTCCCACTTAATACAATTATTTTACCCCAAAATACCCCACTAAAAGACACTTAAAAATAGAGATTTGCGGACTTTTAGCGGAATCGATTCCCACCTCACAGTGCTGAATTCTCAGCTTTGTCCAAGTTTACGGAAAGGGCCGTAACTTCTTCATTATAACTCGGAATTAGGCACGGTCAAAGGATAAACGAAGATAACTAAGAGGTATATAACATCCAAGAAGACATTAGGCCAAAAAAACATATTATGAAATGACTAAAATGCCCTTCAATATGACCTTGAGTGTGATTTTGAAGATAAAATCATTCTAAAAATGCCATAACTCCCTCATTATAACTCGAAATCATGCATCGTTAGACGCCACGCGAAGAGAAATCAAAGGTATTCAACTTCCGTGAAGAGTTCGGGATCAAAATGCAAATGATAAAATTACTAAATTGCCCTAAAGATGCAACCTTCAACGAAACTTTTCCGAAAAGCGACCAAACTTCACGCTAAGCACTTTAATACCTACAAAAGATCAATTATACCTCTTATAGAATATAAACATATAAAACGGAGGTTGTCTGGTTAACGAGCATAAATAGAGGAATTAAGGTACATAAGGGGGCTAAAATGCATAAGTATAATGGGTGAAAAATATAATATTCGTGCCGAATCAGTATGTGGGCACCCCGTTTAGTTGATGTCAGAATCGTCCGAATTAAAGGGATGTGAGAATGGATGTGTGAAATATATTCCTATCGGGCTCACATAACGAAGTGGAAGTGATAGAGTGGATTAAGAGTCATGTGAGAAGGGCGATAATCCATATATATGTGTGCGAACCGAGTAGCACCCCCGAATTTGGTAGAAACGCTGTGAGAAGCCATCTAAAAAGGGATATCTCTTGAGAAGAGGAAAACTTAACAGTTATGGAAATTTTGAGCGAAGTCCTACCTAGTCTAATGTTGAGAGTAACTTGTGCGTAAATAGAATGATGATATCAATATAGTATAAAGAGTCCAAAAGTGCACACCATGGCAAAAAGTGCACGGGTCAGAACTTTTGGTATGCCCCGAGGGAAGGAGGGGAGTATTAAGTATCGCTTTATGTGAAGACTCTATAAGTGGGAGTCGGTGTTGGGCGGGAATAGTGAGTAGTCTGCGCATTTACCACTAATAGATAGAAATTGGTTGGAGCAAGATGATCAACCAGAAAACTTTATATCAAGACGATGATTCCAGTAATGGAATGGGGGAAGTCAAGCTAGTAATTTTCATTAATTGGTTGCCAACGTCAAGATAAGGTCACTAGTTCATTCGAATTTATGGAACAGGTTGACGAAAATGGAAGTAATTGTTATTCTTTGGGGGTGAGTTACTATATCAGATAGTGTGCCCCCACTCTTTCTTTTAAAAGAAAGATCATGCCAGTTCAAGGTCCTGCCCTATATTGTTGTGTACTAGGATGAGATCCTTGAACCCCACCTCCAATTTGGGATTTCAGGGAGCAGTGGATATGACATTTTGTTTTGAGCATGTCGTATCAACTATAACCAGATGAGTAAATGGAAGGTGATTGACAACCAGTGAAGGTATGAATTTGATTTTGGAATCACTGTAATTATTTCATTCCCACAACTGATATAACCAATAAGTGAAGTACGGTATGGTAATAGGGAGAAAATATTACCTAATGGTAGAGTTGTGTGTAAACACTCGTGCCTATTTTCTATGAAAAAAGTGCTCATTGTGGTTTTATGTGGAAAAACCTTAACCATTCTGCCTCTAGTTGTTTAGAGGTGAGTATATAATCAGAAATTTTGGATTGGTCGAGGGTTAGAGTCCGATGACTAAAATGGAATAACCACAAACGATCTTGGGTGGTTTTTGATTGTCATAAGAGTTCTGTCTCCAGGAATCGAGATTTAAAGGATTGACAAGAGTGGTCAGATATTTATATGGCTTCCCTCAAGATGGGAGTTTTGTGTTTAGATGAATATGGGAAGTTGGCTCGTAGTGATGTACGGCCTTCCAATAATATTGAGATAATAGGTCCAATGATGTATGGGCTTGTCTTATTCAAATGTCATGGGTAGGAGCACAGTATGAGGTGTCGTTATTGAGCTATGGCTTATAAATCATAGAGAATGTAAGTATCTATAGAGTTAAACAAGCTTTCTATGAACGTGGGACTATAGTGATCGACCCTTACCTTGAAGTTAGTTTTGAATACTGGAGGATACGGTGTTGTAAGATCCTCAATCTTAGTAGTGGTTATGCCTAAATTTTGGGATGTAATTCCATGATTGGGGGGAAGTATATAATACCCCGTATTTTTGAAAGATTTTATTTTAAATATGCGATTTAGAGTAATTAATTTAAATGGAGAGATTTATTTATAATTAATTCAGATTTATTTAAATAATTTCTAGTGTGACGAGAGTTAGTATTTATTGGTGAGAATTATGATGAATATTACTTAGTGAGTAAATTAATATATGATTGTGTAAATATTAAAGTTGTCATGAGTGAAAAATACGACAGTTATGGAAATTAAGGCAGGATGTGCGTGTCAGTCGTACCGGGACTAAATTAATGGAATAAAAAGTTAAATATTTATGAGTCACTCATGTGGTCATTTCGAGTGCGTCGGTGAGTCCAAAACAAACTAGATAGTCTAAAAAGTCTACCCATGGTCTTAGTTTGGGTTCTGGGGCAGTTTTAGGCCGAAGCGGCAACCCAAAAGGGTATTTTGGTAAATTGTATTTTTGGAGTAAAGTAAAGGACGAAAAATTAGAGAAATAAAAGATCTTCTATGTGGGTTAGATTAGGTTATCTACCGTGAGAAAAAAATTCGACACACGGAGAGACTAAAACGAAAGAAAGAGGAAGAAAAATCTAAGGAAGAGCCACCACAAGTGCACTATTTCCACCACCATGACCATCATCGCGTAGATTAGAAAGCGAGGGTCGCAACTATACCAACAACATCAAAGTATCATAACATCTTTCGTAAGGAAAGTGTTTAAATCTTTCTCTTTCAGCATTAAATGTGTTCATGCTACTGTAGGTAATGAAATCCCCTTGAATTGCATGTAAATTGATGAGAAGTTTATGATTAAAGGGTATATTGGGGGTGAATTGACATAGAGATGGATAGTCCTTGTAATTAGATGAATAACCAGGAATTTATGATGATAATTGATTATTTAAATCTGGAATTAGAAGGTTTAATTTGAAACTTTCTGAATTAGGGTTCTATGAAACTGAAATTGGGGATTTTGGATTTAAGGGTTAATTAATCATGAGTTGAAGCTTTTAGGATGTTAGACATCATTCTTTTACGTGGAAAATTGAATTGGAATTGAATGGAGGGAGTTTCGGACTAATTTATAGAGGTTTTAGGGTTGTTTATTGGTGAAAATTGTAGCAGGTGGTGGTTGGGGACGAAACTGCTCAATCTCATTCAAATGAGATTGAGTCTGGTTCGAATGAGAACCGCTATCGCGCGATATGTCATTCTAACGACATGCTATCTTGTTCAAACGAGATATCTTCTGGTTCGAATGACAGTTCTAGTTCCTGGAAAATTTCTTCTATTTCAAACTTGGCTAGCATGTCTAGTTAAAGTGATGTTCAGCTGTATAATTGGGATTCAGGTTAGAACATAATTAGTGGGTAATATAATAGGGATGATGCTTTATGATAATTGGAAGGACGAGCTATCTTTGAAAGTTATGAGCGAGAGATTATTTGTAATCTAGTGTGTTTAATGTAAGTAGTAATGACATACATACTACGTATAAGTTAAAGATTCGGGTTTTATGTATACTTAATGATCTTGATAGGTTGCGTGAATGCCTATAATGATATTTATTCTGTCTATAACATACCTACCATACTTTCTATGACGGGAGGTTTTGAAGAGGACAATCCTATCTTGAGAAGCCTTCGGGGGATATTTGGCTGGCACCTCAGAGCATGGAACCTACGTACGGGCTATCTGAGTGTGATAGTGATGACGGTCATATGGGTGCGCCAGTATGTGCATAGCCCATAGACTTGGAACCATGTTCACCTATAATATGTGTGATTTGTAAATTTATGGTTAGTGGGAGGTTCCGAACTCGTTGTCCTTATTCATTGTGAGATGTACTGGGACTTGATACCAGAGTATGAGGCCACAATAGCTGAGTCTAGGGGTGTCTTTTTAGTGTATATATATATATATATATATACACATGTAATGATACTTGATGTGTGAAAGTATATGGATAAAATATATAATGATGAAAGTCTCTGAATAACTTAAGTAAGCGAGCACTTAACGTGATTTATACATACTTTTCAAATTAAGATCACATTTGCGAAAACATTTAATATAGTGTTGTATGGAAAATGCAGGTTGGTTTTGCGGGACATGATTAAAAGGATTTTTTTTATAGTCTAGCTAGAGGATAGAATAATTAATGGGTTTATAGGTGCGTTAGTTATTCACATTAGTTGAGAGGTGATAATCTCAGGTGAGTGTTCGAAAAGATAACATGCACGTACTATTTGCTTTACTACAACATTTAAATACTTGCTAAAAAATTTAAATGTTTTACACTCAGGCTCTGACCCGTGTCTTGCAAATCTCTTCTCTTTTGTCAAATTAATTTAGGTGCCTAGCCACAAGGACACCAAGCATAGGAGTTCCATTCATTTGACATGATATAGCTGTTGTGGAAGTTACAGGACCTCGGTAGTTGATCCCTCCATGTTTACCATTTCTTCATTCTGAGATATTTACTTCTTTTAGGGCATGTTTCCCCTTTCTATTAGAAGGTCAGAGATTTATGGATTTATTTATTTACATAGTTCAGTGGTTGGAGTATTTCGATTGGATTATTATACTTTATACTTAGACTGGATGTGTTTACTCCAGTTGCATTTATTATTTTTGTCATTTCCTTTCACGTGAGTTTGGTTTGCATGGGGAATGTTAATTATTCGTTAATTGGGTTTTATATTTTAAATAATATAAAAACAAATTAATGAAAACTTAACATTTACCATCCAAACCAAACTCATATGAAAGGAAATGACTAAAATAATAAATACAGTTGGAGTGAACACTTCCAGCCTATGTACCGAATACAGTAATACAATATAAATAATCCAAAAAGTGAAAGGATTAAATAATAAATCCATAATCTCTGACCGTCTAAATAGAAAAGGGGCAACATGCCCTAATAGAAGGAAATAGCTCAAGATGAAGGAATGGTAATCATGGAGGCATATACTACCGAAGTCCTGTAACTTCTACAACAGTTACAACACGTCCAATGAATGTAACTCCAAAGCTTGGTGTCTTTGTGGATGGGCACATAAAATAATTTGCAAAAGAAAAGAGATTTGCAACAGATGGGTGAGAACCCAAATGTAAAACATTTAAAAAATTATCACGATTTCCTTGGAATGTGTTGAACGAGTTGACCAAAAAGGAAGTAATTGTTATTCCTTTGGGTGAGTTACACTACTAGATAGTGCACCCCAATCTTTCTTTGAAAAGAAGGATCGCGCTGATTCGTGATCTTGCCTAGTATTATTATGAACCAGGATGAGATCCTTGAACCCCACCTCTAATATGGGATTTTAGGAAGTAGTGGAGATGATGTTTTGTTTTGAGCACGTCGTATCACCTAGAGCCCGAGGAGTAAGGGGAAGGTGATTGACAACTAGTGAAGATGTATGAGTGTGATGTTAGAATCACTGTTATTATTTTATTTCCACACCTGATATAGCTAGTAAGTGAAGTATAGTACGATAATTGGGACAAGATATTACCTAATGGTAGAGTTGTGTGTCAACACTCATACCCGCTTATTGTAAATAAGGTTCTTATTGAGGTTTTGTGTGGAAAAACCTTAACCATTCACCCTCTAATTGCATAGAAGTGAGTGGATAATCAAAAATTTTGGATTGGTCGAGAGTTAGAGTCCAATGACTGAAGTGGAATAACCAGAAACGTGCTTGGGTGGTTTTTTACTGTCATAAGAGTTACATCTCTAGGAATTGAGATTTGAAGGACTGACAAGAGTTTTCAGATGTTCATATGGTTTCTCTCAAGATGGGAGTTTTGTCTTTAGATGAATACGAGAAGTTGTCACATTTTGATTTGTGATATTCCAATAATATAAGATAATAGGTCCAATGATGTATAGGATCATCTTATTCAAATATCGTTGGAAGAGTACAATGTGAGGTGTAGTTATTGAGGTGTTATCTTATAACTGAAGAAGAATGTTAGTATGAAGAGAGTTAAACAAGCTTGTTATGAACTTGGGTCCATAGTGAACGAGCCTTACTTTGAAGTTAGTTTTGAGTACTGGAGGATACAATGTTATAAGATCTTCAGTCTTAGCAGCGGTTGTATATGAATTTCGAGATGAAATTCCATTATTAGGGGGGAAGCACGTAATACCCCGTATTTTTGAAAGATTTTATTTTAAATATGAAATTAGGAACAATTAATTTAAATGGGGAAATTAATTTATAATTAATCTCAATTTAATTAAATAATTACTAGCGTGATGAGAGTTAGTATTTATTGGTGAGAATTATGTTTAATATTACTTATTGAGTAAAGTAGTATATGATTATGAAAATATTAAAGTTATCGTGAGTGAAAAATATGACAACTTTGGAAATTATGCCGGGATGGGCGTGATAGTCGTGTCGGGACTAAATTAATAAATAAAAAGTAAAATATTTATAAGTCTCTCATATGGTCGTTTGGAGTGCGCAGTTGTGTCCGGAAGGGGCGAGATAGTCTGAAAAGTCTACCCGGGGGTTTAGTTTGGATTTCGTGACAATTTTAGGTTGAACTGATATCCCAGAAGGGCATTTTAGTAAATTATATTTTTAGGGTCAAATAAAGGACGAAAATTAGAGAAATAAAAGATCCCCTACATGGTTTAGATTAGGTTACCTTCCGGGAGATTAAGTTAGACACATAGAGAGACCAAAATGGGGGATGGGGGAAGGAGGAAAAGAAGTCTAGGGAAGAGCCACCACGCATGCACCTTTACCACCACCATCGCGTAGATCAGAGAATGAGGGTCACAACTATACCACCAACACCAAAGGATGATATCACCTTTTATAAGGCAAGTGTTTGAATCTTTCTCTTTTAGCATTAAATGTGTTCATGTTAGTGCAGGTAATGAAACCCCCTTAAATTGCATGTAATTGGATAAAGAATTCAAGATGAAAAAGATATATTAGGGCTAATTTGATACCAAGTTGAATGGTCCATGTAATTTGAATATTAACTACAAATTTATGTTGATAATTTCTGATTAAATAGGTTTAATTCAAAGCCCTATGAGCCAGGGTTTATGAATCTGAAATTTGGGGATTTTAGATTTGAGGTTTAATTAATCCAAAATTTAATGAGTTTAAGATGTTAGAAGTCACCCTTTTATGTGGGAAAATAAATTAGAATTTATTGCAAGGAGTTTGGGACTGATTTATAGAGGTTTTAGGACAGTTTATGGACGAAAAACGTAGCAGGTGTAGGTAAAGGGATGAAACTGCTCAATATCATTCAAATGAGATTGAGCCAGGTTCGAACGAGAAACCCTGTCGCGAGATATATCGTTATAATGATATTCTATCTCGTTCAAATGAGATAGCTTCTAGTTCAAATGATAGGTCTAGTTTCTGGGGAATTTTCTTCTGTTTCAAATCTGGGTAGTAGGTTTATTTGAAGTGATGATCAACAGTAAAATTGGAATTTAGGTTAGAACATAATTATTGGGTAATAAGATGGGTATAATATTTTATGACAATTGGAGCGACGAGTTATCTCTAAGTTATGAGCGAGAGAATATTCCTAATCTTGTATGTGTAATGCAAGTAGTAATGAGAGATATGACATATAAGTTAAATATCCAGGTTGTGTGTATACCTAATGAAATGGCTAGGTTTCGTGAATGCCTATGACGATATTTATTCTATGTATGACATACCTACCATACTTGCTATCACGGGAGGTTGTGAAAGGGAACATCCCTATCTTGAGGAGCCTTCGGGGGGATATTTGACTGGTACCTCAAAGCATGGAACGTAAGTATGGGCTATTTGATAATCATAGTGATGACGATCATATGGGTGTGTAGGTATGTGCGTAGCCCATAGACATGGAACCATGTTTGCCTTCAATATGTGTCATTTGTAAATTTATGGTTCGTGGGAGATTTCGAACCCATTATCCTTATTCAATATGAGATGTATCGGGACTTGATAGCAAAGTATGAGGGAAAAGTAGCTGAGTCTAGAGGTGTCTTTTTAGTATATATATAGTGATAATTGATGTGCGATAGTATGTGGATAAAATATATAATGATGAAAGTCTCTAAATAACATAAGTAATCAAGCACTTGACGTGATTTATAAATACTTCCCAAATTGTGATAACATTCATGAAAACATTTCATATAGTGTTGTATGGAAAATGCGGGTTGGTTTTGCGGGTAGTGATTAGAAGGATTTTTTCTATAGTCTAGCTAGAGGATAGAAAAATTAATGGGTTTAGACGTGCGTTAATCATGCACTTTAGTTGATAGATGAGAATCTGAAGCGAGTGTTCGAAAACCTAACACGCGCATACTATTTACTTTACGGCAACATTTAAATACTTACTAAATTTTTTAAATGTTTTACACTCAGACTCTGACCCGTCTCTTGCAAATATCTTCTCTTTTGTCAAATTATTTTAGGTGCCCATCCACAGGTATACCAAGCATAGGAGTTCCATCATTTGACGTGCTATAGCTGCTATGGAAGTTATAGGACCTCGATAGTAGATGCCCTCATATTTACCATTTCTTCATTCCAAGCTATTTACTTCTTTTAGGGCATGTTGCCCCTTTTATATTTAGATAGTCAGAGATTATGGATTTATTTATTTACTCGGTTCAGTGGTTGGAATATTTCGATTGGATTATTGTACTTATACTTAGACTGGATGTATTTGCTCCAGTTGCATTTATTATTTCAGTCATTTCCTTTCATATGAGTTTGGTTTGGATTGTGAATGTTAATTTTTGATTAATTTGGTTTTATATTATTTAAAAAGATAAATTTTTGACCTCAACCTTTATTAAATATTAGGTGGTTAGTATTTAAATAAAAAAATTCGAAAGTGATGCATATTCTGAACCACTTAGATATTCTAATTTAATTTAATAAAGGAGTGATCACCCGGTATTTAATTAGGCGGGGTGTCACACTCACCCACTATGGAACTAGTGTCGTGAAAGCTTCAAAACTCCAAAACCTCACCACTCAATTTGAAACCATTAAATTGATTGAAAGTGAGACTTTTGATGAATTTTATGGTAGACTTTCTAATATTGTTAATTTATCTTTTATCTTGGAAGAAAAGATACCTGACAACCATGTAGTAAAGAAAAATTTGAAGTCCTTACTCGATAGGTTTATTCCAAAAGGGATCGTATTAAATTCTGTACCCACTTTAGCCTCTACAAAACATGAAGAGCTTGTAAGTGACTTACAAACCTATGAACTTGACAAGTTTATCTCCAAGGATGAGAAAAATAAAGATAAGGGCATCACTTTAAAAGTCTAAAAGGAGGAAAAACATGTTTCGAATGATGAGAGTGACTTAGATTTTGATGAGATGGCTATGTTTGCTAGAAAATTTAGAAAATTTCTTAAGTTTAATAAAGACAATCTTAAAAAGGATTTTAAGAAATTTGATAAGTCTAAGTATGACAAAGCTGAGAAATTCCCTACAAAGTATAATGAAGTTCTTAATAGGGACGAGTCGAATAGATGTTATGGTTATGAGGGTTATAGCCATATGGCTAGAGAATGTCCCACTAAACTAAGGAGGGGGGGGGGGGGGAATAAACAATTTCATATAATGCCACCCTTAGTTATAGTGATAAGGAAAAGGGACTCGATTCCCCCCATTGAGTGCAAATTTATCGAATTCATGTCATGTAAGTGATAGTGAGAAATCATCCAATGATGACATCTTAATACATGACACTTCAGAGGCCATTGTTTGTGAATCCCAAAAAATTTATGGTATAGAGAGTGGAGAAGAAAGTGAGAGTGAGAATGAGAAGGAGCTTGATGAGAGTGAACTTCAAATAGGTTTTCAAGATTTATATGACAAATCGATAAAATTAAAAAGGGAAAACTTGAAGTTAGAAGCTAGTTTGAGAGAACGTGTCAAGGTTAATAATAAGAGTTCTTTAGTGGAATACCTTACGGCACATTAGATAGCTCTTCATGAGAAGATTGAGCATGTAGAAGGTGAGAGATATCACCTTAGAGGTTTAATGGAGACTATAAAGAAAGAACTTCATGGGTTTGAAAAGAGTAGGTATTTTTTTGAGTCTAAAATTTTAGAGTTATAAGAGAAATTGAGATATTCTAGTGTAAAATTTGATTTGGATTGTAGGTTTGAAAAACTAGATAAAATACTTGGAACTGTACAAATTAAAAATGACTAGTGTGGTATTGGTTTTAACACTCAAAATGATGCAACCAATGAAGCCTAAACCATATGTTTGAGAGAATATTCTAGGAACATTTTCAAAGGTCAATTCTTAGGTACTACTTTTTATCGGGTCTTTGCTTGTACACATTGCGGTCGAAAAGGTCATCTTAGGAAAAAAATGATCTTAAAAAGGGTCCTAGGAAATCCAATAATAGAGTACCCAAAATTTCCAAATCCCGAGAGTGTCACTCTTCACTTGTATAGGTTAGGAGATACTATTTAGTGGCTTTACAAGATATGATTTTTTATTCTCATTTTCTTGCGCATGATACCTGCCTTGCTAAATCTAAAGGTTAAATGTGTTATCTTTGTTTGCATACACTAGCTTATGTGCATCATGATATATTCTTTCTAGCTGTATGTTTGTTTATCACTTTCTAGTCTTTGCTTCATCATATATGTATTGCTAGATTTACAACTTGTTTATCTTTTGTATTTTAGTCTTTTAATTTCTTTTAGTATTAAATGAAAAATACACAAAGAGTTTTGTTTGTCTTTTAAGTTAATTTTTGTGTTAGTTAAAAATTTTGAAAAATTAAAAAGGATTTTTTTGTATGTATTTTAGTTTTACACATTTTATTTGGCATATACTTGTGTTTGAACCAAATATCATATCTTATTCCACGTGGCTAGAACTTTTGATTAAGATTTTCAATCCTTGAAGTGTTCTTTATCATTCTTACATGGAGTAATTTTATTTTGTGTTGCTTAATGGATTCTCTTTTTATATGCCTCGATTCACACATGCGCGAGCTCATTTGATATTTAACTTCACATGTATATTTAAACTAAGTGATATGTTATCCTATCAATTTATTCATCTACATGTTGGTATGACTATGGAGGATTTGTGCATGTAATAATCATTTCTCGGATTTAAAAAGATAGAAAAATATTTATCCGATGTAGTTGTTTATCAATGGAATCGGGTTGCGAAAGACATAATTACTTTGCGTGAAAATTCACCATTGAAATTTGGCCTAAAAATTGTGGCATTAAAAAAATTAGCCAAGGCCTTTATTATTCCGTCGGTATGTTCATAAGGAAAAGAAAAAGAAAAAGGAAATGAATATTAATGAGGAAGTTCGATTGGATGTATCAACAGGTTTGCACAATGACCTTGTATCCTAGTTATGCTATTCTTGTCATGACTCTATTGATTTGTAGAATCATCAAAGTTCTAGGCTTGTGTGCATTGTGTATGTTTGTTCATTGAGTTCAATTTATATTGTCACATAAGGCTATATTTAAGTGTGATAAAGGTTTGCAATCAAATGAGAACTCTGTGAACATGTTTAGGTTATTGGGTCTATATTCCTTTAGTCTCTAGTTCACACCCGTCACTTCCGTTTACCACATGTATTTAGAAACATTTTTGTCATATGAGTGTGGAAAGATTAATGTATTTTGTGTCCTCTGTGGTGTTTATACCTATGTATATGTGCGTGTGTGTCATTGGTATATTTGTGTGTGTGTGTGTGTGTATATATATATATATATATATATATATATATATATATATATATATATATGGTATTTCTTTGTTTTGAGTCTTTGCGTTGCTCGCTAGTCCAACTATGCATTGAATTCAAAATTGGTATCTATCTTGTTGGAAATTTTGGTTGATATCCCATGCTTATCATAGTACATCCTTTGTCTCATTTGTCATCGCATCATAGGTGATATTTATTAATCTTTGTATGGATTATTTGGAATTCATTGTTTCCATATGCTTAAATGCTCTTGTCACTTTATGCACCATTGCATGTTTCACTTGTTTTTCCCTATTACATATCCCTTGTTTAATTGAGGGGGATTATTTTCTTTAATTGGAGGAGAAATAAGTTATTTTATTCTTAACCTTTGTCTATTCCTGAACAAAAAGGTGGAAAATGGTAACTAGTCCTTTGAAATTTGGGAAGATCTAACTTAAGGGGAAACGTATTTCTAGGAAGATCATTATTAGATAAAGGGGGATAATTAATTAAGGGGGATAATTTATTTTTTGCATTTAATCTTCTGATATTCCCTATGCGTTTAATGGTTTGTTTAAGTGTGCATGTTTATCTTCTTTAGAGGCATTATCAAAACGATAAAGCATTTGATGCCATGTGCCATGTCAAGCTTTTTATTTTTTTATTTTTGGGTTGGATTATGTCTAGGCGTACTTGACGGACTATTGGATTTTTTGGTTTGGTTTTGTCCCGGAATAACCGAAAGGGGTTATTTATAAGGAAAATTTCCAATTGATTCAATTTGTAATATTGGCTTAATTCTGGACAAAAAAATTTGAGTGATAGGATATATGTTCATGTTGTATCCTTCAAGCCTATGACATTAGAAGAATTGAAGACGTGTGGCAAAGAATTTAATGTTTCAACATTGCAGGGCTTCAAGTGCCATGTTTCACGTCATCAAATTTATATCAATACAAGGTCTCAAAGGTATGAATGCGATTATATATATTTAGGACCATGGATATTTTAATTGGGTGTATTTTATAAAATATTTTTTTAACGACTTTATTTTTCTCAAAAAATCATTTTAGACTTGTTTTATAAATGTTTTAGGCTTAAAATAAAAAAATGGATTTTTTGAAAAGTCGTTCGAACGAAATTCCTAGGTCGTTTGAACGACATTACTAACGAGAATGTGCGATCTTTTTATTGTTTTCTCGTTAGAAGTTTGGTTCAAACAAAAATTCCAATGAAAAATGTTTCAAAAATCTCGTTCTTAATCTCATTTGAATATATCGTTTCAACAGGGTCGTTCAAATAAATTTGAAATGTCGTTCGAACGACATTAGCAGTTTTCTGACAGTATCTTTAAAAAACCACCCACTTCCCCTCTACTTTTTATCAGATTTAATATGCGCGGGAAGAGTTTTTCAAAAACAACTTTGGGGCATTTTTCACATACTTTGAGAGAAAATATTACCACACCAAAAGTTCTTTTATGTGTTTACAATTTTTTCAATGATTGAATCTCTAAAATACACATGTTTACAACCGTTTAGTTTGTTTTATGATCCAACTCTTCATATATATATTTGTGAGAGATTAGTGTTCGCACTGGGTTTCTACTCTACCCATCAAAGGAGATTGTTTGGGTTCTTTCTATACCCAAAAAGGAGATCATTTTCTTGGTTCGTGGTGTGCATACGTTCGAAAGGTCATCGTATGCTTTGATAGTAGTTGTGCCGCATTGGTGGATTCCTAGACTGCAGTGGAGTTTGTAGTTGTGTACTAGGGGGAGGTTGATGCAAAAAGAAGCATCGAGTGTTGGACGGAGTCAAGTGGTGTGTTGTAAGTCTCACTACAAAATAAATTGCTTTTTACTACGGAACCTTTTGAGACGGTTAAAATTTTGGTCTCTAAAACTAATCTTTTGAGACGGGTAAGATTTGCAGTCTTAAAAACTACTACTTTTTAAAACGGCTAATTTTATCTGTCTCAAAAGATATATTTTATGGGACCGCATGTTAATAGTCGTCTCAAAAGATATACCTTAAGAGACGGCTAATACCAAATTTGATTCCCCCCTTTTCTTTTTTTCATTCCCGCTTCCTTCCCCCCCTTCAATAAGTTAGAAAATAAGAAAAAAACAAAAAGAAATCCTACCCATGTACGCATGACATTTCTTTTCACTGCCCAAAAAATCCACGCAAGCCCTCATCCTCGCCTCCCTCAGCCGCACGCCCTAGCCGCCCTCACCCTCGTCGCCCTCAGTCTCGCCGCCCTAGCCCTCATGGCCCTTGCCCTAGATTCCGGTATAGTTGATAATATCTGGTCAGACATATTTTTTTGTTGAATATTTTGATTATCTTTTATGTTATTATTGCGTTTTAAATGGTTTGTGTTATTAATTATATTAGTTGGAAGATTTTATAGGAGGATCCAACATAAAATATTATATATGGATCAGAGTTTCAATATGTGGATTAATGCAGATAAAAGGTAATTTTAATTCTTGATTATTGCTTAATATCATTGGTTTTTTTACTGGATTGATTTGTAGTGGTGATAGGAGGTTGAGGGTGAGCCAATTAAAAACCCGGATTGTTAATTGGATGTTGTAGTATAATTTTAAGTTTAATTTAGGATAATATTTGTATAATTGTTTGTGTAAATGTAAGTTAAAATTATTGATATCTTTGTTTGTGTTAATTAATTCATGTTCTTTTCAATTAGTTTGTGCCATTAATATGGTTTACTATTCGATTATGATTTTATTTTGTCCTTTGCAAGTAGCTTATGTTAATTTTTAACATTCAAATCACTACATTTTGAGACACAAACTCCAACATATAAACATATGAGGTGGTAACCGAAAGAAATAAATAAAAAGACAAGCATTAGTTAAAATTCTAATTTAGACAAAAAATTAGTAAACACAAGCACGTAATGTCACAATCTTTAAACAATCTAAAAAGATAAGCTTGATATCTCACGATCTGAGTGATAAGAAATGAGACACAGACAACCCAAGATGTAAAAAAGTAACTTAAGGAAAGTGTTTGTGTCCTCACTGGACTCTCAATCCGTAATTGACTACTATACGATTATTTTAGAATTAAAAATAGGATTTAGGAGTCGAAAACTTAAAATAGTAACCTAGTGGCCTAAAAAGAGGCGCGGACACCCTAAGAGGTACCAAAGTATGGTAACTCATCATTTTTGAATTAATTTCACATCTCAAATCATTATTCATTCGTGGATGGGTGCGTTAGATGGGTAAGTTTTTTGTGAAACTAGATTTTGATTAGATTAGATCTAATGATGGTTATGAGTTTTAGGGATTTGATACAGTTTAATGTTGTTTTGAGGATCTATTGATCGCGTGGATCACGTGTTGGTTTTTAATGTTCTTTGATTAATTTTTAATCCTAGACTAATGGGAAGGTCAAACATGCATAAATGTTATCTTCATGACCAAGAAGCATTAACTTTCACAAATGAGAGGAAAACAAACAAACATTATATGTTGGTTGATTGCACCTGTATAAAAGGAACCTGGTTATCTATTCGTAGTAAGTCATGTTTCATTATAAGGTGATCTAAATCCTTAATGAATATTGGGTGCGTAACATTATGCTCATGCGTTAGTGACCATCATCACCTCTATGCAAAGGCCCAATGGACACCACACCAGGGGAATATCTTTTGGTTGCTCCTCAATTGTCAGGATTACTGGAGAAGATGTGCCAAGTCCCCCAATGAAGAAACTCTCCATGAATTGCCTAGGTTTCGGTATCCATAAATCCAAAAATTGATGACACAAACAAATTGACTACGTTTTGGTACCCATAGATCCAAAACCATTAACCGTACCTATAGATCAATGAAAGAAACTCAATACGTCGTGACATACAAAGTTTTTCATGTTTCATCCATATTAAACAATAGAAGTCCATAAAGAACAATCATCAAAGATTTCCTTTTGATCTTCGTTTTGAGTTTACAAATTCTTTATGTAATGTGAAAGTAAATATTTCTCCCCATTCTTTGTTTTCTTAGAGTTAAATACTCGAAAAACATTTGGGCTCGTAGCCGACACTTCTTTGATATCCAACATTGCATGATTGATAAGTTTTGTAGTCCTTATACATTGTTGTGTCTTGGTATGATATGATATATATTATGAGAAGAAAATAATTGCATAAGAGACAAATAATCTTAAATAGCCTACAAGTAATCATTGAATTAAAGCACACATAATCAATTAATGATTGGCTTCGTTGCATTGGTTGTCACATTTAAAGTTCTTCTCGTTGATTTCTTCCAAAAGATATCAATCAATTGTATGTTATCGTAACTGCAACCATTCTTGTTATTCAGAAATACATCTATGAGATATGCTCGTATTTTTAATAGCCTTGAGTATGAGTCTTCAGGTTTCAAATCCGTGCTAAATGACAACTCATGCTTCTAGTACATCACTGTCATTCCACAGTCAAACCTTTATGCAACGTAAATCATTACATTTTGATAGATAACATGTTCATAGTTAAAACATTTTTGATATAAGACAATGTTAGCAAGACGTATGATCCTTCCTGTTATGCAGAATCATAAAACAATCTTGCAATAGTCCGTTAATAATTGTGCTTGTGGGTTGTGATTGCATTGTAAATTCCATATAATGTAAGACACACACCCAACAGATAACTATTCGAAATATTTAATATGCATTATACACTAATCAATATAGCATACTGGGGCTACATCAAGAATATGTTTGGGGCTATATCGAGGTCCATATTGAACAGGGGCCATATTATTTTGATTAGTTTGCTATTGACCTTTTTGAATTTATTTATCAAATTATTGAGAACCATATGTTTTTTCATTATTAGGTATCATGGATAAGAGTTGGATTAATTTAAGTAATCGGTGGTCAAAAAAATACATTGACGGGATCATAGTTATTTAAGGCGTAAGGCGCACTAAGGCGCCAATGTCTCTGTAGAGCCTAGGCGCAAGGCGAGGTGCGCGCTTGATCGAAGTGTAGCGCACATTATACAAGACGTGCAAAAATTGTTTATAAATAATAATGAGATTATTTTATGATCTAAAATTTGAAATATATCATAAATTACTATTAATAAACAATCTTATTAATATATCATAGTAATATGATTGTTTATCTACATAATATCAACACATCAATTGGTCCATTCTTGTATTTGGGGCATTTTCCAAGAAAACATTTAACGAGGAGCGCTTTAGGCGCACCTTGAGCCTGGATCCTAGGGGCGTAAGGGGCTCGCTTTATTGAAGGGACCTTTCTTGAGGTGAGGCGAGGCGCCAATGCTGGACCTTGCCTGAGGTTTGATTTAAAAACAGTGTAGATGTTTGTTTTTCTATGTTTCATTCAACATGTCATATATTGGAATATTGTAGTTTAAAGACAATTACAAACTAATAGCATTCGGGTTCGATAGCAAATTAGTTTTCCTATTTCAAATATCAGGGTTGTCTTGGTAAAAGACACTGATTAAAATTACGAAAAGAGTGAATGATCTCTGACACCGAATAAAAAGAATTATTACTTAAAGTTAACTTAGGATGTGGTAGTTTTATGGAAGTTTTTCTTACAAAACATGCATAATAATCCTATAATTCTATAGCATGAAATTTATGTTCATGAACAACCTCTCAATACATGGGGTTTGGCTGTGTCGGGTACCTCCTGCCCACGACCTCCCTTATTTTACTATAATAATTGTGTTTATATTATTTCTATAAATACTGGATTATCACTTTGGTACTTTCCTTTGCTAAATTATTTCGATCGGCTTACTCTATGCATGGATTGGCTTAAATTAGCATGTTATTACATAAATTAACTGAAGAAAGTCACGTCTCAACCCCTTGGGTTGACTAAATAAATCTCATTTTGCCACATTCCTCTGTTGATTATTATTGTTATTATGGCAAGCTAAAAGTTATCACATCTAAGAAGAGTTTAATTCAAAACACACTAGTCTCATGATCACATTTTGTTCTTTTTAGAATGACTTATCTTGTTTTGTAAGGCATTCTTTCAACTTCACCCGCGATAAATAAAGTTGATTAATAATATGCTACACTCCAAGTATGAGTTGATTAACATCAACTCCAAGGGCCTACACAATGGCTGTAAATAGTTATAAATGTTACAAGATGCGAGGGAGATAGTCTTTTGTATTGCCTTGAGCGACTACGACCAGATGTGGACCAATAGTAGCGGCACTCTGCAAAATAAAATGCTGACAAGCAGAGATTTATTTGAGAGCATGTTGAAGGAGAAATAACAGTGAGGAAATGGGGATCTTATCTTCACAATTTATGCTGATCAGACTCGTATATCAGTTAACGGTAAACCAAGACAATATCTCAATGACCAGATGCCGATCAGTAAAATACAAGTTCTTATGGACATGGTTCCCAAATACGACACGAAGAAACTCTGACCACATGTTCAACCTTGGGCCTATTAAATTCAGAACGACCAAACTCCATTGACCTGAGTTATACCACCGAGTTATAAAGCAAGCAAAAGGCTGAATGCCATATAATACATCCATCTCTGGTTTTGAAAGATAAGAAGGTTCTCATTCCATTCAACTTGTGAACTGAATTAACGGTTCAACTGTGTAGAGCAGAGCAAGGCTCAGGTTTTGACCAACGTCTTGCAAACATATAGGCTTCACCACCAAGAACTTCGACACCAAGAGTGAATTCGATACATGTAAAGCTAGCAAAAGTTAATTTCCGATTAGCAGATCGCCTCTTTCATACCATTTGTTCAATTTAGTAGATCACCTCTCTCAATACCGAGAGTGAATTCGATACATGTATATTTACAAACCAATACCATTTTTGCTACTTTTTACTTATTCCCCCATATGTTAACATATACATTGCTAAGGGTACTAGATGTTATAAATGTAGGAGGTTTTTGTTGTTAACTAATTCTTTTGTCGTTGGATGAGTTTATATATATGTTCACTTTGATTAGGATCATGCCACATAACTCATTTGTTGTGCACATGGGTTTATTATCAATGAGATATCTCATCCAACTCAAACTCATTTATCTTTCCCTTTTTGTAACAATTATTTGTTGCAAGTGTTTGCTATGTAATAAGTACAATATTCGGATGTGTCAGTTAATATTACGATCAGATGATAAATGGCATCGAATTTAGTGATACACATATATATGTTTAATGATTTTGTGTTTTATTTTTCAAGTATTTAATGATAATAACTAGAGTTTATATTTTTTGTTCTTATAATTAACTTCACTGATAACATGAGTTCAAATTAAATGAAATGTTACACAGATGTGGTATCCAACCTCATATATGAAACAAAGCTCACTGCTCCATCTAATTAAATGATTAGAGTATAGTTCCATACAATAATATGCATTAACTTCAAGTTATTGTCTGATCTCCGCAAATCAGCTAGTCTAAAGATTAAATGGAACCTCTCTAATCATGAAAATCTATGGTTAAAAATTTTCTGCAGCAAGTACAAGAATAAATCACCTTCTTATGGTTCCCAAACTTATAAAAGGTTAAAAGAGATTGATTCCATCTATGAGCAACTCAGTATTGATATTGGGGATACTAATTATTGGTCTCCTACAAGTGATAGCCAATTCTCTTCAAATTCAGCTTGGAATTGTATTAGGCACTCTAAACCTGCTTCATTTCTATTCAAAACAGTGTGGAATTCTTCTATTCCTAAAAAACTGTTTTTATTTCTTTGGAAATGCCTCTTGAATATTGTGCCTCTTGATGATGTTATCCAAAAATCTGGCATCAAATTGGCCTCTACGTGCCACTGTTGTCTCAATGCCTCTGAAAATTTCCAACACCTGTTTTTAACTGGACCATAGCCAAAGAGGTATAGTCATACTTTGCTAAATTAACTAATCATGATTGCTGCTACATCATTTCATTATCAACTTTTCGTTTTAATTTTTTGTGATTTATTGAAAACTTTCACTTTCTTGCTTCAAATGTGCCTAAGAGTACTTTTCCCTTTTTTATTTGATAACTAATTTTTTATTTATCGAACTTATAATTAATAGAATAGTCAAATTGTAAATAAATTCAATATTTCGTGAGATTCATTATTAAGTTAGTAGTTCGGGAGAATTTCGCAATCAGGATCCTAGTTCAGTTGTTTATTCTTCTTCTTATTATTATGTTGTCATTGTTGAAATTGTGATGTAGAGGAGGGACAGGATGAATATGAGAAAGATGGGTTTGTAGTAGATGATGTAGAGGAAGAAGAAGATGAAGGAAAGATACAAAAGAAGAAAAAGAAGAAGAAAAGGTAAATCATCTTCCTACTTTATAATGCAACCCTCTAATCTGTTACCAATTTCAGTAAAATGCCCTTATAAATGTGCTTTAAATCTGTCTAGGCTTAGAGATTCCGAGAGGAATTTTGTGACCAAAGGTTATGAGTCCTGTGTTGTAGTCTTCATTAGATACTTTGTACTCGTCAACTTAATACCAGGGAACTTATTTGTTTCTAATTTATTTAGGCTAGCACAAAGTTTAAGAGGCTTAAGAAGGCTTGGAGGGATACTGAGAAGGGGATCTTCGGAAGCTTATTTGATGATGTTGAGGAGGGTAATTATCCTATTCTGGGTCTTAGGTTTGGGATTAAGTTAATGGCTATTAACGTGATACTCATTATTGTTTTAGGACTTCCTCATGAGGATATCATGGAAGAAGATGAAAGGCCAGCTGATGAGGAGCTGGATATTGGTGAAGACGACGAAATGGTAGACTTCATTATTAATGAAGAAGAAAGTGAAATTGGTCAAGAACCCTCAAGGTATGTTATGGTTACCAAGAGTGGTTTAACTTTATTTTGCTAAGTATCTAATGACTATTTACTCTTTAGAATTTATAAATTGTTCTTTGTTATCGAATCTATAGTCATCGGTTGAGGTGAGGCCGTAGGACCCCGCTGCTCCACCAATAGAGAGCATCACCTTGATGCCTTTGGATTGGCATGATTTTATATCATCGCTTATATTGACGCAATTGTTAATGGAGGGATTGCAATGACCCGTGAGATTAATCGTTGGTGTTAGCTTATATATATCGTTCTAAGTTTGCTTCATAGAATCTAGTTCAACATCAACATCAACATAGAACACATAAAATCTTGAACATTAAATGAAATAAAAATTGTGAGAGCAAATTTGAAACCTCCTCAAAAATTCTCCTCGCGCACCGTTTTCGCCAAATTGTACAGCCAACCATTATTTTTCCTTTCTACAGAACAATTTTTTTTTACCAAGCACTATATTGAAAAATAGCAACGCACTCCTTATCAATAGTTATTTCCCAAAATAAATATATTATTTATGATTTTAAACATCATGCTTTAAGAACCTAAATATTTTGAACTCACCAAATCATGATTTTGTTCTGTGGATACTTACTGGATTGAATTCTTTGAATAAACTCTATTTCCTTTTATCATATTTTTTTCGGATAAATAATGGAGCAGAATTTAATCAAACTATGTATTAGTTATGACCAACTTAGTTATAATAAGACATCCCACTCGAATCACATTAAGAAGAGTACTAAACACTTCTTTCTTTTCTGGCATCTACTTTTTTACTAGTACATATAACTGACTCTTCTTTCTTTTCTGGCAACCCATTCGTAATCTCACTTGGACTTCTCATCTTTAGGCTTATCAAACCTTGGTTACACAGGTACCAAGTATACTTGGAGCAATTTCAGAACGAGAAGCTTGCATTTGGGCTAGGCTAGACAGAGGTCTTTCAAACTCTCGATGGAAATCCATTTATCCTTATGCCACTATTCAACACCTATCGAAAAACATGTGATCAAATCTATGTATGAAGTTGTTTATCTGATAACTTAAGGAAACATGGTAACTAGAATTGGGGAAGGCCATTTCAAAAAAATATAATAAAGCAGCCTGCAAAACTCTAGAGTTATGAGATAGAAGATGAAGGAAGTGTGAGCTTCCACGGCTAGAAAGACGTTCATTTTATAAAAAGATAAATCTTATCAATGGTTCCTTCATAATCCGATCATAATAAGAATATTCAGCTACTCCTAGCAGACCTACTGATTAAAATCCATATGCTGTGACCCAATACATGTATGGTATCTCAAGCTTTTTCAAAAATTTGAGAATAAAACTTCTTGCCATTTTAGTCTTTAATCAAAGATCTCCATTGAATCTTTGCATATAATCCTCATCATTAACGTGAATTCATTCAAAAATCCAAGAGAAGCAATAATGTTTTTCTTAATAAACGTGTTTTATACATAATAAAAGGAACAAGGGACAAATCCCCCTAAATCCCAAAACAAAATATGATATGCAAAAAATACTTTAGCTTTGATTTGAAATAATTTAATGGTCATTTTTGGTTATTATGGGGTTTATTTGAAATAATTTAATATTTGGATCTTTGTTTTGTTTCTAGCAGAAATGATGATGATGTGTTTCGTGTTTGAGAATTCATAAACTAATTAAGCTTTGATTTTAAAAAAAATCGCAAATGATGTGTTTTGTGTACTCCTTTTTAATATAAATTTTTATGTTATGTTTTTTCAATACTTTGTAGGTTCTTATCAGTTACTTAGAAGCAGGTTCTTATCAGAGAGAGACCAAACTTTTGGGGCAGATGTTCTTTTACTAATATGAAAGGGGATTTTACAGTCCCCCTTATTGTGTCCTATGCAGATTTGTTCCAATATAGGATTTTGTTCCAATTTGATTTGGTTTTTGATTTGGTTCCAATATATTTTTCAATTTTAGATCTACCCCAATATATGTTTTTGTTCCAAACATGATAGGTTTTTTCAAAACCTATTATGTTTGTTGTTCAGATATGTTCTAGTATATATTTTTGTTCCAAATTGATATTTGATTCCAATATATGGTTCTAATTTGGTTCTAATATATGTTCTACACATTGAAATTATTATTACTATAGTCATAGTCTCGCTGAGAGAGTACGAATTACTACTCTACTATCTATACTCTCACATTTTCTCATTATTATTCCATTCCATTTATTTCATAATTCTTCCTTAAACAGGTTAGGCGAGAGAAAACTAGTGAAAGGATGGCGTTCCTTCAAGATCTTGTACCCAGCTGCAATAAGGTCATTGCAAAACATCTCATCTAATATTCAACCTCCAAATTTTATTTACTGTAACAAAATTCTAAATTAGCCCATAGGACACTGGGAACGCTATGATGTTGGACGAGATTATAAATTATGTGCAGTCATTGTAGTGCCAGGTTGAGGTAAATTCTAAATATTTACCTCAAATCCACCACTCTTTAACTTAAAATTAACAACTTGCATAACATATTTCCTTGTTCACCTTTATTTGTAGTTCCTTTCAATGAAATTGTCAATTGTGAATCCTAGGATGGAATTTAGCATGGAAGCTCTCCTCTCCAAGGATGTAAGTCACAAACACTTCTATACATTGTTTGGATCATAAATGAAAAAAGAATACATAGTATACATAGATAATCCAAAAATGGTGTTACTTCTGTCTTATATTGAGGGAATTGCATTTTGAATATATTTAATCATTTATATCTTGTGGAAATTTGCATTAGGCCAACATCTACACGAACAAGTTCCTCTCTTGCATTATTGGAGGATATTAATCAACTTAAGAAAGACGATGTAGATCGAGAGGGTAGAGCTAGACAAGTCGCTGAAGATAGGGAGGCTAGACATCGACACGAGCTGGAAGAATTAGAATTTCGCCACCAATAAGCACTCCTACAGATGAAAACTGACATGAGAAGTGAAAGGCAGAGTTTGTTTCAGAGTATTATCCCTACTCATGCTTCCATTACCTCAAAGGCCCATACCGACTAGGTAATGACACATCTTTATTTTATTTTTATATATGTATGTGATGAAGTGTTAGGTAGGATATATGTTGTGGCTATTTCGTTCTTAGTTGTTTACAATGTTGTGGCTATTTCTATAGTTGTTTTTGAGTTAATTTATATGTTTAAACATGTTGGTTTTCATGAATAAACAAAGGAGACTCTGCCGATTTTTAAAAAAATATTAAGTGTTTAAAAGTAAATAAAATGAAGATATACAAATTTGATAAGTTTTTTAAAGATTGTCATCAATAGGAATTATTAAAAAAAGATTACTTCTTTGTTTACGGTAACTGACACTGAATAAATTTTATTGCATACCAAAATCTTTTGTGGATAAGGCAAGACACGTTTTGATGGAGATCGTTTGCTTCAAGATTGCAAGTTTACTTGCATTAGTTTATGTTAGGAATACATTGGTTTTTATGTATTTGTTCTAATGATACAAGTGAATTTTTTTATAGATATTTAGTGTGATGGTCACAATGTTGAAATTGTCTATTTTATCTTTGTATGGACTATAATTTAAGTTAAATGGAAGATTATGTGTTATATTTGTAGAAATGGGATGTCAAATATGTTATATATTATTTTTAAGAGTTTTTGCTTAAAAGTATATTGAGCATATTATGGAATGGATGAAATTTTAATTTGGCGCAAAAATTATTAAAGACGACTTCTTTGCCGTCTCAAAAGGATTCCATAAATGAGGACTTTTTGAGACGGCTAAGTTATCGTCTCAAAAACTCTTTTGGGACGTTTATTGGCGCCTCTAAAAATAACTTTAAAAGACGGCTTTTTCGCCGTCTGAAAAGGGTCCACAAAAGGATTTTGAGACGGCCTGAGGACTTTTTGAGACGGCTGGAGCACCGTAGTAAAAAGCAGTTTTTTTATAGTGTCTTTTATCTTGTATTTTATAAACATGCCATACTTAATGGACTTATAGGCAGGGCCATCCGAAGTTTTTCTCGTTGTGGGTTTTCCTCGTACATCGCGGCGTCATGTGTTCGTGATTTATTTTATCTTTAAAACTATCGCTTAGAGGCATGCTAGGTTAATCAAGATAAAAATTGGTTTAAATCACAACTTTGTTTAATTTGGTGCTAATTTAATATATGGGTAATTTTATTTAATTTAATTCAAGTTGGAAAATTAATTTGACAAAATGGTTGTTTGCCATAATATTAACTTAAATTGAATGACTGTTATTTAATTGAGATTAAAATATAAATTCAAATATTTTTTTGGTGTTGTTTGAATTAATTTTAATTTTGAAGAAATTAAAATTTGTGGACTTTAATTGCTAAATCAAAAAGAAATTTTACTTTGGCATATTGTGTTGGACCATCACATAATTTTAGTAGTTTAGAATTTAGGGGCATTCAAGTTGAGGCCAATTTTATGGACCTTGAGTTGTGACAACCAATTATTTAGGCCGAGGTCAATTCTATGGACCTTGACTTAGGGTAGCCAACTCTGTAGGTCGAGATCAATTATAAGGACCTTGAGTTGTGACGACCAATTCTTTGAGCCGAGGTCAATTTCAAAGATCTTGAGTTATGGTTTATGGGTAATAGCTTGTCTTGTGAGAACATAAAAGTGTTTTTGTCTAGTCACACCTTTTGTTCCGTTGGGGAAAATGTAAACGTCATTATGGTGTAGGCAGACCTTTGGTCCCATTAGGGAATTTGTTAACTTGCGATGTTAGCTAGGGAAAATGTATTAGGCTTGAAAAAGAGCGCACTAGTGGTCTCATTGAGGACTACGCAGATGACAAAAGTGTTTTATTTATCCAACTGGGGATTTTTGAGGGTTTGTAAGGGTCTTGGTGCTCCAAAAATGGTTTTCTTGGGGAAAATATTCTACATTTTCCAGATATAATGGAATTTTTTAGGCAATTTTCAATTTTTTGGCATTTTTTATATGAAATTTGGAGGGGATTGCTAATAGGCAGGTCTTTGGAGGTGACTATCGACATAGGGCATGAACTCGTAAGCTTCTTGGAGAAAGGAAAACTCACTACTGGCTGACATGGATTAGGGGTTATCGATCGGCATTTCCCTTAGCCTTATATAAAAAGGGGGCATTCCCATCTCATTTTTCACACCTCCAAGTGATTAATTCTCTTACTTTCTCTCTCTAAGAGTCTCTCCTAAGTCTTTCTTTCTTTAAGACTTTAAATTGTGGGCACTTCTATCGAAGCTAACAATGAGTGTCTATCCATTGATGATTGGGAAGGCCTTGAGTGGAGACCTATGGTACCTCTTGGACTGGGCAATAAAAATTCATACGACTCATTTGATTTGGTTATTGATGAGAGGGTTTTGTTGCACGAGCCCACGAGCCACTGTTCGACAAGGGTGAAGAACAGTAATGGCTATATGAATATTTTTACCTTTGGTTTTCCAACTCTTTTTCTATTTTTCTTTTTATGGTAATGAAGGATTTTCTTTTCATTTCTTGCTGACTAGTATATCTTTTTTGAGCTTTCAGTACCGAGGCAAAGTCAAACTAGCAGTTGAACCAATCCTTGTCTCTGAAGGTCCTACGAAAGGTGTTGAATGACTTGACGAGCAACCATGTTATCTAATATATTTTCTTCTGATTTATTTTGGCATCTTCTTATTTTTTTAGTATATATTAATTCTTTGTTGTGGATGTAGGTGACCTTCTAACCTTCAGGAATTTACGGGTTTGCATGCATAAATGCGATGGCTACTGGCGCATGAATTTGTATTCGTCTAGAATGGAGAGAGGGTTATTAGGAAAATTTAAAATGAGTAGATGGAGGCCTCACCATCTGTTCCACAGGAATACATTAGGAGAGTGAGATAAATAACAAACGATACGATGGTGGCGATAATGATAGGCAAGTCCTACACGCTCTACAGTCAAAAGATAATAAGTTATGACTACATGTATTTTATTACTCGTTAATAAATACCTTCTTGTATATATAACATGGAGAACATGACTCCATCTACCACTTCTTCGGGGAGGGGTACTAAAACACCAGTAGAGTCGGTCCACAATAAGGGAGGTGATGTTCCTACAATGACAAAGAAGGCTCCACTTATTAGGTTCACTCGTGCTTCTTACAATTTTTAGTTGAGCCATAGGGAGACATTGAGGGTTCCTCGCTGGCCTCATACAACAGTTACTGGGTTGACGGGCCTTACTAATGAGGCGTTCCATCCTGAGGTATACTTATTCTTTTTTCCTATTTCCCACTTTATTTTTCTTTTCTCTTTACTGACTTATTCTATTTTAATTATTTTCTATTATCTTCTTCTTTACAGATTGTACGAGCATTGACTAATTGGTCGTGGAACATCAAGGATTGGATGGCGTCTACGTTCGACTAAGTGAAAAAGTCATCCACTTCATATATGGTGTCATAATTAACTTTTAGTAAGGGTTCTGGCTCCGGGAGCAGAGGGTCCATCGCCCATCACGGGGGGAACGCATGCGCCACGGAGGCTAGGGTTGGTTTAGAGAGGGATTTCAAAGGGTTCACGCAGTGTCCCATTGTATTTATTTTCCCTTTTCTTTTGTTCCTGTAAAAATGTAATATCTCCAAACAAGTATTCTTTGTTAAAAATGCATTTTTGTGTTTTTCTTAATTTAGTGACTTATTCTACTGCACTTTAATTTTCTATTGAGATTTCTTATTGATAAAGATATAGACAATTATGAAAATGCTTTTTAAAGGAAAACATTTATTTTATGAAAGAGGAGCAATAAAAAGGAATAATCGAGGATTAACTTTTTTTTAAAGTAAAACCTTTTTGAAATTGATTTTGGTCAAAAGGGAAAAATGAATTTTTTTAAATATGGTGGTTGTCGATCGACATACCGCTTATCCTTCCTATTAGAATAAGAGTCATGTTAAATAACTCATTTGGCCATGATTTCACTTTCTGAATACTTAGAGTACTTGTAGGGCATTGAGATTGATGAGGTTATGGGTGATTTGTCTTTTATGAGAGTTTTTAGCTGTAAAAAGAGTTTAGGGGATGCATTTTTCACCACCATCCATTTTCTCTATTATGAAGTATTTGTTTCTTCTCTTTCGTAAATGGCTCTCCCAATATCTGAAGTATTTGTTTCGTATCTTCAGGGTATAGAGGTCATGTGCTAATATAATGTTGACCATGACACCTTCGTCCATCATTGGGTTTCCTTATTACGCAATCGAGCTATAGACTGGCATCTTCTTGAGGTGGCGCACAATTTTAATACCCTAAAACCATGTTTTTTAGTTTGGCTTAGATGAGGACTTTCCTAATTGTGAGGAGTTTTCAATGATGTTGGGGATCATCCCCAGTGTGGCTATAGTTATGCCTAACTTATCCCGTTCTCCCCTTATGTATTTGCTCGAGTTACTTCATATCTTTCCCTTAGTGGTTCAACTATTCGTCCATGGAGGTAATATCATTCTCCTAGAGGTTCTAAACTCGATGTACTAGAGGGATTTCTCCGATTCTAGTTTTTCCAAATTTGTATCCACTACTAGGCTATTACTGGTTATGGGTGACCTGATGGTCGAACCTCAAGTGGCCACGATACTGGCACAAATGTAGTACCACTACAGCCGTACGACGGTAGTGTCGGTGCAAACTTTGAATGGTTTTGATGCTTGGAAGGAGGGTCACTTTGATTTTCGAGGAGGGAGCCCTGTGAATTTGTTCATGTTGATTTTTGAGAGGTTCCCTTGTGTCCCCTCCTAACGATCCCCTGTTGGGTGTTCCTAACTTCTTTGTCCAAACATTCTTCAGTTTCATCCCTTCAATAGAGAAATGAGTTAATTGGTTCATGGAGCATGGTAACAGTGTCTTCACTAGTCCGTGCCATGGCGGGGGACTTCTTCCCATTTTATAGTCGGGAGAGTACCAGTATGTGCAACTCATTGGCCTTCGTGGGACTTCCTTTTATTTTCTTGGCCACCTCTGCGGTAGGTGGGGTGGGAGAAGATAGTGTCTCCCCATATAACCAACTTCTTCTAGGACGAGGACTTAATTGAGTCTTTAGGGATGATAATAGGACAATTGTGTCAACATCATCTACCATTTACATGTCCGTCATAATCTATTGGAGGATCTTTATATATGTCTATAGATTATCTGAAATGGTTAGGGAAGTTGGTAGTTAGGAAGATTTTGGAAGAGAAGACTAGGCAAAGGTGGCTTGTATCTTTCGAGACCATGGATGAGGGTATTGTGGTTTCAGCAAAGCTTTTCAATGCATATTGTTGCATGGAGTACATTCAGAGCAATAATCAAGAGTGGGAAACCTAGGGACCTTTGGGAGTTGGAAATGATGATAAGGCTGGGTCGTCTGGAAGCTGAGGGTGATGTTTTGGGAATGCTGGTTGTAATATGAGTGAAGGTGGTGAATTTATGTTTAGGAAGATTTGTGTTTGTAATTTGAGATGTTTTAGGATTTTTCTGTGAATATGGTTATTTGGTTATTTTTTATGAACTTGATATTTCGTGTAATGGTTGTGTTCCATTGATTAAAAATAAAAGTGATTTTGATAATATTGTGTTGTGTGTTTAATGAATTTTTGTGTTTGAACTATTTATACCGATCATTATGGCATATGTAATACTTTGTTCTCGAGGTTTGGAAAAGAATATCATTTTAAGAAAAATATAGGACCTTGCCCATGTGTGTCGTATGGGCGACCTACGTACCACTAAGGGTTTTGAAAATTACACTAGTTTCATTTTGAATAGAATTATTTTGAGAGGATCAATTCCCACATAGTTCTAGGTAGGGTAAATGAAGAGATTGTTTTTTAGAATTGAAGGTGAATAAGAAGAATTGTAACACGCCGAGAATTTAGATTAAGGGTAGAATTTATTAAGATGTTTCCCATTGACTGGACGTGCTATCTCTCCTCCGTAGAGATATTTGAGCATAGTAGTGCCTTTTAACATAATTGTCTTCATGATCCAGGGGACGTTCCAATTAGGTTTGAATTTCTCTATGGGGTCCCAGATGGGTTCTTCAATTTCTTTAAGAGCAAGGTCTCGTTTTTATACACTACGGTCCTCAACTTTCCTATTGAATGATCGTGCTATGGGCGATAGTACCCCCTGTATGTGGTATAGATCCTTAAATAACTTTTTATCCGAGTGTGAGAGTTCATTATAGAAGCTCTTGTGCCAATATTCCTCACCCACTCTACTTTCGAGCATGACACATAGACAAGGTACTTCTAGATCAATTAGGAGAACTGCCTCCATATCGCATACTAAGGAATGGGGGTACCTGGTTAGGAGTTCCGATAGAGGTGCGGTAGCCCCAAGGGAATAGGAGAATTGATCAGCCCATTCTCCATAACTTTAGCTCATCTTGCAAATGTTGATTTTGAGGCTTTTGTTAGATGCTTTGATAGTGCCATTAGTTTGGGTTCATTAAGGGGAAGACTCGTGTCTCTGAATTCCATACTCGTTGACCAATTTTGTGACCTCGATTTTGAAGTGGATCCCATTATTTAATACTAACTCATGGGGAAACCTGTAGGGGCAAATGATATTCTTTCTAATAAACTTGGCCACTTTTTGGCATTTAATGATAATACCAGAAATGGTATCACCAGGTCAAGATGTATGTAATATCAAACCAGACAACAATGGTGCACAAAAGATATAAATGCATAAACAGAAGGACATGAGGCAAAGAATAAGATGATACCAAATATAAGTGGTTCGGTCGGAGCATGCATCCACTGTGAAGTGTGAATGGTGGTTTTCACTATACGTATGGCACTAACAGTGTGTAAATACAACACTCAAGCTTTTCTCTCTCTTCTGTGTATTTTGATAGAGTTCTGCTAGGGTTGTGAATAAGGATCCCTTTTACAATGTTGGAGGTGAAAGTTTTATGTAGTCCTTAGGGGGTATAGCGTCCTCCCCCAAACATGTATTATGCATGAACGTGCTACTCTTGGCCTGGGAATGCTACCAATATAACGGTTTTACCCACGTGGAGTATATGTCCCTCTCACGCTGATCCATGAGTCTTCTGATCCACGTATTATGTTGTTTCCACCCTTGTCCTACATATGGAGGCTGAGGCCAAGCTAGTCTTCATGGGGCTCTATACAATGAATTATGCGGTGTGTGGCTAGGGTCAGCTAAATTCTTCTATTCAGCCAAGCTGAGACTTTAGGGAGGTTGAGGGTCTATGTTGGATTGGGTGCCCAAACTTCTTCTTAGTACTTATAGGGTCGGGTACGCCGACCCTAGTCTCTGGTACGACCCCATAAACTTGGTAATATGGTTCACTTGCTCCCTAGTCTAAGGCTGAGAGCACTATCATCTTAGACGAGGGTATATTTTGTCATATCAATCACCCCTAGACCTTAGTTATCAATGTTGTTGAGGTAGCTGAGGGGTATTAGCATCCCTTTGTCTGCCAAGTTGATGAGGCTTCAAATTGACACTTGATGCTTGTCAATCATCGTGTTACGTTCTCCAGGAATGACGGTTATTGAGCATGCATGGGTCATTGTTCCCTAATGATGGTGTGCCTCAAGAGTTATGCACCATTTCATTTCCTGTGCCAAATAATGACGTAATGTTTAAATTTTGACAATATCCCAAAGATTCTCTTTCTTCTTCTTCCATTTCGCTCTCTCTCTCTCTCTCTCTCTCTCTCTCTGGCTATTACCATTCTAACCATTTTTGTTCTTGGGCAAGCTTTATAGAGTTTATCACCAGTGGTTTTGCTTATTTCCTTCTTCCAAAGACCTTTCTTTCTAATTTCTAATATTTCCATCTGTTGTTGCATTGAGTTTGTGGTTTTTCCCTGAATTTGTGCTTGTTGAGTTTTTTTGGGCGAACTTTAGACCTTTCTGCAACCTTTGGCGGTGGCTTTAGGACTAGGTTTTGGGTATAAATTTGTGGTTACTTTGTGGAAGACTGTACTAGTGCCCAATAATGGCTCATATAAGAACCTATAGCCATTTTTACCATTAGAGTTCTGGTCACCTTCTCTAGTGATCTTCCTTAATGTTCATAATTGTTTAATCCTTCAAACACTTCATTTTCTTCCATTTGATCCTATGGTCAAACTGGTCAATAACTTTAGTTGTTTGTGGTTCCCCTTAAAAATATATACAAGTCTAGGGTCATCCTATGAATGCTACAAAGGCTCTATAAGTTGGCCGAGGAATTTCCCACTTTAAGAGAAAGGTGTTTTCAAGACATCCGCAGGGTAGAGGAAGAAAACGAGTCTAGACGCAGGGTTAACCCTGTCTAGGTATGACCAATCTTTCCCATTGTTGGCCAAAATGTTTCCCACATCGACTAAAACCGTCGGCTCGTCTTACCCTCAAGCTAAGGGCCAAAATTAAGAAGAGAGCGTGGGGGAACCACAAGCTATAATTTTGTCCTACTTTGAAGCCGAGGCATCTGGGAGAGACGACCCACCAAACACCATTCATCCCTAGAAGGACGAACCCAAAGTTAATCCAAATGTTATCCCTGTGACAACCATGGCCCCTGGTGAGTTTTAAGAAAATTTTGTAGATGGACCTCCTATCCTTACTAATGATGAAGCAGCAGAAGCTGAGGGTGAGGAAGAGGATGAGGACACTAAAACTTAAGATGAGGTCGACATTTCGCATGCCACTTCCTATGCCTCGTCCATCAAAGAACCTGATATCTTGGTATGGAGACACTCATTTGCCATCAAATTCGATGTTACAGTGAGGGTGCCATCCAAGAATGAGAATGTTTTCTAAGGCGAAGAGGGGGAAGTTGCTATGTCTGAGAAAATGTTTAGGGTCGGCGTCAGACTTCCCCTTTATCCTGCTGTCGTCTCCTTATTTTCTTCCTTAGGGGTTTCTCCCACTCAATTGCCTCCTAACTCTTGGAGGGTTATCCTAGGGTATGTTTCCCTATGGAAAAAATCTTTCATATATGAACCGTTGGCTGACCTATTCGTGGCATGTTTTAACATCTCTTTATCACCCAAAATTCAAGCCATGATTGGAAGAAAACATTTTTGTTCATCTCTGGAGCCTGGGAATTCCCAATCGAGGTCGACCCCTCTAAGGATAGTCTGATACTTTGTGGTCCAATCCTTCGATGGAAAAAATATCTGATTCTGTCCTCATCCTTGCCGAGAGGGATGTATCAGACTACCTAAGAGAATAGGGAGTTAAGGGTGTTATTCCCAAGTTTGACAACTTAATGACCCCAAAGCTTATTAAAGAATCTGGTTTGGGGGTTAACCTCTTTGAAGAATTATGTGAGTTGTTTGTTTGTCTATGTTTCCAAAGTCTTCCTTCATCTTATTAATTTCTTCTAATATGTCATCCTCTTTTTTTCAAAGCATCCTTGTAACACCTCAGATGATATTTGGGAGATGACCGCTCCAAGTTTATTAGTTGGTCTCAGTAGGAAGAAGAATAAAGAACAACCCCCCATGAAAACCACTACCGAGGGCCAACTATCGAGGCTTCACGAAAAAGGAAGGAGCCGGAGGCCCCTGCTGACACTCAGTCTGATCCTACAATGAGGCAGGGGACAGTAACCACTGAAAGTACCTACTCCGATGTCATCTCGTCTTTATCATTAGGGTATTCTAGTCGGCCAACCTGACCCAACTCAAGGCCGAACCCACTTCTTTGATCACCTACCATAAAGATGCCAATGTAGCCATGTTTTCAGCCCAAATGGCTGTCGATTACGAGTTCTTAGCCAAGATGCCGTCGACCAAGGTCCAGGAATTTGGAATTCACCACCTGGAATAAGTATCTCCCTCATCCTTTTAACCTTTGTCATAAATTTGCTAACAATATAGTTTATTCCTGTCTTTTCCTTAGTTAATTGTAGGCTATTTGTGCCTTAACCTCAGCTAAACTTAAGACAAATTATTAAAATCACTTAAGTCCTCCCTCGTCTTTTGGAGAGGGTGTGGAGGGTCATCCCCTCCATGCACTGTCATCTCAGCCGAGGGAGTGAGTCCACCAAGTTAATGATGTTTTAACAATCAACCACACTTAAGTGATTTTTAATAATTTGCACCCACCAAATTATTGTGTTTTAGGCATTACGTCATTCCTTGTCTTTTGGAGAGTGTGTGGAGGGTCATCCCCTCCATGCACTGTCGTCTCAGTCGAGGGAGTAAGTCCACCAAGTTAATGATATTTTAACAATCAACCACACCTAAGTGATTTTTAATAATTTGCACCCACCAAATTTTGGTGTTTTAGGCATTAAGTCCTCCCTCGTCTTTTGGAGAGTGTTAGGAGATTTGTCCCCTCCATGCACTATCGTCTCAGCTGACTGAGTGAGTCCACAAAGTTAATGGTGCTTTAATAATCAACCATAATTAAGTGATTTTTAATAATTTTCACGCACCAAATTATAGTATTTTAAGCATTCAGTCCTCCCTCGTCTTTTGTAGAGTGTATGGAGGGTTGTCCCCTCCATGCACTATCATCTCAGCCGAGGGAGTGAGTCCACCAAGTTAATGGTGTTTAAATAATCAGCCACACTTAAGTGATTTTTAATAATTTGCACCCACCAAATTATTTTGTTTTAGGCATTAAGTCCCCCCTCGTCTTTTGGAGAGTGTGTGGACGGTCGTCCCCTCCATGCACTGTCATCTTAGCCGAGGGATTGAGTCCACAAAGTTAATGATGTTTTAATAATCAACCACACTTAAGTGATTTCTAATCATTTTTACCCACCAAATTATGGTGTTTAAAGCATTAATTCCTCCCTCATCTTTTGGAGAGTGTGTGTAGGGTCGTCCCCTCCATTAACTATCGTCTCAGCCGAGGGAGTGAGTCCACCAAGTTAATTGTGTTTTAATAATCAACCAAACTTAAGTGATTTTTAATAATTTGCGCCCACCAAATTATGGTGTTTTAGGCATTAAGTCATCCCTCGTCTTTTGGAGAGTGTAAGGAGGGTCGTCCCCTCCATGCACTATCATCTCAGTCGAGGAGGGGAGTCCACCAAATTAAGCTTATTTCACCACGAATGATGTTTCACAGCTTAAGGTGACCTAATACAATCGAATATTTGAATAGGCAAACAACATATGGGGTAACACTTTGAACATTTGATTTCATTGAATTTCTTTCATCTGAGTCTCATACATATGGGTTACAATAGAACGCATACAAGACATTACTATAATTTCATTGCCAATATTTCTTCAGGTGATCAACATTCCATTTGTTGGATAATGGCTCCCCTTCCAAGTTTTCTAATTTGTACGTCCTCGGCACCACCTCTTCAACTACCTTGTATTGGCCATCCCAATTGTGTGAAGCTTATTGGGTTTTTGCCACGTCTTCTTATGTACTAAGTCTCCTACTTTCAGTGGATGCGGCTTAACCAGCTTATTATTGAATTTTGTTGTTCTTTTCTAGTAGGCATCTTGCCTAACTTCAACATCCTCTCGTCTTTCTTCCACGAGTTATAAATTAAGCCTTCGCTCATCACTAGTCTTCTCCGAGTCGAAAGTCTAAACCCTATGAGTGGGTAAACCTATTTCTGTTAGTACCACCACCACCGATCCATAAGCCAGCATAATTTGGGTTTCCCTAGTAGGGGTCCACTCCTCAGTTCTATATGCCCATACGACAGCGTACACTTCCTTGATCCATATCCCTTTTGCATCCTCTATATTCTTCTTAATTCCATCAATAATCATTCGGTTTGTCACTTTCGTCTTCCCATTAGCCTAGGGTCGGCGTGGAGTGGAGAAGAATTATTTGATGTCGACTCTTTCGCAATACTTTTCTAGGGAAACATTTTTGAATTATGTTCCATTATCAGAAATCATGGTGTTAGGTAGGCCATATTTGCAGATGATATTTTTCCAGATGAACTGGAAGGTATTTTGTTCCTTGATTGTAATCATCGGATTGGCCTCCACCCACTTTGAAAAGTAATCGATCACTACGATCAGATAACGATATTTACTCATTGATCTGGGTAAGTGTCCTACCAGATCAATTCTCCATACCATAAATGGCCAAGGATATGTGATTAAGGTCAGAGGTTGATGAGGTTGATGGGGAATGGTAGGCGAACCTCTGGCATTTATCACACTTCTGGACATATGCTGCAGCGTCTTTGGCCAAGGTCGGCCACCAATACCCTTGGGTAACAATCCTGTTGGCAAAAAATCTACCCCCGATATGACTGGAGAAATAGCCTTCATGCACGTCCTTGAGGATATATGTTCCCATAAATGGATGGACGCACCTGAGGAGAGGAAGAAAAAACCCTTTTTTGTGTAACGTGTCCCCTATGATGGAGAACTTAGAGGCTTTATATCTCAACTTCATTCTCCTGGTTTTTAGCTCGGGAAAATCCCCCTCCTTCATGTATCTAATGGGGGGATCCATCCATGAAGCTCCAATGTCCAATTTAGACAATACCCAAAAGCATTGTCCTCCTCCTCAATAGTCAACCGATGTAGGATTTTTACCGACACCGTCCTTCTTATCTTCGTTCTTATGGAAAAGGCCATTTTTTGCAAGTGCATCATCTCGGACATTTTCTAGCTGAGGTATCCTCTTAAGCTTAATCTCTTTGAAGCTCTTCAGTACTGACCTTACTCTCTCCAATTATTTTTCCATTTCTATCGTATTTCACCTCATATGCCCCCGAGATCTAGTTCACCTCCAATCTTGAGTCACTGTGGACTAGGAGTTGGCTGACATTCAGAGCCCTGGCCAAAGCGAGGCCCACTATGAGAGCTTCGTATTCAGACTTATTATTGGAGGCCTTGAAGCTAAACCTCAAGGCAAATTCAATATATATGCCATTTGGTGCCGATAATATCAATTCGACCCCACTTCCATTTTCATAAGAGGACCCATCAACGAAGAGGCTCCACACAAATACCATCCTCAGAGAAATTAATCTCTGACAGGTTTCCCTACTTAAATAGATATCATTCCTCTTCATTTTCAGGTACCCTCCTCCTAATTGTGCTTCACTCGGCCTCATCCTGATGAGAGTAGGCACTTCCCCCTACTGACAATCCATAGTCTCACGACTTTCACCAGCGGCCTCATCCCAGTTGAACTCAGATACAAAGTTTTCTAACACTTGCCCCTTGATAGACACCCTAGGCTGATAGCCGATATCAAATTCTCCTAACTCTATCACCCAAGTCATCAACCTCTCTGACTTCTTCAGCTTACGGATGACCTATCAGCGTGGAGAATTGGTAAGGATGACCATTATGTGGGCTTGGAAATATGCCTTCATCTTTCTCAAAGCGTGAATCAGAGCGTAAGCCAACTTTTCCATCTTGGGTTACCAATGATCTTCCCCCTGGAGTGCTTTGCTGTTGAAATACACTGTCTTTTGTATTCCACCCTCTTCTCTTATGATGGCAATGCTAATAGATGATTCTAAGACGGCTAGGTACACATACAGTTTTTCCCCTTGAACTCGTCACGATAAAAACAAAGGGGAGTCAAGATAAGACTTAAACTCTTTCAAAGCCTTGTCACATTTCTTATTCCACTCAAAAGACATTCTAAGGACTAAAATAAATTGAAGGCACTTATCGGTGGCTCTGGATGAAAACCTGTTAAGTACTGCTAATCTCCCGATCATCTTTTGAACTTATTTGATTGTAGATAGTGTCTACATCTCTATCAAAGCCTTGATATTATCTGGGTTTGAATCTATCCCCCTCTGAATAACGATGAAGACCAAGAATTTTCCAGGCCCTACACCTAACACACATTTTGTAGGGTTGAGCTTCATCATGTATTTATCCATCATGTTAAATGTGTACTTGAGGTTGTACACATGGGTGTTGGCCTTAATGATCTTAGTTAATATATCATCAACATAAACTTCCATTATCTTCCCAATCTGATCCTTAAAGATATTGTTTACCAATCTCTGATAGGGATCCCCAGTATTCTATAAACCAATGGGCATGACTTTGTAGCAGTAGGTCCCCTTATCGGTTATGAAGGAAGTCTTTTCCTCATCGTTCAAGGGCATGGATATCTGTTTGTAGCCTGAGTAATTGTCCATGAAACTCATTATCTCATGTCCTACTGTGTCATCCACCATTTGGTCGATCCTATGCAAAGGAAAGCTATCCTTAGGGCATGCTAAGTTCAGGTCGATAAAGTCTACACACATTCTCCACTTCCCATTGTCTTTAGGAACTATGACTACATTTCCCAACCACTCGGGATATATCACCTCTCTTATAAAGTCGGCCTTTTTTTATTTTTTTAACCTCTTCCCGGATGACCTCATATTTCTCTTGGGAATAGATCCACCTCTTTTATCATATCGGCCTAATATCATCGTCCATATTCAGTTTATGGAAAAAGAGTTTAGGATCTATGCCTGGCATATCCTCATAACTCCGTGCAAAGATACTCTGCCTCACTTTGAAGAGTTTGATCAAATCTTACTTGATATCCCCTCCAAGGGCTTTGCCGACCTAGATGATTTTTTTTGGGTCTTCCTCATCGAGGATAATGGACTCGACCTCTTTTGCGACTTCTAATTTCTTTAGTTTGGTCTCATCCCTGGGATGAAGGGTATCAATATTGTAGGTCACAGTTTCTTTCTTGTGATCTTACCCCTCCTCAACTTAGTTGAAGTAGAATTTCTGTACCAGCACTTGATCACCTTGGACTTCCCCTACCCCATAAGTGGTCGAGAATTTTACCATTTTGTGTACAGTGGATGACACGACCTCAAATTCCTTGAGGTCTAGTCTTCCCATGATGATGTTATAAGATGAGTATACACTTTCATCCATCACAAATAAATTGACCTTCTTTGTTAGGCACTTAGGCCAAACATCTCCCATTCAGACCTCCATTTCATACATTCCTAATGGGTTCACCTTTTCTCCACTAAACCCTATCAGCGGATGATGGTAAAGGGCAAAACTCTTCTTTTTGAGTCCCAAAACATTGAAGCATGGCCAGAACATAATATCGGTTGAAGTTCCATCATCAACCAATATCCTTGGCACGTTATACCCATGCACTCTAGTTATAATCACCAAAGGATCATACTAAGGAGCTAGTATTCCGTTGAGGTCAAGTCTTGAATAACCCAAAATTAAGGTGTCAATATCTAATTTCTTTCTCTTTTATGGCTTTGTACCTACCTTGGCCAAGTTAACGACTTCAACCTTGGGAAGGGCTTTAGCCTCAGCTGCATGTGCCTTATGATCATCCACTTCTTCTCCACCCCCTGTTAATCCTCCACAGATCATCTTCATATCAAATGAGATCATATGGAGTCGACCTTTCGGATCATCATCCTTTGGCAGAAGGTCTGGGTTGTCATCATCATCATCATCTGAGGCATCATCCCACTTCCCTAGGATATCTTCCCTACACCTATCGGCCCTTCGTCTTCTATGGCCATCTCATCCTCTCTTTGGGTCATCACTGCTCACATACTTCTTTAGCATTACAACTTTAAGCATTTTATTAATCTCATCTTTCAGGGCAAAGAACTTATCGGTTAAGTTCCCGTGATCTTGGTGAAATTCATACCATAATCTTTTTTTCCTTTTGTGAGGAGGACATTTCAGTTTCTCAGGCCATCTGAGGGTCCGATCATTCGTGATTTCATTTAAAATGTGCTCACAGCTGACCGTAAGAGGAGTATACACTACACCAAATCTGCCCATTTGTCAAGGTCATTGACCTTGCCAAATTCACCTTGTCAAGGTCAATGACCGTGACATTTCGAGGCGAGACAACTTTTTTTGTCACGGTCGTGTCACGGTCATTGACCTTGACACAAAACTCGCGTTTTGTGTCACGGTCGTGTCAAGGTCAATGACCGTGACACGTTTGTCACTGTCAATGACCGTGACAAAGCCGTGACCCTTACTAAAAAAATTGTCACGGTCATTGATCGTGACAAAATTGTCACGGCCTTGTCACGGTCAATGACCGTGACAATTCTGGGCAGAATTAAAAAAAAACTGCTGGGCAGTATGGCCACTGCCACTGCCCAGCAGTATATTTGTACCTGTTATAGCAACGTTGTACCTGTTCCACACATCATATATCCGAACAAACTAAAGATAATGCAAATATATATTCAAATAAGAAACTATTTAAAAAGAAACAACATCACCATCATTTTATCTCAAATCTACAAAGTATTTGCATGGAAAATAGATTTTGTACCGCGACGCTCGGGAACACCTCCTTATCCTTCCCTTCTCGTCCGAATAGCGATATAAGTATAGAGCATATGTGGCCTACCCTTAGGGCCACTCCCTGTCCCCTGAATTGAAATAAAGTAAAATTAGTATCCGCCCCTCAAATATAGATAAATATAAATTGTAATTGAAATCGAAATCGAAATTGACATATAAATATAAATACATTACCTGTAGTGTCACTCAAACAGCTAACTTGAGCTCATATGGCACCTCCTTCCAACTAATGTACCCCGGGCAATCGTGTCAATTATAATTCTCTTCATATCTAAACACTAAGAAATACCATAATCCTATGGAGGTATGCGTTGCAAATTCCTTCCAACCGTTGTGTAGCCAAAAATCAGCAGTTGAAGTTGTCAACTCCACCTTTGAATGGGGTATGGAAAGTGGTGGGGTATGGAAAGTGGAATTGACAACTTCAACCGGTGATGTTTGGCTACATAACGGTTGGGATGAATTTGCAGAGCATCGCTCCATAGGATTATGGCATTTCTTAGTGTTCGGATAGACGAAGAGATTCAGTCTCCTCTCCACAAATAGGACACCCCAAATAACTATGTACTAATCACCTATTAAAGGTAAGAAGCGTATATTCATGGATTAGTATAAACAAAATTTAGATGTAGTTGGAATATTTATGTATTAATCTCCTCTCCACACACGCACACTACACAAGAGTGAAAATGATAAAGTGCAGATCAAGTAAAAGCATTAAAAATCGATGTTTCGGTACAAATTGAAATAATTATTACAAATTGAAAAATTGTTTCAAATTCGAGTTATCATAAAAAATGGATTGATATTCGGTAGGAGCAGCCAAGTCATCCACACTACTATTTAGATGCCTTGGCGCGTGTTGGACAATTGACCACGGCTCGTTGTTGATATACTCCGAGTAAAACACTTGCTTAACCTTTTGAAATGCACAAACAAACGGCTCATCGCTCACGTGGTCGTTGCTCTTCAACTTGGACAAGTCAACCATGATCAAATTGGTGACAGGATCAACTTTAGAAGCATTTTTATCCTCAACTCTTACCCATTCATAGTAAAATACAACCTCTTTGAAGCTTATATAATCCAATTCAAATATATTTTGGATTACACCATAGTAAGTCATTTCAGCTTCAACGAGGTTTTTATCTTTTGCGCTTGCTCGAAAGAAAGTAAGAGCCTTGTATGAAATACCTGAGTTCTGTACATTTGTACTTTCCTCGTACACTTTAGCGCCGAAAAGGTAACCATTCAATCGATATTTTTTGTACTCTTGTGCCACGAACAAGGGTCCAGTGGCTAGACGAGCAAGCCTTGATGCCGCATCACCCATCTTTAGGAGCTGAGAATATAGATAAATTAATTATATTAGTGGTAAAATATGAGTGTAATGTAACGTTATATAACTACTGTTTTCATTGTAATTACCACTTGTGTCAACCATAGCCTAAATTCGTTGTCTGATTGTACCACTGTTTTTCGTCTTTTATTGTTCTCACAGGCTTCATATTTACTGCATATTACAAAATTAATCATGTATAAAATAATCTAAAATAATGTTAAACATTATAATATTCGAAACTTACTTTTTCCATTCTTCGACATCTTCATGTGTGTCAAATAGATAACGAGCTACTTGTTCATGTTGCAAACTCGTTAATTTCACTCGTTTTCCCATCACATTACCACCATCATCGAGGAATTCATCAGTGTCATCAACGCTGGTAGAGTCAGTCATATATTCCCGAGTATATATTGATGACTCCACGGTGATGTATTCCTCTGCAATTGATCCTGCAATATATCGCGTATTCTTGACGTAATCTTTAAAAACTTTCATCAATTTTTCAAACAAATATATATATACACATACACACATACACACACACATATATATATATACACATACACACATAAATATACAAACAAATATATATATAAATGGAAGAGAGAGAGAGAGAGAAATTGGACCTGAGAGAGAGAGAGAGAGAGCAGCGTCGAGTCGAGAGAGAGAGAGAGAGAGGGAGGGAACGGTGGGAGGGAAAAAAGAAGGGGGAAAGTGTTTTTGCTGGAAAAGTTGTCACGGTCGTGTCAAGGTCATTGACCGTGACACGAATTGTCACGGTCAATGACCGTGACAAGACCATGACAATTCAATTTGTCACGGGCTTGTCACGGTCAATGACCGTGATAATTAGTTGTCACGGTCGTGTCAAGGTCAATGACCGTGACATAAAACGCGTGTTTTTTTTGTCACGGTCAATGACCTTGACAAGGCTGGCCGGCTGAAAGGTGACAATTTGCCCATTTTGGTGTAGTGATACCCGACAAACTGATCATCGATCGATCTTTTATTTCCATATTTATTCTTCTTCTGAAACTTACTCCCGCTGCTAGTCCCATTCTCATCTTTATGCTTACCTTCCACAGCTTCCTCAGCATTCATGACCTTGCTGGCTGTCGCTAGTAGCTCAGCTATAGAGTTTGGTGGGTCTTCAGCAAGTTTCCAAAGCAATTTAACTTTTTACAAGCCTCCTATTAATGTTGTCATCACAATAATTTCCTCATAATCCCTTTACTTCCAACTTTTCCTTGTTGAACCTCGTAATGTACTCCCAAATACTCTTATTCTTCCCCTTATTAACGTACAATAGGTGGGTAGTCTTATTCTGGGGTCTTACCTCAAAATAGAAGTTGTGGATGAATCGTTCTGCGAGTTGCTTGAAGCGTTCAATGGAGTTATTTGAAAGCAAGGTGAACTATATATGGGAAGCCCCTGTCAAAGTTCTTGACAATGGACCACATTTTATATCACCTGAGACGGAATAGATATCTGCAGCTGACTCGTTCATCTCTACATGGTGCATAAGGTTGGTACTCCCATCATACTTTGGGGTCACCACCGACGACTTGAATTTTATAAGGGTTGGGAAGTTGACTATTTTTTCTACGAAAGGAGAACATTCTAAGTATCCCTTCTGCAAGGGGTCACGACTCTTAAGGATGTCTCCAATTTTATTTTCTATCCTTTGAATGGAGTCATTTCAAGGCCTCCCGGATGATTCAAAGGCATCGGCCTGACCGATATTATCCCCTGATGCCTCCATTAGACTAATTAACGGTTCCCCGGTCGTTGATCTACGTTGGTTGTTCACCTCTCACTAGCCCTCATCTCTACCATGAGGGGGTCGTTATCTTCCCCCTCCTTTCTTGAGATAGCATTACTCCTAGACTTGGAGAACCTTTCTCTCAAATATCCAATTGGGTCGACCCTCTACTTAATCAGTCAGAAGTTGAGCCCTTAGGTTGGGCATATTAACTCAGCCTTCTATTAGGCCCTTAAGTTCGTTGCATGGGCCATATCATATTCTAAGATACTTTATATGGCTCCTAACAGTCAGTCTAAGAATCTTCAACTTTATAATCATCATATCAATCCTCTGGGAAGGGTTGTACTTGCCTCCCTAAGCATAAACCCCCAGGGTCAGCAACATCTCTCTGCCATTATGGAGGAGGTAATTACTTTCGAGGTGCCTGGGGTTATCCCCTAGCCCATTGAGGAGGCTCCCCAGCTACCAGAGTAATAATTTTCGACGGGAACCCCGTTGGACTAATTACTACATTCTGGATGAAGGTGACTGGCTGATCTTATATTTCCTATTGGCTTATTGCCAATGATTTCAATGCGACTTCCACCTCAGCCATTTCTGACTAAGGAGGGGCGTTACTGGAACTTGGGATATCAGTTGGTGGTGGAAATTATGATGCCATGTTATAGCCTGGTGGATGAGCTTAAAATCAAAGAGTGAAACCCTTATAGCTCAACAGGAACTCTTTCAATGGTGAAACACCTCCACAAAAAGGGAAGACTGTTTCACCACTAGAGACTTCAGTCAATACAAGCTAAGGGAATAGATGATGCATGTTATTTCCACAGACGATGCCAGACTGATGATACCATAAATGGTATCATTAGGTCAAGAGGTATGTAAACTCAAACTAGACAATAATGGTGTAGAGAATATATAAATGTATAGACAGAAGGAGATGAGGCAAAGAAGAATATGATACCAAATATAAGTGGTTTGTCCAGAGCCTACATCCACTATGAAGTGTGAATGGTTGTTTTCACTATAAGTACGACAGTAATGGCCTGTAAATACAACACTCAAGATTTTCTCTCTCTTATGTGTATTTTGACAGAGTTCTGCTAGGGTTGTAAAATAATGAACCCCTTTAGAATGTAGGAGATGAAAGGTTTATATAGTGCTTAGGTGGTACAGTGTCCTCCCCCAAACATGTAGTATGCATGAACGTGCTTCTCTTGGCCTCTCTAGTGGAGACACCTTGTGATGATACATGTAGAGTATGATGGACAAATATTCCCCCATTTGTGAGAATGATCCAATTATAAAGGTTTTGCCCACGTGGAGTATATGTTACACTCGCGCTAATCCACGAATCTCCTAATCCACGCACTATATTGTTGCCACCCTCAACTCGCATATAGAGGCTGAAGCTGAGGCTAGTCTTCATGAGGCTCTATATGACGGATTCTATGATGTGTGGATAGGGTAGGTTTAATTCTTCTATGCAGCTGAGTTGAGACTTCAGGTAGGCCGAGGATCCAGGCTGGACTAGGTGACCAAACTGCTTCTTAGTACTTAAAGGGTCGGCTAAGCTGACCCTAGTCTCTCATATGACCTCATAAACTTGGTAATATGGTTAACTTGCTACCCCGTCTAAGGCTGTGGGCACTATCGTCCCAAATGAAGGTATATTTTGGCATATCATTTAATATTTTGTAGGACTAGTCTTTAACCCATTTAGTGATGTGGTCAATGGCGACTTGGATGAACTCGTTCCCATTGGACAATTTGGGAGTAACTTTCCCTATGATGTCTATACACTAGATGTCCAGGGAGGGGTCATGTTGTACGATTCTAGTGGAATCAAGTGTTGGAGGTCGATAAGTTATTGGCATTTGGGGCATATTCGAACATAGGCAGTGTAGTCTTGAACCATGGTAGTCTAATAGTACCCTTAATGGATGATATTCTTGGATCTTATGCATCATTCCTTCAATATCATCCCCTGCTATGCAATGTAAATGGGTTCTTTCAAATCTTATCTTGAAAAGTTATTTATTGCAGATGATGTATAGGGTAAGAAGTTTGCGAAGAGTTGCACGATCTTTCTTATATGCATCTCAAAATAACCTATCATGTTTGAGGAGGCACCAAATATCATAGTACCATAACTCGTCCATGTCATAGTCTTCTTTCATGACGAGCTCAAAGTGGTATCCGCGATTGGGCATAATGTGTTTCTAAACTACAAAATTAGCCATTATTATTACCTCAGGCATATCGACCATGGAGGCTAGGGTTGCAACATCTTTAACTAGCTTGTTCCTTGAGAGAGGAAGGTAATGTAAGGTGATATCTTTGAACTTGGAGGCGAGCTATTCTAGGTGGACACGGAAGGGTAATAGTTTCTCATATTTGACTTTTCATTTTTTGGGAATTTGTCTGATAATGAAGGCAGAGTCCTCATAGACGTCTAAGTGCTTGATACCTTCCTCGAGGACGATCATGAGGCCTACCATGCATACCTCATATTCATTCATGTTGTTGGTGCAAAATAAATCCTACTTATTGGCAATGGGATTATGGGAGTCATCATTAGAGATTAGGAGTATCCCAATGTTGTGCACTTTCTAGTTTATCGCTCCGTTGAATAACATCTGCCACCTGATATCCTACCGAGAGGTGTAGATAATATCTTCATCTAAGAATTCAGAGACTCAAACATTAGTTCCTTCCATTGGATAATCGGTAAGGTAGACAGAGGTGGCTCTCCCCTTCATGGCATTCTACATTATGTACACAATATCAAAATCGTCTAGCAATATCAACCATCGAGCTATTTGGCTAACTAAGAATATGTCTCTAGTAGGTATTTTATGGTATCCAGTCGAGGTAATAATCTTATGGTAATGGAAATCATGTAGTGTCATAATTTTTATGTGACTCGGAGTAAGGTGAAAAATGATTTCTCCATAGAAGTGTAATTGACTTCATAAGCAGTAAGTTATTCACTAGCATAGTAGATGTCTCTTTAGTTATGGTCTTCTTTAATGTATTATTCTAGAAAAGTCCCTGCTTCGGTATCAGTGGAGGTTATGTATAGGAGGATGGGGAGACATATCTACTAAGGCATGAGTATCAAAGGTCGAGTGATGTATCTCATAATTTGGTAACAAGCTTCTTATCAGGCCTCATTCCAGATTTTGGCTTAATTCTTCTAGAGAAGTTTGAAGATGGGTTCACAGATAGAAGTCAATTGGCTGAAGAATCGACTAATATATTGCAATTTAAATAGGATTCCTCAAATTTCCTTCTCCATCTAGGGTGGTGGAATATCAAGTATAGCTTTCAATTTGGCAGGGTCTGCACCAATTGATTTTTCACTGACCGTGAATCCCATGAGTTTCCCCTCAGTGACACTAAAAATGCACTTTTATGGGTTAACCTGCATCTATTATTGTCGCAGTCGATCGAAGAATTTTTTAAGGCTTCTTTAGTCCTGGAATTGATGATCATGTCGTCAACATAAACCATGACATCTTTGTGGATGAGGTCATGCATGATGGTTTTGGCAGCCCTTTGTTAGGTTTTCCTAGAATTCTTTAGCCTAAATGGAATGATGGTGTAGCAGAAAGTTTCCCAGGGAGTGATGAAGGGAGTTTTATTTTGATGGTCAAGGTGCATCTTGATCTGATGATAACTAAAAAATCCAACAAAATATAATTTTTGGGCGTGTTTGGTCGTATTATCCATGATCATGCCAATGTTAAGTAGTGGATATTCATCTATTAAGAATGCTTTGTTAAAATCCCAATAGTGGACACACATGTTGACTTTTCATACCAACCTTGGCATGGGGTCGATATTTGAAAGCCATGTACGACATTCAACAACACGAATGAAACCCACATTCAGGTATTTGACTGCCTCTTTTTTACTTTGAGGGACCATTCCATTAAGAGTTTTCTTAACACATGCTTAATTAGTTTTCATTCCTGAAATATCAGGATCTGGTGTTGAGCTATTTCAGAATTAGTGCCAGGCATGTCATCGAAGGACAATAAGAATATGTTTATGAATTATTTCAGCAACTCTTCAAATTGTACACACTCATACTCGTTAAGGGTAAACCCTATCCCAATCTCGCACTGTTAGCTACCGGAATCGAGATTAATAATAATAGTCACATCATCATTAGTCTGAAAGCGGTTGTTTTGTTTGTTTTTTCCTTATTAAGACCGATTAAGAATTTTTCATTTACAAAATCATCATCATCAAAAGTTTGATTATAATCAATGAAATTAATGGAAGACATGACAAGATACTCAAAATATTTTTTTTTTATTTCTTTTTTAGGGAAAACAATGTCGAGAATCTAGTCAAAAAATGTCCCAGTTACATTTAAAGAAGGAAAAGGAGTAACATAATCAAGTTCATAGATTTTACAAGGATAAATAGCAGAGTTGGGCTAAGCTTGAGTAGGCTGGATGGGGATGACAATAGTTTAGGAGAGGCATGTCAATAGTTGTGATTTGAGTAGGCAGGTCCGATGGCACAACATCTATTGGGTCTTAAAAAGACTCAGCCCTAGTGTCTGCAAGTCAAAGGATTCTTTGGAGCCACTGCCCTAATAATTCTCAGTAAATTCCATGGCTTTCTCGGTAAGAGGTTGTAATTCATGTTTCCGTTCTTCATCCCTAGTGTTATTGCCTTGAAAGAAAATATCTAGCCCTTATTTCATCTTCTTGTAAAAAGGGTCATACCACAGTTTATAAAATCCACAAAAGGGGTAGTCTTCCTCCTCCTTGATAAATCTTCTGTTTAGAAACTCCCCAAAAATAGTCTTTTCATCATCTAAAATTTTATTTCGTCATAGTTGAATGAGTTCTTTGACTTCAATTGGCGAAGTTTTATAGTATAGGACACATGCGATAAACATTTCCTTAAGGAATATAGTCTCAACAGTTACTTATTGGCATCACCCTAGTCTATTCCAGGCATAAAGTACTTATTCTTTAATATCTGAATCACATTGACATTGCCATGAGGGTTGTGCTCTCAGAAAACTTGGTCTTTAAAGTTATACCCAACTAGGATAGAGAGTGGATTAATTTTGAAACCAGAGATGATCGTGTCATTGGTCCCATGCTGAATCTCTAATACTGGATTGTGGGTGCTAACACTGTCTGAACTGTCGTCTTGATAACTTGGCCTTTAGCAAAGAACTTTAGATTTTGATGGAGAGAAGACGATTTTCATCAGATTCTATGGGTTCATGGATGGTGAGCAGATTAAAACATACTGGTATATAGCTTACTTGGAACTTTATCAAAAGGTTAATGGGTTCATCCCCTAGTGTGAATTTTATGGAAACCATTACTTCTCGACGAGTGCTATCATAGGAACGCATAGCGAAAGATGTAGGAGTGAGATCACTGAATTTTAATCCAAAGTAGTTGAAGGTTCTGAGAGGATAAACATTGAGGGATTATCCATTGTTAACAAGTGATAGTGGGATAGTCTTCCCTAAAACTTTGACGAAGATGTTAAGGTTATAACTAGGATCAGGGCCGAACATAGGAATTTTTCTTTGAAGAAAGAGAGGAATTTGGTAGAGGTTAAGGATCCAACCATATTTACGATTTCTTTAGGGCTAGTACAGTAAAAAACTATAGGTTTACTGAGGAGATTTATAAGGGAATTTCAGTGAAGCTAAGAGGACATGAAGAGTCCCCACAAGGTGATATTGGCTTGAGTTTTATTGAGTTGATCTAGATGTTTTCTTTCTTTAACGGTAATTTTTAGCATTTGGAGCACTTTAGAAAATCCCTTTCCTTTGTCTACTTCGGTTAAACAGGGAATCAAAACTTTGTAGTACCGCCCTGATCTGGTCATATAGTTCATAGAGGTGGGGAATAATTAGAACACCGTGGATTCATTTACTTCGGGCTGAATGGATACTTTATTAATTTTTCCTAACAAATTTTTGAAAGAGATCATTCAACAAAATCTGATAATTGAACTGGCTTCTTTATTATTCGGTTCATCATCTAAGCTAGTAAAGTGATCCTTCTATCCGGTGGAGATGATGCCTTCCTACCAAGAGTAATGAATGCATCCAACAACCTTAACAACTTCATCATGTAAGTCTTCCCATTCAACAGGGAAGTGAATAAGTGAAGGAACCAACCATCCCTAAAGATTTAAAGCAGTGAGAAATTTAAACATGCCGCAGACTCACCCTGTCCAAAGTAACATATCATCTATGATATTTACAATATTATCTAAAATGACTTCCTCAATGGGTCCAACCCATTTATCTAATTATCAAGAACACTTTCGGGCTTCCATGAATAGGACATTGAATCTCCTATAGTCGATTGACATTTCTATGAAATATTCAGCCTAAACTTTTGGAGTTGGTCAATCATAATAGGTATTTCCATGCCTGCCCCTATGATCAGGTGCGAATTATGATACTGGCTCTTGTAAGGAGTGACAAAGCTTGATCAACAAAGCATATATAGTGAAGGAGAAAGGATGGGTAAGCCTTGATAGGTTTGGGTTAGACTGTGCGGATGATGGGCACTTTCACAGGCATAATCTTGGTACAAGTGTCAAACTCAGGGTTATTTTCTAAAAAGATGGCATTCGTTATGGGTCCATGTGCGAAAAGATCATTATGAGTGGTGTTAGTCTTAGGATTAGTTGGTGAGGTGATGATACCTTGGTCTATCAAGCCTTAAATGACATTTTTTAGATGAAATCATTTATTGATGGTGTGGCCTATGGCTTGGTGAAAGTTACAATGGGCATCGTGCTTGAAATTTTTAGGGGGTGGGTATGTTAATGGTGTAACTTCTAATAGTTTGATGAAATTTTGGGCTAACATAGCTTGATAAACTTTTGACAAGGGAGCATATGGAGTTTGGTCTACTCTTTTATGGTAGGGTTATGGTAACTTTCTGGTGATCAAGAGGTAGAACGTTATGTTATATCGTTTCTGGTTGAGACTAAGGCATTAGCTGGCTTCACATACTTCTGTAGTGTAAACTGTTCAGTTAGATTCTTTAGTTCAGATTCCAATTTTACATACCTTCTTTAATTTTTACACCAACCTCTAGGAGGTCTTGAAGGTGCAGGTATTATTTTCATTCGTAGATGCTTGGAGATGAGGTAAGAAATTCTTCTTCACAATGCTCACTTTTTCCTCTTCTAAGGTCTTGTTGCTAATAACGAAAGCTTTCTCTCTCCACCTTCCAATGAAGCTACTGACTTATTCCCTAGGGTTTTTCTTTAGAAGATCTAGGTGTATGCACGTGACCCCTAAATCTTTGTTGTATTTGTACTGAGACATGAATTCTTGGGCTACATCTTCCCAGCTATGGATCCAGGATTATTCGAGAGACGAGAACCATTGAAGGTAACTTTCTTTCAAGATTTACTGAAACATTTGGGCCATTATTTCCTTAAAGGACCAAAGAATGGTCATTGCTTGATGATAGGTTTGTATGTGCATAATTGGGGGCCTTCTTTCCCCAAACATCTTGATTTTTAGCATATTGAACTTATATCATAGTTTGGATTTGGGATAACGATACATATGGGTGTAATCCATCTGGTTTCTGGATATCTTGAGTGTTCGAACTTATTTTACAGTTATTTGAGGTCTTTCTTGACCTTATTCAATTACATTTCTTTAGAATCCACGGGTATTGCAAAATTAGCCCCTCGATAGAAAAGGATCAGAATCAGGAGTTGATAAGGTGGTGGACCATTTACAGGTTGGGCACATGGGACATGCGGGTATTCTTTTGAGACCCAAATAGGCTCTGGAGCAGGTTAACCACAGTACGCGGAAAGAGGATCTCAGGTTCCTGAGCTTCTGGGGTCTTGGCTCGATGTCACTCCTTCTATTGGACATTGATTTGGAGGTTATCAATCTTAACGATGAGTTGGGATGGGATTTCTTTGAGATTTGGCTGAACACTCGGTGCTTGATTAGTATTTTCCATGGGTAGCTTATGGAGGTAGATCCCAAATTTGGTTGAAGTAGAAGAAGAAGTAACAGATCTTGGGGGAAGTTTAATGAAAGACCTAAACCAAAAGGGAGCCAGACCAAAGTTGGGTATGCGATCGAACTAGGTGGAAAATGATTTGGGTTTCGTTTTAGAAGAATATGGGAGAATTTTTGCTATTTTGGAAAAAGGTGGAAAACATGTTTTGGGTATTTTTGGTTTTTGAGAATGAGGGAAAAAGGAGAGGAATCTCGGCATGATTATTATTATTATTAGGTTATCACTTGTATTAGGTTTGCCTAAACGATAAAAAAAATGTCGAACAGGACCCGATCCTGGGGGAAATAGGGTTCAAAAATATGAGGCGCGATTTAACTTGTTTCCAAGATCACAGATATGGACCTATTTAAAAAAAATATAAATAGCATACAAATTTGGGCGGTATGTCGACTCGTAATTTTGTCAAAGTTTTGTACGGTATCTAATAAAATAAGTTTGTCAAAGTTTCGTACAATATCTAATAAACTAATTATGCTATATTGTCAAAGTTTTGTACAGTATTAAAGGTTGATTCCTATATGAGGTTTACGAACTTGTTGCGTTAGTTGAAGGGTTCCCCCTTGTCATGAATTCTATGATATACCTCTTTCCTATAAGGGAAATTAGTATCCATGGAAAAACCATTTGAAATACCTGAGTGTACGTAAATTTTCTCCCAATATATCTCATGGGGATGGTACATGTGAGAGAGAATTCAATATACTCTACATGACTAAATGAGTTCCCTGCTATATATCTCATGTCGTGAGTTTGATCAAGAATTACGATGCAGGGGGTACTATTTGATGTACGTTGTAGATAAGAGGCCACTGGAAGGTGAGAGCCATATCTCTTAGGTTAATCGTGCCCCAATGAATTCGGAACCCATCACGAAGTCAATCCCCAGTACGGCACAAAATTTTGGTTAATATTTCCAAGATCTAGTGATGTAATGTGCACAAAATGCATGATTCTTTATTAGTATCTTATGGAGTGTTATTTTTATTTGCATGATAAGTAAAGGGAGTACTACCACTATGAGGGGGAATATATAGGTATCATAAAGAGTGAGGCTATCATGGAGCATGAAGACTATACTAAGCATGATGATAGGGAAGAATGTGAATATATATAAGTGAGTGAGGTATATGTGCAAATAAAGTGACAAGGGAATAGTGTGAATGATCATGTGAATATACACTAGTGAATGTGTGGGCTAGTGGGCCTAAACAATAATCATCTACAAATGGTGTGTGAGATGTGTAAGTGAGCATATATACAAGGAAGATAAGTAAAGGTTTGTGCTAAAGAAGCTAAGCATTGATAATCGACAGTTGGTGTGTGGCGCATGTAAATAGAGGTGAAACTATATACACATGTAAGTGTGTGAAGTGAGCATGGAGAATATATACAAGTGTGTTAAGTGAGCATGTACAAGTGAGTGAAAAGTTGCATATACATGAAAGGAGAGCATGGAAGAGATAATTATAAGATTGCCATACAAATGAAATAAGTAATGGAGCAAAGGGAACAATAAAGTAGGAGAATATGCAATCATGTAAAAAAGAAGTAAAGAAACTAATAACACCCATGTAGAAATAAAGTGTAGTCCTCTAATAAAAAAATCCATAGAAGAGTCGCCACTCTAGCCATCCGGGGTCAGATTCCCTTCGGCACGGGCAGAATATCGGGGTCGATCATCGTCAATTGGGGGATAATGTGATGAGACAGAATCATCGGGCTATTTTTCTCAAACTAGTAAAAAGAATGTCGTTGCCTTGAGAGAACAACATCAAGGTCAAATTGATTCTTGAGAAACCAAGTAGTTCGAAGGTGGGACTAAGTTACGGAATGGGAAGATGTTAGGAACATATTCTCCGCTTTCGATCTTTCATGGAATAATTTTAATATTCTCCTTTTTAACACCGTGATGTGTGTTTACATGGGTATAGTATAAGTGATGGGAGAATGGAATTATCCAACTCGCATCATGGTAGGGATGGAGCGGATTCCTCAGAGGAGTAATCCCATAAAAGAAGATAACAAAAATATGATGTAAGTGCTCGTCGAACCACAAATTTCTATGAAATAGCGAATGTGCATGTCGGACGAGACACAAGTATGTAGGACTATAAAACTCACAAAATATATATATATAATAAGATATAAAAAATGCATAGTTGTGAAAAAGGGAGGAATCCAATATCAAGATTGTCCCAAGAAGCCTACATAGCCCAAGGGGCATCAAAGTCCTCTTAGTTCAAAAATAGCTTAAGGGTAGGGTTCAACCTATAAATCCAAACATGGGAATTTTCTTATGTGTATGTAGATAAAATGTGTTTTAAGAGTGAAAGTGTGAAATGAAAATCCCATTTTTGGCATTTATGGACAAACCCTCTTTTTCTTTTTCTTTTTTTTAAGAAAATAGATTATGCCCAATATTACAAATAAAGAGTAGATATTAGTGGATATGATTGAAGTAAACAACATCACAAAAATAGAAATAAGTTGAGTAATACTAAAATTGGCAAACTAGAGAAATGGATGGAGAAGTAGACCTCCTTATGAATGCTTGTTGTTGACTTTGAAATGCAAGTGTGCTGAATTTAAAGTGGTAAGTAAGTGATTTAGAGAGGTGGGGTGAATTACAAAGCGAGGTGAGGAAGTGAGGTAAGGAATGTGGGAAAATGAACTTTTTAGGAAGGGAAAGGCTCTGATTACGAGGACAATATTCTCTAATTTTTTGAGAAGGATTTCCAGCGTGTGTCTCTGATAGGATGAGGTTACGGCCCCTCTTTACAGGTTCAAGTTGGTGCCATTCGGCATAGTCCTTAGCTTACCTATCAGCATAAGGCCTATCTTACTGGGCATGGAAAAGTACACTTTGCCGATAGGCAGGGTGTCTTGGTTCATATAGATAGTCTGGAATGATTTTTATCAAACAATTGGAATAAAATTCAAACTATAAGTCTGAATTGTGCACACGGTGGATCGAGTGAGAGGAATTTAGACCCCTTTAAGAACTAATTGAGCCACTCCTAGGTCCGGGAGTTGACTAAAGTCAAATGGGGTTCAGGATCATCCTTTGGTCTCTAGATGGGAAGTTTTCGAAGGAAAATGTGTCATTTCTATGAACTTTGAGGCCAATTAGCACACGGGGTTGATCGTTGGAAAAGGAATTCAATTCCTCTTAATATTTTATTGAGCTTCACTCTGTCCAAAAACTTGACCAAGGTCAAACGGGGCTAGGAAGCGCCTGATGGAATTTCAGAGTGTTTGAACCATAAAGTCGATCCCTGTACAGGATGGACCATTAAAAATGGGATTCAGAGAGCTTCAAAGATTTATTAACTTTGATCAAGATCGAGATTTGATTAGATTCAAACGAGGCCCAAAAGTTCATGGTGGCCTCTAGATTGGTGCTCTAGGAAAATGGATCATTCGTGAAGATCGTGAGGCCATTGTACAAATGGTACAAATTACTGGAAAGGGAATTCAGTTCCCTTCGAAGATTCATTGAGTTCCGCTTAAGATGGAGAGCTTATTAGAGTTAAATGGGGGCTCGAAAGTGCCTAATGGCCTCTAGATCGATACCAGAGTATGGTTTAGGGTTATGGTGAATTGATGACTACTAGGGACCTGAGGAAGTACTTAGGGAGGTCCTAAGATGGGGTGTCTACAATATCTCCTGTGATGAAGGCCTAAAACATAAGGTGGAGTCTCTAACATACAAAGCCATGAAATGCACTAAAAAATAATGGGATAGTGATATCAATGAGTCGTTCGACCTGCACAAATTTGGGTTAGACCTCAATATGATCATACAAGAGTCCATGCAATTTGAACCGATCGAGAAGATCACTATTTCTTAAGCACCCCTCCTCAATTTCCATGCCATTCTTTTTCAACCCACTAGAATCAACCAGAACTACCATCAATTCTCTATAAGAGATGCCCGAGCCTATTATTTTTCCTCTTATTTTTTATGTACTTGTTAAAGAGACCTCCTTTGATGACGTCCTCAATGTCATATTTCCTACAAACTCTTTTAATGAAATAAATGTGGATTTTAAGTATCTTATTGTGCTTTACATTACTTTTCTTGATTCTAATCAAAATTTGATAAAGATGATTTAATAAATGAACAGTTATTAACTGATCATAATAAGGAAAATAAATAAATAACACAACCGCATTAAAACTAATGATGATGAGACTATTGTTATTAATCTCGATTCTAGTATACATCCGTGTGAAATTTGGATATGTTCCACTCTCAACTATCATGAGCGGTCACAATTTGAATAGATTTTCAAAAAGTTCGTGGACATCTTTGCATGGTCCTATGATGACATTCCTTACATCGACCCAGAGATAGAAAATGAGATCCCAACTTTCGCACAAAACAAACATGTCAAGTAAAAATTGAGAAAGCTTTGAATATAATGGTAGTTTAAGCTCAAATATGAAGTGGTAAAATTACTAAAGTAGGCTACAGTTGCGTGGTAGAAAACATTACGTGGCTTGCAAACATCATCCCCTATTAAAATCTGAAAGGAAAGTTTGCATGTACGTCCAATACAAATATTTAAACATGAAGTCCTCTTTGGATGATTATAGAATATCGACATGATCATAGATAACACTTCCAGTCATGCTCTCAAGTCATTTGTTAACGGTTTTGACGAATATAATCATATTGAGATGCACCCTGAGCACCAGGAAAAAAACGCCTTCTTTACCCCATGGGGAACCTTTTTCTATATAGTCATGCCATTCGATCCCAAGAATGCTGAAGCTACCTACTAGAGGGCTGCTAAAATTAACTTATATGAGCTTATCCACAAGGAAGTTAAATTCTATGTCGACAACATCATCATCAAATCAAAGACCTAGAAATTTCACATTCCTTCCCTAAGGAAATTGTTCGAGTGCTCACGATAGTACTAGATGTGACACAACACTAAAAAATGTATCTTTGGTGTCATCAAAGGCAAACTTCTCGAATTTATGGCCAGAGACAAATAGGTTGAGTCATACCCTGCCAAACCAAAATCCACACTGAAAATGACACCAACTTGGATGGAGAAAGAAGTGCATGGATTCTTGGGTAGGCTCTGATACGTCAGTCAGTTCATCAGCCAAATGATCTCCATCTGGGAGCCCATTATCGAGCTTCTTCAAAAAAATTCAACCAAAGTTTGGAATGAGTCATGTCAAGAAGCCATCGATCAGATCAAATGATATCTCACCCAACCCTTGGTACTTCCATAATAAGGTCTCCCCCTCCTCCTTTACTTGACTATCATGGATACTATATTAGGAGCTATATTGGCTCAATACATTGAGGAATATCATAAGGAGATGGCAATCTACTATGCTAGTCAAAAGTTAGTCGCATACTAAGTAAAATACATTGTATTGGAGAAAACATGTGTTGTCTTGGTCAAGGTCATATAAAATCTGCTACACTACATGATTGAATTCCTTACTATTTTGGTGTCCCGAATAGATCTGATGAAATACCTATTAGGGAAGCCTGTTATATCTAGTCGCATGGCCCGCTAGCTGATGTTACTTTTTGAGTTTGATATCTCGTATGTCTCACATAAAGTAATGGAAGGGAGATCCATCCCATATTACCTTACATACAGTCACGTGGAGGGAACCGAGATTTAGATTTTTGAATTCCCAGACAAAGATATGCTCTGCACATCTCACGAGGATCTTCGGCATAAGATGTTCTTTGACAGAGATACCAATAAGAAAGTGTATGGTATTGGGATAATCATAATCTCCCCTGACGATTCTCACACGGCCATCGCCATTAAGATGGTTTTCCCTTGCACTAACCACATTATAGAATATGAGGCATGCATTGTAGGCCTCTAAATCTCCATCGAGAAAGAAATTAGATGCATGGAAGTGTATGAAGAATCAACCCTCATTGCAAGGTAGATCTTTATAAAATGGAAAGTTAAAGATGAGAATCTCATACCCTTCCATGCTCTCCTAGAATTTCTTGTTTCCCAATTGAAATGTGTCACCTTCTATTACCTTCCTTACTTGAGAATTAACCTAACCGATGTGCTAGCAACCTTATCTTCCATGGTCGACATGCCTGAGGGAATAATAGTGGCCCACTTTTGGGTCCAAAAATAGGATGAACGCACTCACTACTATAACATCGAATTCGTTATAGAAGAAGATTTGGACATGGTAGTGTATTATAACATTTTATGAATCCTCAAACATGGTAGGTATCCTGGAGATGATGAAAAGAATGATTGTGCGACTCTTAGCAAGTTGGTTGACCAATAAATCATCTATGATAAGTCACTCTTCAAGAGGAACTTTAATTGAACACTTTTGCAATGCATAGCCAGAGCTGGGATCGAAGACATGATGCAAAAAATCCAAATTGGGGAATGTGGGACTTATATGAACCAACACATTCTTGCTAAGAAAATCATCCATCAAGCATAATACTTGACCACCATGGTTTAATACTTCACTACTTATGTTGAAAAATGCCTCAAATTCCAATAGTTTGCCAACCTTCAGCACTTTCGTCCTCATAATCTATACAACATAACCTCTCTATGGCCCTTCTCGACCCGAGTCATAGATGCCATAGGTAAAGTCACTCCCAAATATTTAAATGGGCCTAAATTCATCTTAGTTGCCAATGACTAATTCACAAAATAGGTCAAAGCTAAGTCATACATGGTACTGAATGTGAATAAAGTAGTCAAGTTCATTAGAAAGAACATCATCTACTTCTAAGGATTTCCCAATGAGTTGGTCTCAGATAATGGGTTCCATTTAGATACTGAGGTCATGGAACTAGTTGACAAATATGAAATTCAAAGGTGCAACTCCTATCCGTACTGATAGCAAACCAATGGTGTGGTAAAATCTGCCAACAAAAGCCTCAACACCATTATTAGAAAGATGACTGAAAGTTGCAGAGAATGGGCAAATCGAATTTAATATTACACTGGGCTACTGTACCTCAATAAGAACACTATGTGGGGAAACTTCTTACTCTCTAATATATGGCATGGATGTGGTACTCCCTAACAAACTATAAAAACCTTCTCTAAAAGTTATGCTCAAAAGTCAGGTTAGTGAAGAAGAGTGGCATCAAATTTCTACAACTGACTTTTTATTTTAGTTGAAAAGGGGTTAAAATCCCTACACGACATACAAGGGTACCATCAACGTAATGAACGATCAATCAATGAAAAACTCAAGGGCCGCAGTATCCAAGGGGGAGATATTGCCTTTAAGGAAATTATAGAACCCATCTAGGATCTGAAAGGAAAGTTCAAGCACAATTGGAGTGGCCCCTACACTGTGAAAAAAATATTTTCCGGTGGCACCATTGTGCTCATATACCTCAAGGAAGAAGAAATGGCATGCCTAATTACCCCTCTTTTGCTCTAAAAAAATCTTATCTTTGCTCTCTAATTAGAAACTACATAGGACTTGATCCTCTAAAAAAACCCTTTTAAAAAAAAATGAGCTCACAAACTTTCAAACCCATTGAGATACGAAGGCAACCCATAAGACACATATGGGCATCGTCCTTTCTCTTTCACAAAATGCTATTATTTTTTCACTTCAAGAACGATGGCCTCCCTCGTCATTTAGAGGAACATAAGGACTATGCATGCCTTAGGAATCAGTGTCGATAGTTCAAATATGAAATTCACCAAAGACACAATAACATATGTTAAAATAGTTGTTCATTTATTAAAAAAATTGGAATATGGCTATTACATGACATATCAATGATGGGAGTAAAGTACGACCTACTCCTTTACAATCCCATAAAAATATCAAAACCCAAAAATCTATACCTTCATAAAAAATAAACACAACAGTTGATGCAAAAAATTATCCACCTACGTGTACCAATCAGAAGTGAACACGTGTCCTTCTACGTGCTCAAAGTTCTAGTCAACAAGAAGTAAAACTGCCGACTAACATATGGAATGATGACCAACACAAGGAATGCAAACCAACAGGATGACGAAGCATCATCATAACAAGGTTCATACTATAAGTGATTTATACAACCAATCATCACAATTATTATGTAAAGATGTAAATGCTTAAGTATATAAAAGCATTGCATCCCTTGACATTTGAATCTTGACTTTCGGGTCAATATAAATACATTGTATATCTTTCATTAAGGGCACGGTCGAACAAATTTTGGGATATTCTTATCCACAAGAGTACCTAGGTATTTGTAATTACACAAATCAGTAAAATAACAATGGACGTAGGCTTTCTTACATAGCTGAACCACTTTAAAACTATTTCTTTATTTTACTGTTATATATTTTATTTGTGATTATTAAATTAGATCTAGTCTAGTTATTACATCAATACATTGGCACCATCTATGTGAATGTGTTTCTAATTATCGTTCTTACTCTTACATAATCTTGTTCGAAGCACGATGACTGACCCTGAGTCCAGTCTCAGAAAGGAAGGTAATCCGCATGTTCCATCTGCTCCGCCTACGACGACAGACCTAACTGGAATACTGGAAAGTATAGCCAGAGGACAAGAAGCCATGCAGGACACTGTGAGGCAGTTGTATCAGTCATTGCACGTTAGGTCTCTATCCTTCTCCCGGCAACCCTCGTCAAGAAGAGAAATATCGCCTCCACCTCCAAGATCCACATACATAGTTATTTTAGATCTTCATAAGACACCTCTTATCGTCCAGGAGCAATTTCATTGCTCAAGTCCATAAAACTCAATGATATCCATTATTTTTCTCTTGAAAGGACAAGTGTATTGGAAAGGATAAGTAAATGTTTACCCTTTGATTGTTTGGGAACCCAGGCAAATAGAGATCCTCCTAGGGCATTATTCAGGAACACTCAGTACTCAGCCACCCAATATGAGACCTCAGTCAGATCAAGATCAAGCATCCGACGATCTTTACACATCGAGTAGACCTCTCAGAATGAGAGTTTAGTGCAGGCACATGCTCTGCATAGATGAGATGCTTCATATAAATTCGAGGCAGGAAATCCATCCTGGAAAGGGTCAATCTAGAGGTTAGAAGATCGATTGTGTGAAATGGCAAAAGCAAAGAATCCTTTGCAGGAAATTATGGATTTCCCTAATCCATCAAAATTTAAATATCATGTAGTCACTCCTAAATATGATGGTAAGACTGATCTAGTTCTCCATATTTAGCAATATCACAGAGTAACTGATATTTATTCAGTCCTTGATGAAATGGGATGTAGAGCATTTTCAAGTACCATTATGGGTACATCCCAAATATTGTATAATAACCTTCCTCGGTGATAAATTTCCACATTTAATCAGCTTATCAAGCTATTCATTAGCAATTTTTGTTATGGAGGAAAATAAGGGAATAAATCACACGTTTTAATAATGAAAAGTTAGAAGTGATTGCTTATGAGGAGAAACAACCATCACCGCTCTTATGAATGGCTTGCTTCCCGAGAAAATATATTATAATTTGGCTAAAGATCCTCCCAAAATTTGGCTGAACTCTTGGCAAAAATAGCAAAAATAATGAATGATGAGGAACTTATTGCCACAAAACAGAGTCCAGCCATGAAGCCTGATAAAAAGAGAAAAAGGAACAGAAGGAGAAAGGGTCGAAGAAATAAGACAAGCTCAAAAAGTATTGAAACTACACTCCATTGAGTGTTAGCATTCACCATATCCTGGAAGAAATCAAGCACAATGAGGAGTTGCGATGGCTTGACAAGTTAAGGGAGCCTTCTAACAAGAGGGATAGATCCAAATATTGTGAATTCTATAAGAATCATGGTCATACAACTAATAAGTCATTTTCTTTGAAAAATGAGATTCAATCACTCACCCTCCTAGGAAAACTCAATAATTTGTTGATCAACGAGATCGCAGAGAACTTAGAAGAAGGTCAAATTCTCCATGTAAGCCTAAAGGTGAGGGGAAGAGAAATCATGAAGATGACTATGACGAGAATCCAGACCTGCCGAAGAAGCCCAAGCAAATAGAACATGAGGTAACTATGATCATTTTTGGTTATTTTAAATTTTATATAATTAGTGGTGAGGTAAGAGGAGGTGATCAAACTACCGAAAGGAAAGCTTACTTGAATGAAGCCCAAGTTTATTCCTACATCTAGAGGATTAATTTTAATGAAGATGATCGGCTAAGACAAATTGATGATTAGGTTTTCGAAAAATGATCTCTCTAGGGTACTTTATCCCCATGATGACCCGTTAGTTGTCAAATTCAGAATCCAAGATATTATCATCGCCAGAGTTTTGATTTACAATGGGAGTTTAGCTGATATTATGTTTTATCCTTGCTTTCAGAGTTTGGAATTGAAGCTCAGTCAGCTAGAAACTAATCATAGGTAATTAATAGACCGCCTTTACGCTTTGGGAACAATCAAGCTAGAAGTGTTGATCGTCAATTGGTCAGTAATTTTCATAGAGAAAATACTTTTCTTTGTGATGGACAAGAACATTCAATTTGCCAACAATGTGATCCTCGACAGGGTAGGATTGAAGAAGTTTGAAGTTGTACCATCAAAAATCCATCAGTACTTGAAGTTTCCAACTCACTTTGGGGTAGGTGATGAGAAAGGGGATCAAAAGGTGGCTAGAGAGTTTTACTACACATCAGCCGAGCAAGAAGACCTGATTGAATTAAAGAAAAAGACTACAACTTACCAGGTGGATACTACTAAGACTAATGGTGGAATATGAGGTTAAAACCTTAGAACCATGAGATGAAATAGAGTTTGATAAAGGACAGATTGTCGAAGCCACTAAAAGCATCATTCTGGACTATGACAAAATAAAAAGGACTATGAAGATCAGTTCAACATTAGATCCTTCCCTTAAATAGGAGTTGATTATCTTCCCGGGGCAATAGAGATATGTATTTGCTTAGATACATGAGGATATGCCTAGGATTGATCCCAATTTCCTCTATCACGAGCTCAACATCAACAAGGATGGGAAGCCGATCGAGCAAATATGTAGGATTTTTAGTCCTAAAAAGAATCAAGCTATCTAAGAGGAAGTAGAGAAATTTAAAAAGCCCAATTTATTGAAGATGTGAAGTATCCAGACTGGTTGGCCAAGGTTGTAATGGTAAAAAAAAGAATGATAAATGGAGGGTGCGCGTAGATTTCACTGATTTGAATAAGGCGTGCCCAAAAGACCATTTTCCCTTGCCCAAAATTTATCAATTGTTGGATGCTAATTCAGGACATGAACTTTTAAGGTTTATATATTCCTATTTTCATTATAACTAGATAAAAATGAAACCTAAAGACAGGGAAAGTAAAACCTTCATCAACCCGTGAGGAACTTATTGTATATTGTAATGCCTTTTGGTCTAAAAAATACAGCTGCAACGTATCAAAGTTTGGTGTGGGTACCCTTTTTGCTCACTAGAACCCGTAAGAGTAGACGAACTAACATCAACTAAGAAAAAGGGGGACCCGACCCAAATAATGGGTTCAAAGTGACGGTTAGAGTAGAAAGATGTGACCAAGTCCATCCCCAAGATCTCGGATGAGATATTCAGGGGATACTAGGTTAACGTGTTGCCTGCCAATGCTCATTATCTTTCCTTTCAATAACGGAATATATATTGTACCCCTGGCCTGGGGAAAGGGGAATGTGAAAAAACCAGTCGGAGAGATACTAAATAAGAAACAGTAGACCTCTCCGTGGAAGTAGGCAATTGGCTGAACCACGTATATTCTCATGTTGTGTGATTGTTTTTCTTTCTTTAATTCGGGTGATTATTTTCTTTTGATAAATTATTTTGTGTTGATATTTTTGTCACCGTCTGTGGGAAACGATTGATTTCTCCACCAAAAACCCTTACTGGAAAGAACCAGCAATGGCAAATCACATCAGTAACATTCCTCAAGTAGGAGACATTCAACAATAGCTAAAACCACCAAGGGTAAGGTCTGAAATATGCCATTCAAACCCGAGACATACCCAGTAGAGGAAGGTCTCTGAAGAAAGTCAAGGGCCACCAAGGTCCACGAAAATCTATAGGCTAATCGATGCCTATGAGGCCAAGCTCCAGGAGTAGGAGGAGGCCACTCGCCAACAAGAGAGTGAGAATGCCCACCTCAAGAGGTGACTGGAGAGCCTGGAGAGAGAGCTCCATAAAAATACGAGGCGATGCCACAGTAGGACTCCTAGACCTTAGGAGAGTAAATCTCACAGCTGAGAAAGAAGGCCAAGACGTGGTTAAGAAAGAATGGAAAGACGCTTGAGTTTGAATTTGAGTGGCTTGCTCTTGTTCGATGATAAATTATTGCACGAGTTCCTTGTGAGTGGATGTGGGTGATGGTGGTGGAGTGAAGGGTGGTGGCGATGGGTGTGGTGGACACAACTCGCTATGGACATAATTTAACCAAGAACGAATTAAAACCCAGAACTTCATTAAAACCCTAGTTTTGTGTTCTTCCCACATATTCAATCAAAACCCAGATTTATTTGGTATTAATGATCAAGTCTCCTATGATTATTCATCCTCTACATATGTTGAATCTTTCTACATGCAGATCATATCCCAACATGCTAAAAATCATTCTTTTTCTCCTAAGAATATGGATTTACAAACAAATATTAAAACCCTACACATGGGTATTATAAGTTCATAAATTTTGCAATAAAGTAAGTTGGTATTGGATTTAGAGAGAAAAAAACATGAGGAGACGAAGCTGGTAAAATATAAACACATGAACGGTCCGGTAATGGACACGTCGGTTCATTTAGTTTACAAAAAATGAATCGATCTGGCACGGGGCATCTCGGTTTGGTTCGGGTCCCCAAAAATAGAACATTTCCCTTTTTGGCCTAGACTTTCTAAACAGTTATCGTGGAAAACTCTTGGAACTTTGTTAGAAGATAATAAAGGATTTATTATATTATAGTAGGCTTATATTGGGTCGTGATTTAGTCTTATTGAGAGGATTAAGATGAAAATAAAGTGGAATGAATTATGTCAAAATTTATAAGAGAGAAAGATAACGAATTATGGAAATTTCGAATGAATAAGTAGATCAGTGTTGTAAATATTGATTTAACTACTGAAACTAATAAAGGGATAACTAGGACCCTTAGAGTTGGGTCAATACTCGAATTAATATGATAGTGAGATAAATCATTGATATGGAAAATATTTCATCCCTGTCGCGGAGCCCTGAGAAGTATGCACAGAAGTCGTGTTCTCTCGTCCCTTCTCCGAAGATGAAGGGTGCGGCCCCTACCTTTTAGCCTATAGGGTGTGCCCTTACATACTATAGGGTGCGACCATAGTCTATCTTCATAGCTGGCTACATCCCTCTCCATTCACAGCAACAATACGACACCTACATCTCCTATGAATAGAGGTCCACACCTCGAGATTATGGGACATGACCTAACCGGATCCTGATGCGAGTACATTTTTTATATTGATATCCACTGAAGGAGGCATTGACAAACACTCTGTACCCCTCAGTATAACTTGGGAGCTACTCACCGACATCACGTTCATCTCTTCGACACTCCTAAAGTATCATAGACATGTACTATAACGCATGTAATGAGAGTGTGTCACCAAAGTGGACGTAGGCTCATTTTAATAGTCTAACCACTCTATGTCTTGTCTTTTATCTCTTTATATTATCTTTGTCTACTTATTATGTATTTAACACTTGACTTGCTGGTACGAGAGCGATAAGTGGACGATTTCTCGTATCATCAATCAGGTGCCGTCTGTGGGAAACGAGGTATTTCAATCTTGTTTCTCTATATTTTGGGTTCTTAAACATCTTATTTTATTCATGGGGATCCTTTGGATCATTATCTCATGGGTGAATTTTGGTTATTTAACTCGTATGTTGTATACACAACCTCAAATGGGTATCCCATATATTCAGATATGTCCATGGGTCTCCTTTTTACAACCTTAGATCTATTTTTACATACCCCAATGATGTTACCTCACTAAGATAACACTGAAAAGTGCAAAAGGAAATAGCCTCACAAAGGTGGGTAGCTAGGGATGAGATCTATTTGCTTGTTTGCTACTTTCTTTGCCTGTGATCTAGGGTTTCCCACCATGATTGTGCCTCATTATGAACCAAGAGGTTGTTCTGACCAGGATAGACCCTTATAGGTATGTTCCCCACGTGTTTTGTGTGAAAAACTCTGTTTCTGGGTTCCAAATCTGGGATTCCTCAATCATATGTATGACAGTCATGCCTCACTCTAGACTTAGGTCAACTTCTTGACCCAAAGGATTATTATGCCAAAGGTCGCGACACCCAAAGTTGTTGTCCAGGCCACAACGGGCGCAACCACAGAAGCTGCTCTACCTAGGGCCGCAACCCTACCAAAAGAGGAAGAGGGTGAAGAAGGAAGAAGAAGACTTTAAGGTCTACACCCCTTTGATTTACAGAATTGAAGACATCTTAGAGCTTATGAGGGAGACAAATTGTTGAAATGGCCGGAGAAGCTAAAGTTTCATCCACACAAAAGGGATTGGTCCAAGTGGTGCAAATTCCATGCAGACCATGGCCACGACACCGACACATGCCACTCCCGGAAGAACGAGATTTAAAGGATTGTGAGACAAAGGATGCTGCAACAATTCCTGAAAAATGCTTAGAGGATGCATCCTTTACCAAACAAGCTAGATGCTTAACCCCACCTTCGTCTATATTTCTTTTCAATCTAGAGTGTTGTCTTTACGAAACAAGCGTTGTATTTCCTTACAAGCTTAACATATATATATGAATATATGAAATTAGGCTTACTTTTTATTTCCCTAACAAAATCGTATATATATATATATATATATATAAAGAATATATTTAGTTATGTTTTATCTCTTGATTTCCTATTTATAGAAGTCTTATGAATGACCTTGCTCTTGAATAGATTTTAAGGGAAAGATTATCAATTATCTCGGAAGATTATTTATTTTGGGAATGATTCAGTGGTTCAAAAATGCCAACCTTATTTGGCTTACAATGCCACTCATGGTGTAAGGACATATTCTTATATTCATAAGGTCAACCATCCTTCCGTATATGCTACTATCATCTTCAAGGGCTCAAATTACCCCCACTCAGCTTTCGGGATGCGTACAATAGCCTGGGAAGGCTTGAAAATGTCCCGTATATCATCTTGGGGAATCTTTATAATACCTAGCCCGGGGAGGCCTGATAATAACCCATAGGGGCCGAAGACTTAATTATCTACAGATAATCCTATATTTTACGGGGACAAAGACTTAATTGTCTCCGGATAATACTATATTTGAAGGGGCTGAAGACTTAATTGTGTACGAATAATCCTATTATATCCTGGGAAGGCTTTATTTATATCCAAACATTGCTTGGGCAAGCCTTGTAATACCTAGCCCGGGGAGGCCTAATAATAACCCAATGAAGGCTACTAAGAGAAGCTACGAAAGTGGTTTTGTGATAAAGCGACTAAAGGAAACCCACGAAAGGAAATTGAAGAGACTAAAGGAAGTTGTGACACTAGCATCATAAAGCTACAAAAAGAAGTTAACCTCAGTCCAACATGTTGTCATCAATTTCTTGGCAAGGGACGGGAAGGCGCCTCAGCCTAATCAATATGGATGCTTCCATTTATTTGGAAGTTATAAAAGAAAAAAATAACAAACATCTGAATTGTTCAAATGTTATGGTAGGACTTTAAACTAACCGGAGCCTCTGAGTTGCAACCACGACTTGGAAAATTTACAGAAGTTAATTGAGGCAAAGGAAGTTAAGCCGCAGTCACAAAAGCCATTTCTCTTTGGCACGGTGCCTTGGGGATGATAGCCACAAATACGGAGTGAAAAATTTACTCAGTGAAGGAAAAATACAACAAGTTTTGAAAAGTCTTAAGACAAAGTACAACAGGCCGCAACCTACTTAGAGAAACATTTACAAAGGTGTTGTCGCAGACTTATATCCACATTTACAATTATTGAAGTACTTTTACAAGCTCATTCAAGAAATCAACATTCTAACTATAGAAGCAACATTCATGAAAATATCAGAGAAGACAACAAAGGAGTAAGCAAAGGACCAGTTAAGAAAAAGAGATAGATAAAAGGCCTCCACCTTGGCAAAAGATAGAGAAATGACACGCTATACAATTACAGACAAGTTAAAGGTCGCAACCTAAAATAAAGTTGATGTTCTAAAAAGAACGCAACCCAAGGTACATTACAAAAGAAAAAAGAGGAGAAAGATCCCTAAGTTTTAAGACCTAGCATCATCTTTAACATCTCCTTCTTCTCCTTCCACAGCAGTTTCAATTTCTTCATCATAAGTCACAGATTCTTCCAACAATTTCCTTTCTCTCCCCTCTGTTGTAGCCCTCATCTTATCCACGCAGGCACTATGTTTTGAATTACCAACACTCCATGACATAACCTGGTCCTTGGCATCTGAGAAGTTTTTGGCCACCCTATATCTTAACTCTTGATAGATGTGAATGTATGCCTTGTTGTTGGTGAGGAAGAAGTCTCTTGATTTTTTATAGTCTGCCATGGAAGCTTATACGTCCTGTTGGAGGGCTGTAGAGTGTGAGTCCTCTATTTTCTTGATGGCCGTGACGTGGTCAGTTTCATGTCGAGTAAATTTTTCTTGGAGTTCCTTCAACTGGGATTTAAGGCTAGAGGCAAGTCTAGTAGCCTCCGTAACTTTTTCTTGTTCAATACTCAAAGAGGCTGCGGCAATTGTTAGTTTTTCCTCTTCATCATCCCTAGACTTGACAACAATAAGGTCCAACTGAGCTTCCTGGAGTGCCGCGACTAAAGACTTTTTGCCTACCTCAAATGAAGAATTCATGGAATTCTCCAAGTTAGTCAAATGGACCCTTTATGTGGCCTCCTTTAACTTGTAAAGGCCTTCATACTTCAGCTTCTGAGACACCACAACCTCCGCGGCCTGAAAAGAAATTCAAAGTAGGAAACAAAATGAGTTACAAGAAAGAGTATTGAAAATGAAAGTTTTCACTTACCCTCAGTAGGATATGGAGAGCATACTCTTCATGATGATCATGGTCCTCCTCCACCAGACGGTCCATGTTTATGTTGTTGGGAACCCTCTGCATCTTGTGAAATGCCCTAGCAGTTGTGTCCCAGAAAGACTGAGGACCTGGTCTACGCATTTGGGGCCATGGACAGCCATCGGGGCCAACACTGGCACTACTTTGAAGAGGGGCTAGGTTGGCTTTAATAGCCATTAATACTGGAGGAGGGGGTAAATTTGAAGTGTTGGTTTGGGAGGTTCTGCAGCCATGATGTGGATCAGACCCAAAAGGCATCAACCCTATTATGGCCAGATGACTACCGATGTCATCATCAAATTGGCCTTTAGGCCTTTCTTGAGCAGCAAACACCTGAACCTGAATTATGGGAATGGCAGGAGCCATTTTGTCACCCACAGTGGGTGCGGCAGGACGCTTGGACTTGGCTCTTTTTCTCTTTTTATGCCTGGTCGCGTTATTAAGAGCAGTCGCATCCTCATCCATTTCAGCCAATTGAGCAGCTTAGGAGATCCCTATCTATCTTCTCAGCTGAAGAAGAAATGAAGCAAAGTCAAAATTTGGAGGTTTAAATATAATGGACGCGGTGTTAATAAAGTAAGGGATTAATATCTTCCGCAGCGATAACTTTGGGCAGAGATTTATTTATGAAGTATCCTCCCTAAAAAATGGAGGTTTAAGTCACTAAGGTGCTAAACTTCTTGTCGTCAGCACTTACGGCCACAGCTCTTCTTATTCTTCTCTCCCGCCGCTCACCTAAAGTAAAATTGTCAAAAGCTACATAAAAAGTTCAATATTAGTACAAAAGTAAAGAAAGGAATATGGCAAATACAAACTGTGAAAACAGGACGCGACATGTTCACAAAAGGTTGCAACCTTATTTACCTAGCTTGGAGGGGCGTCCCCACTGCCGCAGCATCATGAAGTCTCATCTAAGTGGATTTCCCTCCCTTCTCCAGAAATATAATATTACTTTCCCTTCCAATTTTTTACACTGGTTGGCCTCCCAGTATAAAGGGTTTCATCATTGTTGAGGAGGGTGAAGTAATAATACCACGCAAATTTTACAGAGTTCTCCTTTGGTCTCTAAAAGTGGAAGAACTCCGCGAGATTTATGTCCCTCTTGAAACTATTATTCCACATCACTACAGATGCAAGAATTGCTTCACAGCCATTGAGATCTAGTTCGACGGGGATAGCTTCATTGTCTGGAAGATTCTCCTAATAGGGACTGGAATAGGAAGTCGCAGCCCATAAATGAAAGCATGGAAGGGGAAGCATACCCCATCGTCATCAAGAGCAATGCAGGGCCTTTGTTCCACGATGGTTGATGAGCAGACCAAATTTTTAGGAAACTAAAATGCCTAAGCAACTTGGTTAACCCATTCTCGAGTCATGATGTTGTGGATGTTTAAGGCCGCAATGGGTCTCTTTATTCTGTTTGATGGGACAACAAGTGCATCCCTAGCCTCTGAAAGCCGACCAACTCCGGCATCAATGTCCATAGGATTAGTTCTTCAGTATCTATCCTCTTCCATTATCTCAGTCTCTTTCCTACAACTGGAATCCGCAGAGTCAGAATCTAAAGTGACATAATTTTGGCAATGTTTGAGTATAAAAGGCCCAAATGTCTTTAAAGGATGCACGGAAGGGAGTTAGAGAGGAGAAACTCCAAAAATTTTGTTCCATAAATCCTTTAAAAATTCGTCAGGATTCTAAATCATATGGAAGAAAGTCCGATGTTAGGTGTCGCAGCCTGTATGGTTAGATAAGCCTCTTAAAGGCCACAGTAGGAATAATGAAATAACAAGTTGGGAAGAAAAATAAAAGTTTCAACAATTTCTGCTAACTGTACTAAGTGTTGGGTTTTAGAATCCTAGATATTACAACTACTTCTGTGACACATTGTTTTGGGGTAGGAGACATAAGGTATGCCCTGATATGCCACAGTCCTTTAGTTCATTAGAAAAAAATCGCGTTTACTAGCCAAAGGCTAAAACCTAAAGGCAAAGGGGTATTTATCATACAAGTATTGACATGAGGCCGCAGTTAAATAGAACAAGAATATGCCACATGCCGCGGCCAAACTCCTAAACAGTTTGATAACGAAGGATGCCTAATCTAAATATCGAATCCCTAAAATTTGAAAGGTTTACTCAAGAACATCAAGAAGAAAATGGTATGTTTTTAATACTTGTACTACGCTAAGGCCAACAAATTTGATGATACGCAAGTAATCAAAGTTTCATTTATTGAATGAACATGGATTAAGCAATTTATTTCACCAACCACTCTGAGCACTCGCGACCAGCTCGCCAGTACAAAAGTCCCGATCGACAGAATGAAGGTATCTGAAGTCTGGTCTGGAGAGAGATGGACCAGCACCCAGCTCACCGTGGCTCTAGATCAATAAGGGAGTTAACAAGGTGATCTCTTAAAACTCAGATGAAGTCCCCTTTTTCAATGGAAATAGAAGAAGAGGAAACCCCAAAAAAGTTTGCGATCTCCAAGTTCAAGATTTATAATGGGAAAATAGATTTCATCGACTATGTTAGGCAATACAGACAAGAAATGACTCTATGGAATCACAATGATGCGCTCATGTGTTGAATATTCCCCTCCAGCTTGCACGACATGGCCCAAAAGTGGTTCCAGAAGTTTCCTCACCGATCCATCAAGAGTTTTAAATCCCTATCCAACTTGTTCACGACTCGCTTTATTACAAGAAACTCCCATCCGAAGAGGATAGATGCTTTGCGCACTATGAAGAAGAAGTCACAGGAGAGCCTCAAATAGTATGCAAAGAGGCACGGGGAGATATTTAATGAGGTTGAAGACTGCTCGGATCAAGTCACTGTAGCATACTTAAAAATAGGATTGCCCAGCTCTTGCCTCTTACACCAGTCCCTAACTAAGATGGAGGCCACAATCATCGATGGCTTAATGGCCCATATTAAGAAATATGCTAAGTCGAGGATGTGACCCACCATAACGCATGGGAAAATGGTCGCGTGAAGACAGGCAAGGGGGAGAGAAGGTTGAACCACAAAAGAAAGGAAATAAGAACGAGGGCAAGAATGGCTCCAAGAATGGGAATAGGAATGGCGCCTAAAAGGCATTTCAAGCTATAAACACAGTCTTCAAAGAACCGATCTATACGATCCTGGCAAAGATAAAGGACGAATTGTTCATCAAATGACCAAAGAATATGGGAGGAGACCCCTCCAAGAGAAATAACGCACTGAGATGTGTGTTTCACAAGGAAGGTGGACATAAAACTGAACATTATAAAGCCCTGAAGTCTCACCTTTAGGATTTAGCCCAGGCCGGACACCTTAATGATTTCGTGGAAAAGAAGACATATAAAGGGACAACGAATGGAGAGTAGTGACCAGATAATGTCCTCGAGGAAGATTTTGGTCATGAATTTGCAGTGATACATAGGGCATCATACCTCAAACAAATTCAAGGGAACGTAGATCAAATGGAAGTTAAGAAGCTTACCTCAGTTATGCAGGCCTTCTAGATTAACCCAGCCAAGTCTTTGCTAGGGAAGCGGCGATGGACAGAGGACATTGATTATAACAAACATATATTTTTTTACAGATGAAGAATTTATGGGAGTAAGAACCCCTCATTATGACACACTGGTCATTACACTCAGGATAGCCAATTGGGAGGTCGACAGTCTGCTCGTCGACCAAGGCATCTCGTCCGAAGTAATGTACCTCGACTTATTTAGGAAGTTGAAGTTAAGCATATAATATATAAAGGAAGCCACTATTCCATTGGTCGGCTTCGCTGAGAAGGTCATAATCCCTATGGGAAAGGTTGTCTTGCCAGTCAGGGAAGGAAACATCTCCAAAATGATTAAGTTTCTTATTGTCGATATCGAATAACCATACCAAGGCATCCTCAGATGTGGATGGATCCATGTAATGAAGGTCATTCTATCGACGTATCACAAGAAGTTGAAGTGTGTAACTGATCGAGGAGTAGTTAAAATCCATGGGGTCAGGTTGTAGCGAGGAAGTGCTTCAACATGGCCATATGCCCCAAACAGGAGAAAAAAGTAGAAAAAATGAAAGGTAAGGAAGAAAGACAGGATGCATTGATTCCTTTCAAATAACATCTAAGGTATGGTCAACTATGAGTGGACGAAACCTGGCTCCTCCCCTCTAAAAGGGTCGTTGAAGACATCGAAGAGGTCGCAGGTAGAAGTGGCTTGATCGAAAAGAAATTTTTAATTGGATCATCCTTGACTGATGGCGAGGAAAAAGAACTAATTGCCTTACTCCGAAGAAACCTGTATGTTTTCACGTGAGAACCCTACGTGTTACCTGGGATTGATCCCAAACTACACGTGGAACCAGTTTTCATATCAGTGATGCAAAAGGCTCGTCGAATAGCCTCGAAGAAGGCTGAAGCAATAGAGAAAGAGGTTGAGAAGCTACTCGACGTAGGTTCCATAAGGGAAGTTCAGTTACCCAAATGGTTATCCAACCCAGAAGTGGTTTCTAAGAGAAATGGAAAATGGAGGGTTTGTATTCACTTAATCGACCTCAATAGGGCCTGTCCCAAAGACAGTTTCCCCCTTTGAAAGATCGACCAACTGGTTGATGCCGTTGCTACACACGAGAGAATGAGCGTCTTAGATGCATACTCAAAATACCCTCAAATCCCGATTCACGTGCCAAATCAAGATAAAACCTCCTTTATAACCACTGTTGGTTTACATTGCTATAAGGTTATGCCTTTCGACCTTAAAAATGTAGGGTAAATCTATCAACGGCTGGTCACAAAGATGTTAAAAGATCAGATGCGGGACCATGGAAGTTTATATTGATGACATGCTCATTAAGAGCAAACTTAGGATGAGCACCTCTCCAATCTGGCTAAAAAATTTGAAACCCTCAGGAAATACCGAATGAAACTTAATTATAGTAAGCCTTCCTTCGATGTTCTGTGAGGAAAATTCTTCTGATACTTAGTCATTAAGAGAGGGATAGAAGTAAACCCCAACCTGATTGATGCCATCATCAAGGTATAGCCACCCTAAATAGTAAGAGATGTACAGAAGCTAACAGGAATGCTTGCCGCACTCAATTGGTTCATTTTTAAGTCTTCAGAATAATGCCAACCATTTTTTTCAATTATTAAAAAGGAACAAAGGAGTAATATGGGATGAAGATTGCTTAATGGGCCCTAGATAAGATCAAAGACTACCTGAGTAGGCCCCCTTTGCTCATAATTCCCGGGCAGAACGATTCATTATACCTCTACCTGGCAGTGTCATACCACGCGGTAAGCTCTGCCTTGGTATGTGAATGAAAGGGTAGCCATCATCTAGTCTAATACGTGAGAAAAACTGTATTGGAGGCCGAATAGAGATACCTGCTGTTGGAGAAGCTCTCTTACGCGTTCATGGTAGCCTTAAGGAAACTAAAGCATTATTTTGAAGCTCATTCAATCATCGTAGTTACTTCACACCCCTTTAAGGTCATTTTAAGGAAAGTAGATCTCTCCGGCCGACTATCCAAATGGTGAATCGAGCTCGAAAGGTTTGATATCTACTTTTAACCAAGAACAACCATCAAAGGGAAAGTATTGACGAACTTTATTGCCGAATTCACTGGGGAGTATCCTTGCTATCACCCCAAAAATAGTCGCCCAAAGGGAGGTTTAGTTGTTTGGACATTATACGTTGATGGATACTTTAACTCAAGGGGGAGGGAGTGGGTATTGTGATAGGATTTGAAGCCTCCAACAACGAGGTGGAGTAGGAGGCATTGATCACCAAACTACGTAAAGTAAATGTATTAGGGGAAAGGCATCTTCAAGTCTTTGGCAATTCACAACTAGTTTCTAACCAGGTAAGTGGCTACTTCAACGCAAAAGATTAAAGGATGGCATCTTATCTCACCATTGTAAAGGGATTAGTGGAGAACGTCGATGAAGTCGATGTTCAGTAATTTCGAAAGGTACAGAACAACCATGTAGATCCCCAAGCAGCCTTAAGTTCAGTGATAGACTCAGACATGAGAAGAACAATTAAAATTGACTTCCTTGCGCAACCCAGTATTTGTAAGGATGCTAAGTTACAAAACCCCGAGCAAATCCTCCACATTGAAAAATCTCCTAGATGGATGGATACTGTAATACCCCATACTTTTATGGATATTTATTTATGGGATTAATTAAATTAAATGTGAATTAATTGAGAATTAATCCGGATAAAATACTAACGAGATGTGAGTTGGTATTTGATTATAATGTGTATATATGGCAGTATATGAATATTGAAAATATTAAAATTGTCGCGAGACTGAAATACGACAATTTGGGAAATTTTGTTGGGACGCGCGTGACAGTCGCGTCAGGATTGTAATTATTTAAATTAAAAAGAGAATTTTATTTTTATCAACCTTATGGTCATTTTGAGTGTGCCAACGAGTCCGGAAGGGTCGAAATAGTCAGAAAACACTAGCCGGGGGTTTAGTTTGAGTTCCGGGGCATTATTGGGCCATACCGGTAACTAAAAAGGGTATTTTGATAATTTTGGAATTTTGGGATTTATGACCAACGAATTTTGGGAGTTTAAAATAAGGAAATTAATGACCCACTAACCCATTACCAGCACTTAGGTGATTAGAGGGCAACGGGAGTTTTAGGAGAAGTTATGAGAGGTTCCCAAAAGAGAAAACCCTAACCTTCATCTTCAACCTTCAACCTTGGGAGAAAAGGGGAGAGCAACCTTCATCAATTCAACACCAAATTCGGAGAATAATCCAAGGCAAGTGGTTTAATTACGTTATTTGCAACGAATGTTTCTTCCATGCTTAGACATTTATGAAATTTGCATTATTTTTGGAGATTGATAAAAGCCCATGAATTTGAGGATTAAAACTATAAACCATGTTAGGATTTGCATGTAGACATATTCTGGAGGAATTATGAATTCAAAATATAACCCTTGATGATCTAAAAACGGATTTAAGAAGAGAATTGTTATTGTTCTTGAAAGAAATATAAAACTAGGGTTCTTGATGAAGTTTTAATCCAAATAAAGCCCTTGGTTGATGATTTATTGGTTTTAGAACGTTAACAATGTTGTAGGATGCTTGTATGATGATATTATAACGTTAGATTAGAGTTTCATGCATTATAATGGAGTTTTGGGGCGAAACTTGGACTGCAAAACGAAGCAGTCCGTAGCCTAACTGGTGCGCTCGATCGATCGACATTCATAGGTCGATCGATCGATCACCATCGACCGATCGAACATATAAGGTCGATCGATCGACCTTCCCAGAATGAGTAAAATCTTCCCATTTAAAATTTTAAGGACGTTAACCCTAGAAAATTATTGATGGAGACTTTGTGAGTATTCTTAGGCTTAAGGAAGACCAGTAGGTATGGTTGTGAAATCGGACCTTAATTAGAATTTAATTTGGGATAGTTCTCTAAAATCCAATAAAGCTAGACGAGTGAGATAATATTAGGGTTAAAAGTGTAAATTTGAATGATTTGATGAAATGAGGTTAGTGGCAGAAATAATGACCTTAAGAATAATGAAATTAAATGTGGAAATAATAGGAGACTTAGTAACCTCTTTGAGATAGGTTTTAAGTATAAGAAATTAGGATGTGAGATGTGTCGATAGTCTACATTATATATTATCGGAAGACTTAAAATGCATAAAATTGAAATAATGGTATAGGGATGGAGAATATACTTTTATTAATATTAAGATATCTAAGACGTGTGAATGCTTAGTATATGACTTATGTGTATGACATACCTACCATACTTTCTATCACGGAGGTCGTCGTTCGTGTTGGGCCAACTAAGCTTTGTGTGCCTACGGGGGGATTTAGATTGGTACCTTAAGAACATAATACTAGAATGACTTATTTGTGAGTTAATAAGTCAGCTGACTATGGAGTGTAGGTATGTATGTGACCCATAGATATGTTGAATTATGTTCGCCTCCATTTTTGTGTGTTGTGCTTATTCTAACTATTCCTGAGAGATTCGGAATTTGTAATCCTTATGTACGTGATGTACCGGGATGAGATAGCAGAGTATGTGCACCGTAGCCTAGACTAGGGGTGCCTATAATGTATATTTATGATGTGAATAATATACAAATAATGTTCAATGAAATACTTAGTAAAGTAACGATGTGTATACTTGTGCTATTTTAATAGAGATTAAAATGAGAACTCCACATAATAAAAGGTTGTTAATAGGGAATTAAGGCACATACATGGTATACTTTAATGACATGAATAAACCCTTAAACCTATAAAGTGAAGCCAGGTTTTGTATTAGACTAGTTAGTTAGTAGCATAACTAGTACGGGCTATGGATTCGTTAAGAGTGCACATTAGTTGAGAGGTGAGGAGCTCATGTGAGTGCACGTCACTAACATGTATTTTGTATTCATTGTTTTAATGTCATTAAAGCACTTGCTATTTTTAAAATATTCTCCACATTCGGGGTCTGACCCGTTTGCTTTCAAATCTATCTTTTGTAAAAACCATTTTTAGGTGCCCAGCCACAAGGACACCATGCATAGAAATTTCATTCAGGTGACGAGCTGTAGCTGCTGTGGAAGTTACAGGGCCTTGATAGTAGACGCATCCATCTTCGATCTTGATTCCTTTATCAGAGTTTATTATGCTGTTGGGCATGTCGCTCCTTTTCCTTTAGAGACGGTTATTTTTCAGTTATTCAGACTTTGGTTTGTAATTAATTCAGGATGCAGACTTGTTTATTCTTTTCATTATTGGGATTGTTGTGAGGTGTATTTCCTCCAGACTCATTGTTATATTGGTTGGTTATTTTATTGTGACTTTATTGTGATTGGTTATGTCAACCTTTTATATTTATTATTGCATGTTAATCGGATTTAAATGAAAATGGACATCTCACTTTTCAAATACTAGGTGGTTAGTAATTATTAAAATGTTTTCGACAGTGATGCTATTAACTGAACCAACTTGGCATTTTGCATTAATTTAATAAAGGAGTAGCTACCCGGTATTCAATTAGTCGGGGTGTCACGGGTGGTATCAGAGCATCAGGTTCTAGTGTCCTTTAGGATATGTACGGCTTATTATGCTTCCAGTGTAATTCTCTTTGATGTAGAGCCCTATGCTTAGGATTGTTGATATCTTTGGTGAGATTTCGTTCTCCTGCTTCGATATATATGATAGTGAATCTTATTTGCAATCAGGTGTGTTCGTGTGCCAAACGATGTAGTACATCAGGTGAAGACAGTTGGACGAACAGCAGGAGGCAAGGATCAGTTGAGATTAATAAATAAATTAAGGGAAGACCGTAGTCGAGGTCACCCATATCAGGGTACGGAAGTCCTGGACGGTCCAGACGGCCAAGGCACGACTTGTGACTTCCAAGCACAACAATAGTTGAAGGTAGGGTCAATTGAGACTCACCTAACAAGGTTGGATTGAGAGAGAAAGAGCTGGGTGGGACATCGAGAAAACCAGCGGTGGAAATACTTGAAAGGCGGAGATGGCGTGTGCTAGCCAAACAAACATAATACACCCGAAGGCTTGGACTTGTGTCGGAGTATGGGCAATCGAGAGTGAAAATTTGAGGAAAATTTTTCTTGTCTCGTGAGAGCGGAGTTTCAATGGGGAGAAACAATCACCACACTTATAAGTGGAATGTGACGTAGAGAGAAGGCGTACACGAATGGTTTGACCATAAGTTCCTTGATCAGATGTTTAGGATGAAAACCGAATGTCGTTCTGAACTCACACGAGAGGTCCGGACAGAGGTCACTTTGTGAGAAGAAATAAAATTATTTAGTGAACCCTACACCGGGTGAAGTAGGTGAAACGGAGAAGGGGATATTAAAGGGAGAATTTACATAGAAGAATTGCTAGTCCTTCTGGAAAAATTCCGCTTGGACGGTTAAAGCAAATGGTATTTTCGCATAGTGTTAACTTGGAGGTAAACATCCCCGGGTGGGGAGATACAAGAATCGAAGGCTTTATATAAAGTAAGAATGGGGAAAACAGTGTTGGTGGAGCACCACAATGGGAAGACCCAACGGAGAACCAGTTAAAATGATTCGGATAGCTGAATTACTACCGGGCAAAGGTGATTTCAGTGAGAGATGTAGAAATTAGTAGCGTGTTCCTTAGGGCCGTCAAAACTAAGGGAACAACGGAGGTAGTCATCTGAGTCGAGACTACCAACGTCCGAGAGATGGACCACCTTAACATGATTTGTGAGACAAAAGATAAGTGGAGTATGTGTAGAGGTATTTCTGTGGGGAGTGAAACCCGTGCGTTATAAAAAAATTCCCGATACAAGAGTAGGGATCAAGGTATTATGCCTGGCGAGGGCAACAGTTATTGAAATATCCGGTTTGGGACAGACATGTGTGGTAAGTCCAGGAACCATTTGAGCAGTCGGGATGATTATTAGGATAGAAGTATGAGTTATATCCTCAGATGAGGATGCATGTTATTTGTGGCATGAATGAGTTACTACATTTGTTACAATTGTATTTTCACTTGAGAGTCGAGTTTTGTGAGTATATCAGTAAGTTTATTATATATAAGAACATTTTCCCTGATAGTGTGGGGGTTACTTTTATTGTCATCCGCGGAGGATGAATGGGTATATTAATAGCGGTTTATGCTTTATCGAAATTACTCGTTTTAGTGCCGTGTTATACGAGTATGATATGATCTTAATTATTTTTTTATATATATATGATTATACCGATAGTGTGCTGGTATTGCAAGTTTATTGGGATTACTACATCGGGGTAGCATGTTTTGTTCTGGCGAGGCCCCATCTGTTAGAGGGCCGGGCTCGCAATTGTACTTTCGTGCATATATGTATATATATATATATATATATATATATATATATATATATATATATATATATATATATATATATATATATATATATATATGTTATGATTTCAAAGTATAATGGTCTCAGATATTTAATCCCAGTATGCGTAGGGATTTCATTATTATGAGTTGTATGTAATTTATTTACTAGTCAACAAAGAGTTAGTTGGTTTTTATAATTAACAATAGAGAGGTCGTAACAAAAAGAGTGCATTGTTTTATCACCCGTTAGAGATTTGGAAGTTTATACTCATAGTTGTGTGTCTGGGGACGAGAATTTGAGGGTCTCAAAATGTCTCGCATGTTGTATATGAAATGTGATTTCCATCACTGTAAAGAGAAAAGTGTCTTTCAGAAGGAGTTCTTTGTTTATGTATAATTGCGAACTGAGATGAAAATTTGTTGTTAAAAGACGAGAGTTTAGGGGTACATATTATGGTCAGGGCTTAAAGGGTTCCGATGACCAACAATGTTAGGTAGTAGTGTATCGGGGGGTTCCTTGTTTGGATTTCGCTTTGCGAGACACCCCACGCATGAAACTTAGAGTAAGGTTGGTAGTAAGGAAATGTGTGGCCCTTCGTTCATGATTTGGACACCTCTATTTTTATGGGAGTACGTAGTTATAACGGGAAGTTACAAGGAGTAAATTATGATGTACGGCCATTAGAGCCAGTTGTAAGCAAATTACGATATAACTACTAATAATGTTGGTTTTATCACGGCGTGTTGAAGGACGCATTGAGGATAAGGAGGATTTAGGATTTCTAATTCATAAGCGATTGAGAACGCCCAAGTGGTATAGCACCGTTGTATTTACAATGACAATAAAGAGTTTGGGATTTGTATGAAGCGTATATAATGTTTAAAAACCGTATGGTTGGGTTATAAGGGGCGTAGACATCTTGATTTGCTAAAGTGTAAATCAAAGGAAGAGGGAACATATACGGGTGAGATTATTACTTATGAGATTAAATGTCATAATAAAAGGTGTAAGTGAATATCATGTGTAGTAAGTGTAGCACGTTCAAACTTGGAAAAAAGGCAGTAGAAAGCCATTTAATAAAGGGATATCTCTTGAGAAGGCGAATAAATTATTATGAGAAATTTGGAGTAGAGTTCCGATCAATCGAATGTTGAGGGTGACTCAAGAGTAAATAGGATGAGGATGTCAATCAGGTATAAAGTCCAGATATGCACAAAGTGGTGAAAAGTGTAAAGGTCCAAACTTTTGGTATTCGTCGGGAGAATAAGATCATTAAGTATCATTTAACGGGGAAAATTTTATGTGAATATCGATATTGAAAGAGGTATAGTAAGTAGTAGAACAGTTGGGGTTAGATGATCAACCAAATAATTTTGTATCAAGACGACGATTCCAAGAATGGGAGGGTCAAGTTGGAGAATTTTCTTGAGAGGTAATCAACTTATTGATAAGTAATGAGTTCCTTCGATTATGTGGGACATGTTGTCCGGAAGGAGAGAAATTATTATATACTTGGGGTGATTTACACTATTAGATAGTGAACACGCTGGTACATGGTCCGATACAGTACTATTCAGAATGAAGAGGAGATCCCCAAAATCCACCTTTAACGTGGGGTAACAAGAAGTAGTGGAAATACGTTTCACTTGGACTAGGCTGTATCACTTATGGCCCGAGGTGTAGGCGCAAGGTGATTGACGACTGGTGGGTTGTATAAGAGAATGTTGAATTCATTTTGATATTTTTATTTCCAAATCGAGAAACTAGTAAGCAAGGTACATTGTGGTAATGGGAAGAAAATATTATCAAATAGTAGAGCTGGGTGAAACCACCCGTATCTATTTTATTGTGGACAAGGTGCCAAAAATTGTTTTGTGAAACACCACCCGAATGTATTTTTACCTTGTGTAAAAGTCACAACATCGGGATATTTCAAGGAATGGACAAGCGTAGTCAGATGTGTTATTGATTCATCCCAGGATGGGAGTTTGGAGTTTTGATATACGCGGGAGTTAGTAGTGAGGTGCGGACTCACAATACTAATAAAAAATAATGCGTCTAATGATGTATAGGCTATTTTTATTCGAATGTTGTTTAATAATAGCACAACTTGAGGTGCATTTATCGAAGATTATTCTGATAAGGTATCAAGTATGTTAAACAAACTTATTGTGAAGCGAGGGTTTTAGTGATTTGGGCATTTCTTTATAATTGTTTTGAATACTGGAGGACACGTAATTTTTCCAGGTGTGCCTTACATATCCGAATTTTGGGACGAAATTCTGTTATTAGGGGGGAAGTATGTAATACCCCGTACTTTTATGGATATTTATTTATGGGATTAATTAAATTAAATGTGAATTAATTGAGAATTAATACGGATAAAATACTAACGAGATATGAGTTGGTATTTGATTATAATGTGTATATATTGCAGTATATGAATATTGAGAATATTAAAATTGCCGCGAGACTGAAATACGACAATTTGGGAAATTTTGTTGGGACGCGCATGACAGTCGCGTCAGGATTGTAATTATTTAAATTAAAAAGAGAATTTTATTTTTATCAACCGTATAGTCATTTTGAGTGCGCCAACGAGTTCGGAAGGGTCAAAATAGTCAGAAAACACTAGTCGGGGGTTTAGTTTGAGTTCCGGGGCATTATTGGGCCATACTAGTAACTAAAAAGGGTATTTTGGTAATTTTAGGATTTATGACCAACGAATTTTGGGAGTTTAAAATAAGGAAATTAATGACCCACTAACCCATTACCAGCACTTAGGTGATTAGAGGGCAACGGGAATTTTAGGAGAAGTTAGGAAAGGTTCCCAAAAGAGAAAACCCTAACCTTCATCTTCAACCTTCAACCTTGGGAGAAAAGGGGAGAGCAACCTTCATCAATTCAATACCAAATTCGGAGAATAATCCAAGGCAAGTGGTTTAATTACGTTATTTGCAACGAATGTTTCTTCCAGGCTTAGACATTTATGAAATTTGCATTATTTTTGGAGATTGATAAAAGCCCATGAATTTGAGGATTAAAACTATATCCAGTATATAGGAATTTTTATATGTCTTCCTACATTTAACTTAGTCGAGTAAAATATTTTCATAACTTTTTTAATTTTATACGAAGTTTTACACTTCTTATTCTTCACTTGTTTATACAAAATCATACATGAAGTAATCAACCTCTTGTTCATGATTTTGTTTTTACGAAGTCATACATGAAGTAAATTATTGCTACTGAATAAGTATTGAGGATTTATAATCCTATTTTGATTTGGTTGGTTATTAATTTTTTATTGTCGACTAAGTGCTGAGAATTGTAATCCTGTTTTGACTTGGTCAGAGTTGAAGATCAAAAGTTGTCTTTGTTTTGGGTCATACTCTAAAAAAATGAAGAGACTAAAATCAAATTTTTATTGATAGTGAAATAAAAGCAAGAGAGATACAATAATGGTCCTCTTTTGATTTACTGATAATACTTTTGAAGATGTTTGGCATTCCAAGTATTTTCAAATTCTTCACCCTCCAAAGTCTCTATGCGATATGTCCATGGTTGGATGACAACTGAGATGCAATATGGTCCATGTCAGTTGGCCTCAAGCTTGTTATTCTTATAGATAACTTTCATAAGAACATAATCTCCTTCTTTCAAGTTAGTCGGCTTGACCTTTTTATTATAAAATAAGAACTGCGATGCTGGTAGGCAGTATTTCTCAGAGCTACATATTCTATGACCCCATCCAACATGTCGAGATCCAAGTTCCTCATCAAGTCACTAACTAGTGAATTAAAATTCAGTACCCTGTGAGTAGGTAGGCCGATCTCAGTTGGTACCATTACTTTAGTCCCAAACTTAAGCATGTATGGTGTTTCTCGAGTTGCTATTCTTAGCGTTATTCTGTATGCCCTAAGAACATAGTGCATCTCATTAATCTATTTTCCCTTATCAGCATCAACTCATTTTTTTAGTCCATTCAGCAAAGTTCTTATTGTGACTTTTGTTTGACCATTACTTTGAGGATGGCGTGGTATGGAATGGAACTTTTGGATTTTCGATTAGGCACGGTATGCTACAAACTCCTCATTTTTGAACTGGGTGCCATGATTTGTGATGAACGCATATGGTAAACTATAACGGCAGATGATATTCTTCTAGGTAAACTGGTACACCTTATCCTAAGGCATATAAATTAATGGCTCTGCTTCCACCCATTTGGTGAAGTAATCCACAACAACAACTAAGTATTTGAACCTGCCTTTGGTGGTCGTAAATGGGACGACCGAGTCAATTCCCCATATAGTAAAAGACCAAGGTGACATTATTGGTGTTAAAGTAACATTAGGTGTTTTATGAACAATAGAGAATTTCTAGCACTTATCACACTTTCTTGCAAAGGTTATACAATCTTCTCGCATGGTTATCCAGTAGTATCCCTCAGTGTATATGCGTTGGATCCTTCAGCCAGTAGTATCCAGCAAAATGAGCTCCATAAGATCCTTCATGCACTTCTTTGATCAAATTTTCCTCCTCCATTGGATGAACACGGTGCTACATGGAGATCATCAATCCCATTATGTATAGAAATCCTTTGTACAACACATACCTCATTGCCTTTTATTGGAGATTATTGGCCTCTTTAAGACCAGTGGTAGGGTTCCATCTTTAATATAAGATTTAATGGGATCCACCCAGGAAGGTCCTAGATCTACAACAATGAAACTAGCCATCAGGTCTTCATTAATACTATAATTCTCCAGGAGATCAATCGGGATTGTTCTTCGGAGCTCAATTCTTGTTGTTTATGCTAGCTGAGCAAGTGAATCGGCTCAGGCATTCTCTATTCTTCGAACTTTATTATTCGGACGGCTGGAAATTTAGCAATGACTTCCATGGCCTTAGAAAGATCCCTGGTGATCATTACCCCTTTGGCTCCATACAAATTCAGTACTTAGCTAACAATTAACTATGAATCACTATACGCCATTACTTGCTCAACGTCTACTGAATGAGCTAAATTTACCCCCAACTATTAAGGCCTCATATTCTACCTCATTGTTTAATGCTTCGAACTGAGACTTGAGAGTATACTCAATATCATATTATGAAGAGTATAAGTATTACACCTACTACACTGTCCGTAGGACATGAAGATCCATCCACCTATAAATTCCATAATGGAACATCATCATTGAAGCTTTCTGCTATCAATGATCCGTGCTGGAATATCTTTTTCCTCTCTTCTACATATTTTTGGGCCATTTCTCGAATTCTGGATGACTCAGGTTGGTTGGCTGATACTTCGACTTGTTTTTTAGCTGAGCTCTCTTCTTTGGAGGTCTGCTAGGTAGGTAAGCTTTATTGGTCGAGAACATCTGGATAAGTAAATTCAGTAATGAAATCTTCTAAAGCTTGGACTTTCAATGAAGATCTTGGCTTGAGAACGTGAGAATTACGTGTGATATTTGATTAACTTCGCAACTTTCTAATATAGCACACTTATTTAATTTCAGCCCCTAAACATGCATCTAAGGTGCGTGTGTCAACCCATAAATAAATAAAGCATGTGAAACAAAATATGCTGAGATACAGATTTCAGGAAAAAAACCCTTTCGGGTAAATCCTTTATTTCACTATGAATATACAAGTCGCAACTTACAATAGAAATCTGCAATGGATCAATGTGCAGCGAACCCACAAAGACACGCAGTCTTGAACTCAGCAAGAGAATACACGCAGCACCCTCCAAGGACTCGCAGCCCAAACAACGAAGGAAGAACCGCAACTCTCCTCAATGACACGCAGCCATAATACTTTGTAGAGACTCCCTCAGCAATGATACGTAGCCCTCGGTTGCAAAGATCTCTCCACAAAGATGAACAACAACAAAGTTTGTGTTCTAGTGTTCCAAAAGATTCACAAAAGTAATTGGGATTTTTGTGTGTGAATCAAAAAGAGTCTTAGGACTCAAAAAGGTGAAGACTTAGAGTATTTAGGACTCTGAAAATCGTCTTGAAAATTCTTAAAAAAAAACTTCCCGAAGTTAGCTTAAATAAGAAAACTTTGAGCCTAAAAAATCTCGAACAGATCTGGCCGAATTTATTCCAGGCGGACCGGTCTGGCTTGAAGGCGGATCGGTCCGACCTCGGATCGGTTCTTTTAAAAAATGGCTTCTTCGGTTTTCTTTTAGTTCGGGGTTTACTGGATCTGCAGCAAGCGGATCGGTCCGAGTGAGGGGCGGACCGGTCCGGTAGCGGATCGGTCCGGTATAGAGGCGGACCGGTCCGGTTTCCCAGAAAACTAAAAAACATTTTATAAAAATTTCCCAATACTAAATATGAACTTTAAGGAACGTAAAAACAAAATTTTACCAAGATCATTGTTGCAGAGGCTATGATGTTGAAAACGCTTTGATATTCGGATCCGTTGATGTAGATGTGATCTTGAGTTTCTTCAACGGTGTAACGGCGTCCGACATACATATTTATAATGGACAAAAATGTCCTTACATGGCTTATAGATTATATCACACTCTCCTAATTCTACTTCCTAGTACATCAATCTTCCTGACTTCCTCAGGTTTATAGATGTCACATCCTTTAATTGGGGATGGTAAAGTACGTAATACTAATACAATTAAGATTATCATAAAGACAATGGGAATAAAAGAAAGCTTTTATTTACGAGACACTACAAGTAAAAGGGTCTTTCCTAGCACTTATTTCTCGGCATTATTTATAAATGCCAAGAAGAGAATTTTTATCGACATTTATTTATAAGTGCTGAAAAATTACGAAAATTTTATTTTAGTGTAAAAAATTTGCGATAATTTAAAAGTAATGCCGAAAAAAGTGTTGTAAATTTACAGTATATTAGAACTTTTTGCAGATAATTATAGAATTTTAATGAATTTTTATGTAAATGGCGGGTCTTTATTTCGCGGGCTCTATTTTTGATGGTTTAGTGGGCAATACGTTCGAAACCCTATCTCCGTCTTCCCCCAGCTCCTGGATCCATCTATGTCCCTACCAACTTCCCAAGGTCTCTTTTCTCTCTCTTTCTCGAAGAGACTATGACCTCATACCATTTTTCTAGAATTTTTGGTTTCTAAAATATAGAAATTGCCAATTTCCTCTCTTCTCCTCTACAATTGATGGAATACAGAAACCGAACTACAAGAAAAAGGATTCACTCATGCCCTTCCAAATAGCCACTACCGCAATTTCATCGTCGTGGATGCAATTTCTCTTCTCTAGGGTTTTTTCTTCTACAATGTCAAACATGGAGACTGAATCGGGTGAGCCTTTCTTCTTAAATATTTAGGTTTCACCTGTCATAATTTTTTTATGCTGTAAATCAAATTATGTTTTGGGATAGCTTCTGTACGCAATCTTATTAATTTTGATTTTTGAGACATTTAACGTAGGCCATTTATGTAACAATTCGTTGTTTAATGTTTTTATCTGTGTGCATTTTGCAATGAAAAACACTAGTCTTTAGATGGTTTAAAGTTGCAAGTGATACGTTCTTGAGAAATCATATACAAGTTAAGATTCCAATACTCGTAACCCTTTCATCATATTTTTGTGCCCAATCCTCCATATCTGAATTTTTCCTTGATCGTTTGCATTTCTTTGTTAGGGATTTCCTCTCTCTGACCTGATTGCAGCTCGACAAGGTCTCATTGCTTCTAGCTATCCTACTAACTCCTTTCAATAATCTTATCAGTTAATTTTGAAATGAGCCGATTAAAAAGAATGGTACGATAGTCGACCGTAGTGAAAGTTGGGTTTTGAGATTTTAATTAATACACCAAAACATGACAATTTTATGCAATGAGTACTTTCAATGTCATGTTTTGGTGTATTTAAGTTTTTATTTACTTTTATACATCATTGAGATAGATAAAAACTATCATATTTATAATAGAATATTGAATTGAATTTTTGATGTCATAGTTTGTAGGCTAGATGTTTGACAAAATACCCGAATGAGGCATTTTCCATGAATTTTCTTTGTCTTACAGAACAATAAACTTTTAACTTTTTATTTTTTATTATTAGTAAATTATATATCAATTTTAATAATGTTAATAGTTTTTTCTTGATTTATCCAATTATCTAGGGATGAAGGTTTGTGAAGAAGTTGGAGCAAAGATAAACTATTCTACTTATGAATTCCACCTTAGGTAAGTTCATCAATGTAAGTGTTCCCTAAGAGAGTCATTTTTTTTAACTATAATGAGTCATTTTAGTCCATTAAATTTTGTTTTCAAGTTTAGACCCATTTTAGAAATGGCCTTAATAAAGGTTTTCTAAATCTATAAACATAAGAAACCCTATATAGTTAACATATCATTATTCTTTATTATTTTGTGACATTACTTTATTTAAATGATTTCATGTTCTATTTGTGGTTGCCAATGCAGTTTGTTAACTCTGTAGATGTGATGAAAGTTCATATGACACTATACTAATTATTCCTTTGTTTAATTATGGGTAGGTGAATTTCTTTCATTTGTTTCTTGACATAGCCTTAAATTGTCATGTGTTTAGTGAAGAAGAGTTTTATAGAAAATTAAAGATATAGGAAATGTTGTTTTTTAACTACAAAATATGTTTGATGTTTTAGTCTATATCGATCAACTTTAACAGAAAAGCAACTATAAAAACCTACGAATGACCAAAATTATTCACTAGCTTGCATCGCATGTTCATCACGGGGATTTAACAATTACAATATTTATTGTTTGACTTTTGAATACATGGATATTAGATCCATTGATTACAAAAAGCTTTATCAGAATGGGTGTAAAAATTCCTTTAATAACAATAGTCTAATTTAGTTATAGCTTTAGCATGTAGTTGTTTCAATATATATGCGCTTCCATGAGGAGTTTATGTATAGTGACGTTGTGTTGTTGGTTTATTTGGTTGTATATAGTGTTAAAATTTTTGGGATGTCTTAAAAACAAATAAAGTTCTACCAATTTTTCTCCAGAAATATATGGTTGATTACATATTCATCTTGTTTGTATAAAGAACCATCAAAGAAGAAAAGGAAGTAACATCAATCATGGCAAAGGGTCTCAAATAATGCACTTCCTAAAATTGTAGACCTTACTACTTTCGGACTTCCAAAAGTGGTTATGACACGTGGATTCATTGTGAGCAAGGACCCTTCAATAAAAGCAGGGGTACGCCACTTGGTGAAGACATTTCAGAAGTACATATTGAGAAAACATTTAAAACAAATGAACCGTTACCTGGACCTTATGAAAATAAGTCCCCACTTGGAGATGCATATCATTCAACCATAGCGTGGCATATTGTAAATGTACTAATTTTTAATTTTATTTTTTTAATTCAAATGATAAAGAATAAGTATCAATGAATAACGATTGACTTTTTTTATTTGTAGGTCGAAGAGGGCGTTTGACTTTTATGGACAAGGATCTTCAATTATAAAAAAAATCGTTTCGCTTCTGGTTTCCCCACTTTTTCTTATTGGACATGTAATACATTTTATTTTATGGATGGATAATTGTTCCAAGCTCAATTATGTTTATTACTATGAATGCTGTTGATTTTAATTTAATGACGTTTTAATTTGATTATCGCCCCTTAGTTTAATGTTATGGTAGTGTATATCCACATAAATACGATGCTTTATGCACATAAATACGATTCTTGTAATAAATAATTTTTTTAACACTTGTTCCCACTCATATATTGCAAAATAATATCAAAAATTTTGTTTAATGCCGCTATTATCATTCTCGACATTTTTTTAGTGCCACAAAAGTGTGTTGAACATTTAATAGGTGTTGCAAAAGGTTATTATCAACATTTTTTAATGCCGCTAAAAGGTTATTACCAACATTAATATAAATGCCTAAAAATGCAGCTAACGTTTTGTAATATTTTTTAAAATGTTGTTGTTCTTTTACCACATTGGCTACCACACTTGTGGAAATGCCGCCAAAAGCACCGCTAATTTTTTGCGGCAGTTTTTAAATTGCCGTTGTTCTTTTACCACATTGGCTATTATCGCACTTCTGGAAATGCTGCCAAAAGTGCCGCAAGAAGTGTTACCGGCATTTTTGCACTTTTCTCGGCAAAAAATCAATATTCCTGTAGTGAGATGTCTGGAATCTTATTACATGTTAAAGTCTGGATGAAATAAAATTTACATCTTATAGCTCTGGCGTACATAAACATGAAACATTAAGGAACACTAGTAATTCATAAGAGCCGATAGGTTGTGGTATAGATATTCTAACGAGGCTTTCCATTCTTGTCCGTTATTGCCCATACGTAGGTAACTGCGAATATAGATGGAGGTAAAAATTAATACACATTCAAGTGGGCGGGAGGTAATTGATCGTCTTCAGGCTCGTTGTCCATCTGGAAGGAAAACAATTAAGCAAACATATTAAGTAGATAAGTTTTATTTCTATACAAAATAGTAATGAGAATGAGAATGTTTGAGGGTTAATAATAATTTGATTTTTCTACCTATGGAAACAAGATGAGATATCATAAGACGTTTCAGGGGTATACTGACGCTTATGATATGTAAATAAAAAATATGGTGAGGATAAAATATACGGTCAAGATGATTTGGTTCAATAATAACTCGATAACCCATAAATTATCAGATATTAATTTTCAATTGCGCAGACATACCATGATAATATCGTTCAAGAAATAAAATTTCTTGGATAGGTAATCCCAATAATTGGGGAGTAACACAATAACTCGGCACACTTAGCTAGAGCGGCACTCATACGTAGAGTAAAATATATCAAGAAGGCACTCAACATCTGAGTCCTTCACGCTAATTAGATTTACCGAGGGTTTAGGGGGTTTAATTACTGGATTATATGGTATGCTACTAATGATGTAAAAAAAGAATTGCAGGGTGAAATGCAATTTACATCCTTTTGTCGAGTGGTCCAGATTTAGGGCTTAGTAGTAATCGATTTGATAGATATCGAAAGAATCGATAATACAAGAAGATTGAACTACTCTAGGGAGTTTAGTATAAAATTTTAGAGTTCAATAATATTAGAAGGTGATATAATAATCAATATTTTTGAAAGACAAATGTTCAATTGATTAATAATAAAATACAAATCACCTACTTTGGGTATTTCAATTTTTAGTTGGAGTCAGGCTATTTTGTGGGTAGACTGGGTAGTCTGAAAGCATAACAATTGTAAGTATGTGATATAGTTCTTGAAATAACATAAGTAAAAAGGTACTGAAAGGCAATTTAAGTAATCATTCAGTGAATGATAAATTTAAAAAGGTTTAAAGTAAAATGTCAAAATGTTTGAAAGAAATTTTATTTAGCTTTATTTTTTGAGAATTTGTTGTGGTTTTAAGAGACAATTTAGGTCTAATTATACTTAGGTATCTGTGGAAAAATTTTGGGTTGGTTTGAAATACTTGAAATTTTTACAAGCGTTTATGTGTAATTTAGAAACATTAATTCAACCCTTAAAACTTATTTTTCGTGAAATTTGCTTTCCTGTAATCCAAACAGGGTGTTATTATATATCATATTTTTCAGAAAAAAAATAAAAATATTGGAAAAAAATCAAAAATATTTGATTGGGGACGCGCTCTCACGCGCGGAGTCAAAATTTGGATGCACCTGGTTTGACCACCACTCTCGCGCGTGAGCTCTACTCGCCCTCAACTTTTGAATTTTGACTTTAGGGTTTGAAAATATTTGACCTTGATTTCCAAAAGTTTTAGGATTCATCTTAACATGATGACAATTGCTCAAAATTCAAATACGAATATAGCCATACAAATTTCAAGCATTATGGCGGTGTAAATCCTGCTGTTGGGTTTTCTGAAAATTCATGAAATTTTGATTCTTTTGAATTCGTTTAAAATCTATGATTTTGATTCCGGCATGATAATAGTGTTGTTCTTCAGTGACAGTGAAAGAGATTAAACGTGGTTTGAAGGATTTTGGTGGAGTGAATTCTGAGAATTTCTTCTCTGAAATTTTCTAGGCCGAAAACTTCATAGTTGAATTTGATGTATCAAACGTAGTTTCTATTTAAATTAAACATTCATACAAGATCCTGAGAACTGAAGCTTCACCTTCCCTACTTAAAAACTGGTTGAAAGTCGGGGAATGGAAATCCACCATTGAAGCTCTAAGCTTTAATGGAGTTTTCTGAGTTTAAGCTCTTATGCATTTTATACACCTTCAATATCTCATGTAAACACATTTATATAATCTACGAACATGCAAAAAAATAACCAAACTGAAAAATTAAGCAGTCACACATAAAATCATAGAAATGCCAAAAACTCTTAAACTTTACATTGGGATTTCTCTCAACTGATGTGGTTTTGGCTGAAGGAGGAAGAGGGTAGTTATAGGGTATGTCCAGAGGAGTAGATTGGCAGGATTTTTGGTGAGTTTTGGTTGAAGTTACACAAGTTCTAAGTTTGAATGTCTTGAAGGCTTAAATGGGTATTAATCTTAAGGCACATGGTACAAGTCATGCTGTCCAGCCATCTAGTGCTAGGTCACTAGGGTGGAAAGTGTGAATAAGTTCTAAATTTGGGTTAGGTCCTTGAAGAGTTTTTAGGAAAAAACTAAGGACTAATAGGTATTTAATTAAAGTTCATGGGCTTTTATGTAATTATCTAAACTTAAGAGGTTAGCTTGGATAATTTTTAAGAAATGTGGATCCTTAGGTATAATTGTAGAAAAAAATTAGAATGAAATAGGCATAGGGATTAGTTCAATATGATGATTTTAAGTATAAGGGTATTTTTTTAATTTAAGAAAATATAGGGTTATTCTTGGGAATTTATGGTAATACCTCGAGCCATTGACTAATAAAGAGTAGTTTGTTACATTTTTCCTACCAAAAGAAAATTCCATCCTCGAAATTACCTATAAATAGTGTTGGGTATTGGTGTCTCATTGTAGTTTCTGGTTCCCAAGTTGCTTCTTCAGTTCCATGATGTTTCCAAAGAACTTTGACTAAGGGTATAATTTTACGTCAGAGAACTCTCTCTTCTCGATCCAAAATTTGAATAGGAACTTCTTTGACCTCATGGTTAGGTTTAACTTTGAGATGGTTCCAAGTAATGATATGTTTGGCATTGGGAATGTATTTTCGTAGTTTTGATACATGAAACACATCTTGGAGATGAGAGAGCTTAGAAGGTAAGTCCAAACGATAAGCTACAGAATTAATACGTTCTAAAATTTTGTAGGGGCCGATATAACGAGGTGAAAATTTTCCTTTGATTCCAAAACGTGTTATTCCTTTATGTGGGGATACTCGTAAGAATACTTGGTCGTTAGTTTGGAATTTCAAGGGTGTTCGTCGGGTGTCGACATAACTCCTCCATCGACTCTGGGTTGTGTGTAATCTTTCTCGAATAAGGCGTATCTTTTTTGTGGTTTCGGTGATAATTTTGGGTCCAAGAAAATGATTTTCCCGAGATTCATTCCATTATAGGGGTGAACGACAAGGGTGACCATATAATGATTTATAAGGTGTAGTTTGAATGATGGTTTGATAACTGTTGTTATAGGAGAATTCAATTAAGGCCACGTGTTGGTTTCATGAGCCTAAAAAATCTAGTATACATGCTCGTAACATATCCTCTAGGATTTGAATTACTCATTTTGATTGACCATCAATTTGCGGATGAAAGGATATAATTAAGTGGATCTTGGTTCCTAAAACAGTTTGTAATGCTTGCCAAACTTTTCCTATGATTCTAGGGTCTTGGTCGGATAAAATAGAAAGGAGGACACAATGTAATCGTATGATTTCTTTGATGTAGAGTTTCCTCAATTGTTGGAAAGCATCTGTGGACTTGACTGGTAAAAAATGAGAAGATTTTGTAAGATGGTCAACGATAACCCATATTGAATTAAAACCTTGAGTTGTCCGGGGTAATCCACTGAAAAAATCCATAGTGATGTGGTCCTACTTCCATTCGAGAATATGGAGTGGTTGAAAAAAACCTTTGGGATGTTGGTGTTTAATTTTCACTTGCTGAAAGGTTAGACACTTGACTACGAAGTGTACAATATCCTTTTTCATGCCAGGCCACCAATACTACTGCTTAAGATTTTGGTACATTTTTGTGCTACCGGGGTGAATCATAAATTATAAATTATGAGCTTCATGTAAAATCTCTTCTCGAAGTGCTGGGATAAAAGGAATACATACCCAATTTTTAAACTTGATTCCACGTACTAAATCTAGGGTCCAATCTCATTCAGAGATGTTGTCTTGAAGTTTCTTTTTTTTCAAAAAGTAAGAATTCATATTGATCTTGAAGATTTTTTATTTTCTGGTGAAGAAGGGGGAAAATAATCATATTATGTAACAAGATTTGGGTATTTGAAGGATTTTTTTGCAAATTAAAGTCTCAAATAGTTTCCAGAAATATAAACATACTGTGAAGATTTCCTCATCTTTTACGGCTTAAAGCATCCGCAACTACATTACCTTTACCTGGATGGTAGAGTAAATTAAATTTATAATCTTCTAAGAATTATATTCATAGTCGTTGGAGAAGATTAAGATCCTTCTGGGTAAATACATACTTAAGGCTTTGTGATCAGAGAAAACTCAAAATTCTTCTCGGTATAGGTAGCATCTCCAAATTTTTAGAGCAAAAACAACGGCTTCTAATTCCAAGTCTTATACTAGGTAGTTATGTTCATGAGTCTTTAGTGGACGAGACCCATATTCTATTATTTCCCTTGCTGCATTAGGACATAGCCGAGTCCTTGTAGAGAGGCATTAGTGTAAACATGGTAAATGATATTACTTGAAGGAATGGTTAGGACAGAGGTTGTGGTTAATTTTTCTTTCAAAATGTGGAAAGCTTATTAACAATCTGGATTCCATGTGAAGTGAACATCCTTTCTAGTTAATTTGAGTAAGGGTAAGGTGATTCGAGAAAATCCTTCAACAAAACGTCAATAGTATCCAACAAGTCCTTAAAAAACATCGTAGTCCGATAATGGTGGTAGGTTGAGGCCATTCGCTACTGCGGTAGTTTTTATCGGATCTACTTGTATTCCCGTGTCTATAACTACGTGTCCTAAACATTTCACTTCTTTCATAATGAAATCACACTTGCTGTGCTTTGCGTAAAATTGATGCTTTCGAAGTGTTTCTAATATAATACGCAAATGATTCTCATGCTCAACTTGGGTATTGTAATATATTAGAATGTCATCGATAAATATGATTATGAATTGATCTAGAAAGGGTCAAAATATTCTTTGCATAAGGTCCATAAAAGTAGCAGGGGTATTGGTTAAACCAAAAGACATAACTAGAAATTTGAAATGACCATAACGGGTTCGAAAAGCCATTTTTGGTATATCCTTCTCCCTCACATGTAATTGGTGATATCCTGATCATAAATCAATCTTGGAAAATATTTTCGCTCCTCCAGTTGATCAAATAAATCACCAATTTGTGGCAAATGGTATTTATTCTTTATAGTCAACTGATTTAATTTTTTATAGTCGATTCACAGCCTAAATGATCCGTTTTTCTTTCGCACAAATAACACCGGGGCTCCCTAAGGATATGCACTAGGTCTTATAAATCCTTTACTAAGTTAGTCATCCAATTGAACCCAAAGTTATCGTAGTTCTAGAGGAGCCATACGATAAGGTAGTATTGAGAGAGGAAAAGTGTTTGGTAACAAATTGATAAAAAATCAATTTCTCGGGGTGGTGGTAGTCTAGGTAAATCTTCGGGAAACACATCTTGATATGGATTAAAAATAAGAGAGAGAGAGAGAGAGAGAGAGAGAGAGAGAGGAATTGGATTTATCCTTTATTTGTCAGAGTAGAGATTTGCGAGGGTTTCTTCCTTGAAAACAAAATGGGTTTTGGTGGAAAGGGTGGAAAGTTACTATTTTTGTGTGACAGTCAATATGGGTGTGACTCTGGGATAAAACATCCATTCCTATAATTATGTTGAATTCGATTAGGTCGAGGATAACTAAATCTAGAATTAATGTCCTAGGTCCAAAATGTAAAACATATGTGGTACATATTTTATTTACGGTACCTATCTCTCCTGTTGGCATACTGATAGAAAAAGTATGTCTTAATATCTTATAAGGTAGTTGTAAATTAATTAGGCATTTTTTACTAATGAAGGGGTGTGTAGATCCGGAATCAATTAGTACATGCATTGAAATATTAGGAAATGGAAGACTACCTTCAATCACATGGTGGGGGTTTGGATTTTTTACTAGAGGATGTGGAAGGTTTGGAGTGGCATTATTAATTGCGGATTACTGCTTAACATGTTGGGAGTTGAATTGTGGCGGATGGGGAAAAGTATTGGTAGGATGTTTGAAAGGAGGTTTCCTGAATTTAGGGGAAGTAGTTGGAGGAGGTGCTCGAAGTATCGAACATTAGGGTCTTATATGTCCCACTTGATTACATTCATGACAACGAATGAGAGGCCTACTAGTGTTATGTTGAATTTGACTAAAGGTTTTTCCATCTGGATTCTTATTATAAGGGTGATTCCTTTGATTTGATTGGTTTCTTATGGCATAAGGACTGCGAGGAAAGTTAGGGATACGAATTGGAGTATTACTTGTGGGATTCTTCTCTATGAGTGAGGATGTTTTGACCATACGGTTTAATTTTCGAATTTGAAAAGGAGTAATAAAAGATTTTATAGTTTGACAAAGACCTCGTTCAAAATGCTTGCATTTTTTCTCTTCAGTATCCACGTATTCTTGAGCACAGCAAGGCAGTTGGGTAAACTTAGTTTCATATTAGGCCACAATCGTTTGTTGTTGTTGTAGACTCAGAAAATTTACGGTCATGTGGTCCCTTCCTGTTTCGAAAAAATACTTATTTTCAAGGTTCTAAAAGGCGCGAGGTGTGGTCGAGGTGTAGAGCTCAAGCTTCAAGCCTTAGGAGCCTAGGCGTAAAAAGGCATTTTTCCATTTTTTATTATTTTAATTATTCCAAGGCTAGTAATATAATAAAATAGTACATACCTTGAAATGTGAAAATATATCCATATTTTTTGTAGCAATCTTTCTCATATTCGTGCTCCATAACCAATATTTGTCAACTAATCCTTTGTTTTTTTTAAAAAAGTGTGCCTTAAGCCTTTTACCAAGAATAAGGCGTAGGCGATGCGTTTCTATCAAGACTCAACCCTAGGCGGAGCCTAGGAGGGCCTTTTAGAACATGGATTATTATAGAAGATTTCCTCAAATTGTGGCCACGTTAGTTCAGTCACATTTCTGGACCGTGAAATGGATTGCCACCAAAAGTCGGCTTCTCTTTCGAAAAGATAAGAGACTAATTTAACCCTTAGTTGGGTAATAATTCCGACTCCGTCTAGTACTTTGAGGGTTTGACGAATCCATCTTTCGACTTCCACTGTGCCTGATTTTCCAAAAACTACAGGGGACTTTTGTTGTAAAAATTCTTTGAGAGCATTCATTCTTCGAGTTTCCTCCGAGATAGGAGGTAAAGGTATGGGAGGTTGTTGTTGAGTTAAGGTAATCATTTCTCAAAGACAACGTAAAATTTCTTCCGAAGTAATTGGAGTTGGCATCTGAGGGATAAATTGTTTCTCTTGGTTTCCACTAGTAGTTGCACGGGCAGTAACCACCCTATAAATAATAATGCAATAAATGAATCATACATAAGAAAACAAAAAACTCTCCATATATTAATACATTCAGGTTCATTGTTATATAGCGAACAAAAAAATAACAACAATAACAAAGGTACACAAGGGTTAATCCTATTTCAAACCTACAAAACAAATATATATTTATATATATATATATATATATATATATATATATATATATATGTATGTATGCATATATATTTTCCTAGGTCATCTGGGGATGTGGTATTCTTAACGTGCACACCACTTTTATTTAAATACATCATCCCTTGGTGATTAAATTAAGCCATCTGGGGGACTACTGGCTCATAGGTGGGGTCATCGTCTTCAGAGGGATAAGAGTCATCGGATGAGTCAGGAGATGTGGTAGTGCTAGTGGGGGTGAATATTGTGGTAGCCAGAGAGAGTGATCAATAGTCAACGGGAGAGTCAGGGGGAGTTATAGTGACTTCATTAGGTGGCACCATGTTCCAGGCAAGGTGAATTGCTTCCTGAAGGACTTCGGGGTCTTTCGATAATCTCTTGCCTATCGAGATGCTTGTGCTTCTCCCATCAAGCGACCAATAAGTAGACTATGTTTATTTTTTGGGGGTTGCAATTGCTCAATCTCTATCAATACTTCTGATATGTTGGCATAACCCACGTCTTTGATAGCTCTTTCAAAGCGCTCATGAGTGGACTCAAGAATATCCAAATATATATCGTCCCAGATATTCATGATAGAAAAACAGTATAAAATAAAATAAGAATATATTAAAATACAAATGTTGAGTAAAGGCGGAGACGAAGATTTCCCATATCGTCCCGCTTAGGCGTATAACCTGGTTAAGCTCTAATACCATGCTGTCACATCTTTTAATTGGGGATGGTAAAGTACATAATACTAACTAATTAAGATTATCATTAAGACAATGGGAATAAAATAAAGATTTTATTTAAGAGATGCCTGGCATCTTATTACGTATTAAAGTCGGGAGGAAACAAAATTTACATCTTATAGGTCTGGCGTACATAAACATGAAACATTAAGGAACACTAGTAATTCAGAAGAAACGATAGGTTATGGTATAGATATTCCAACGAGTCTTGCCATTCTTGTCCGCTATTTCCCATACGTAGGTAACTTCGAATATCGACGGAGGTAAAATTGAATTGAAGTTCAAGTCGGCGAACGATAATTGATCGTCTTCAGGCTCGTTGTCCATCTGGAAGGAAAACAATTAAGAAAACATGCAAAGTAAAGAATTTTTATTTCTATACAAAATAGTAATGAGAATGATAATGTGTGAGGATTAATAATTTGATTTTTCTACCTATGGAAACAAGATGAGATATGATAAGACGTTTCAGGGTTATACTAACGCTTATGATATGTAAATAAACAATATGGGGGAGGATAAAATATCCGGTCAAGATGATTTGGTTCAACAATAACCCGATAACTCATAAATTATCGGATATTAAGTTTCAATTGCGTAGACATACCATGATAATATCATTTCAGACATAAAATTTCTTGAACAGGTAATCCCAATAATTAGGGAATAACCCGATAACTCGGCACACTTAGCTAGAGCGGCGCTCATACGTAGAGTAAATTATACCAACAAGGCACTCAACATCTGAGTCCTTCCAGACAATTAGATTTACAGAGGTTTTAGCGGGTCTACTTGCTACTAAAGATGTAAAAATAATAATTACAGGGTGTAATGCAATTCACATCCTTTTGTCGAGTGGTCCAGATTCAGGGCTTAGTAGTAATGGACTTGATATATATCGACAGAATTAATAATACGGGAAGTTTGAACTAATCGAAGGAGCTCAGTATAAAATTTTAGATTTCAATAATATCACAAGTGATATAATAATCAATTGATTAATATTAAAATATAAATCACCTACTTTGGGTATTTCAATTTTCGGTTGGAGTCTGGCTATTTTGTGGGTAGACTGGGTAGTCTGAAACCATAACAATTGTAAGTATATGATATAGGTATTGAAATAACATAAGTAAAAAGGTACTGAAAGTCAATTTAAGTAATCATTCAATGTATGATAAATTTAAAAAGGTTTAAAGTAAAATTTCAAAATTTTCAAAAGAAATTTTATTTAGCTTTATTTATTGAGAATTTTGTGTGGCGTTAAGAGACAATTTAGGTCTAATTATACTTAGGTACTTGTGAAAAAATTTTGGGTTTGGTTTGAAATACTTGAAATTTTTACAAAGGTTTAAGTATAATTTAAAAACTTTAATTCAACCCTTAAAACTGATTTTTCATGGAAATTGCTTTCATGTAATCCGAACAGGGTGTTATTATATATCATATTTTTTAGAAAAAATAAAAATATTGGAAAAAAATATCACAAATGTTTGATTGGGGATGCGCTCTCACGCGCGGAGTCAGAATTTGGACGCGGCTTGTTTGACCACTACTCTCGCGCGTGAGCTTCACTCGCCTTCAACCTTCGAATTTGGACTTTAGGGTTTGAAAATATTTAACCTTGATTTCCAAACATTTTAGGATTCATCTTAACATGGTTTCTAAATGAAAGTTGCTCAAAATTCAAACACGATTCTAGCCATACCAATTTCAAGAATTATGGTGGTGTAAATCCAGCTATTGGGTTTTCTGAAAATTCATGAAATTTTGACCCTTTTGAAATCGTTTAAAATTTATGATTTTGATTCCGGCATGATAACGGTGTTGTTTTTTAGTGACAGTGAAAGATATTAAACATGGTTTGAAGGATTTTGGTGGAGTGAATTCTTACAACTTATTCTCTAAAATTTTCTAGGATGAAAACTTCATAGTTGAATTTGATGTATCAAATCTAGTTACTTTTTCAATTAAACATATGTACAAGATCCTAAGAACTTAAGCTTCACCTTCCCTACTTTAAAACTGGTTCAATGTCAGGGAATGGAAATCCACCATTGAAGGTCCAAGATTTAATGGACTTTTCAGAGTTTAAGCTCTTCTACATTATATAGAAGTTCAATATCTCATGTAAACTCATTTAAACAATCTATGAAGATGCAGAAAAATAACCAAACTGAGAAATTAAGCAATCACACATAAAATCATAGAAATACAAAAAACTCTCAAACTTTACATTGGGATTTCTCTCAACTGGTGTGGTTTCAACTGAAGGAGGAAGAGGGTATTTATAGGGTATGTCCAGAGGAGTAGAGTGGTAGGAGTTTTGGTGAGTTTTGGCTGAAGTTACACAAGTTTCAAGTTTGAATATCTTGGAGGCTTAAATGGGTATTACTCTTAAGGCACATGGTACAAGCCATGCTGTCCATCCATTTGGTGCCAGGTCACTAGGGTGGAAAGTGTGAATAAGTTCTAAATTTAGGTTAGGTCCTTGAAGAGTTTTCAGGTACAATTTAAGGACTAATAGGTATTTGATTAAAGTTCAAGGGCTTTTATGTAATTATCTAAACCTAATAGGTTAGCTTGGATAATTTTTAAGGAATGTGGATCCTTAGGTATAATTTTAGAAAAAAATTAGAATAAAAAAGTCATAGAGATTAGTCCAATATGATGATTTTAAGTATAAGGGTATTTTGGTAATTTAAGAAAATATAGGGTTATTCTTGGGAATTTATTGCAATACCTCGGGCCATTGACTAATAAAGAGTAGTTTGTTGCAGTAGAGAGCTTGCCTAAGAGGCATATCAATATATACAACTATGGTGTGTTCTTGGAAATAACGTTTCATTCACCTTGAAGCCTCAATAAGTGTTAGGGATAATTTTTCCAAATGTGGGTCCCTAATTTCAGCTCCTCTGAATGATTTACTGGTATAGTAGACTGGTTTTTGTATTCTCTCCCAATACTAGTCGGGAAATAAATGGAGGCGATCCCATATACTTCTTTAACTCCTGGAATGCTTCCTCACATTCTACATTCGACTCAAAAGTTTTTCTCAACAATTTGTAAAATGGTAAGCACATGTCTGTTGCTCGGGACACAAATTCTATTTAAGGACGCCACTCTTCTAGTGAGCCTTTGTACATCTTTCTTGTAGGTCGACGAATGCATTTCGATCAAAGATTTTATCTTTACTATTCCCCTTTAATTAACTATACAGCCAAGGCACATTCATTCTTATACTCCAAACATGCATTTGGTCAGATTCAACTTCATTTGATGCTTTTCCAGCAGATCAAAAGTTTGGCTGAGGTCGGCGATCAGATTTAAAGCTTTTTTGCTCTTCATACACATATCAACCACATAAGCCTCCATATTTTTTCCTATATGTTCTTCGAAGACCTTGTTCACCAACTGTGGTGACAGAAATCTCAACATAAAATAATTTATCAAAAGAAAATAATTACCAGAATTATAGAAAGAACAACAATCACTCAGCACGAGAATATGCATGGTTCGACAAATTCCCTACGTCCACAGAGAGGTATACTATTTCTTATTTAGTATCTCTTGAATCGGGTTTTTCACATGCCCCTTTCCCCAGGCCAGGGTTATAATATATATTCATTTGTCAAAAGCAAAGAGAAAAATTGTTGGAAGACAACACATTAACCTAGTATCCCTTGAATATCTCATTTGAGATCTTAGGGATAGACTTGGTCACATATTTCTACTCTAAACATCACTTTAAATCCATTATTTGTGTTTGATCCTTCTTTTTTTAGTTGGGCTTAGTCTGGCTACTCTTATGGGTTCTAGTGAGAAAAAAGGGTACCCACAATTGCCCCTAAAAGTTTAGGGCCCATAATTTGTACTCAAAACTTTTAAATAATGCCTCCAGCCTATTCTTGATAGTACAATTGTAATTCTAAAATCATGTGGGGAGTGAATCATCATTTGGCAAGAAGTTGGGGTGGAAAATCTTCTTTGATCAGAGTGCACTATCACTGAGGAGTTTAAAACAAGGTGCTGGACGAATTTCAGTGTCACTTAAACTTCTTAGTTCTCTCACTTTCAAGCCAACTCTTATTCTCCGGGCTTTCTAATATTCTCAATCTCATTCTTCATTACTTCCAAACTATTTTTGGCCTCAATCATCTTCATTTGCTTGTGGTTTTCCATCATTTCAAGCTTCATTCTCTTTCCTGTAAGTTCTCAGTCTTCCCTCATTGTGTATTTCCTTTCATCATTTTTATTTCTACTGTAGGTAGGGTTTTTCTTAATGCAAGGATAGACAAAAAAATCCCTGATAGAGTTTATGAAATTCTACAACATCCCTAACGGGGTGGATATTGAGTGTTCCACTATTCCTCATAATGATCACGACATTGAGGATGGGCACCGGATTCATGTTCTTTTGTTATCCCAAGGGGGTTTAACATTTCCCCCAAATCGTCTCTTCTTACATTTCTTTCAATATTTTGATATAGTCCCAACCCAATTTTCTCCAAACGTTTGGAGGATTATTAATGGCGTTCATAGAATAAACGAACTCTATGGCACTAATTTAGGCTTGGATGAAATCTATTTTTGTTACTCCTTTTCTTGTACCAGTTGTGGTCTTCTTTACTTGAAAGTGAGGAGTCCGGATAGGGTGTTCATAGTTAATCTACTTGATTCCCATAAGAACTATTGGTCTGAAGGATTCATATCTAGGAACTGGAAGTTCCCTCCTCAATTAGGGGGTGCGAGGTACACTGGACCTCGAATTCCTACTTATGGGGAGGAATATATCGGTTGTTGTTCAATCTCTTTATCTTTTTATCACTGCTATAATGTGTTCTTTCTTTAATGTTTTCCTTTTCCTTTTCAGCAAAGTCAAAGAACCAGGAGCCTGCTATGCACGAGATTCGTGTTGTTGAGTTACTTAAGGCCTAGAATATAAGAGACTCTATTACAGAAGGTGAACATCCCAGGTCGACTGATTTCTTATTGGAGAATAAGAACACTACCTCTAGCTTCATCGCCCATCTAGTTGACTTCATTCCTCATCTTGATTTCTCAGAGGAAGAAGAGGAGGAATAATGTGCTCTCCAACCTATCAACCTAGACGAAGAGGTGGAGAGCAGTTCAAAGTTCAGTGCTGCTAAAGGTGGTGGTGGCGAGGCAGGATCTTGTGAGGAGGAATCCAGTGAGGAAGGGTCTGGTGGAGAGAGATCCAACAAGGAAGGCTGAAGCTCCAATTTTTCTGGTTCAGAGAGTTCCAGTGAGGAAGACATGGATCCTCCCAAAAGGAAGAATTTGATCCCCGATGATGATAATGATGATGATGATGATGATGACGTCTTGCTGTTAAGCAAACTAAAGATCTAAAAAACCAGGTCTGGGGATACTGCCAGTGGTCCCCAAATAGAACCTCACGAGAAGGATCTGGAGAGGAAAAAGAGAGAAGAAGAAAAGAGGGAGAGGGAGAGGGAGAGAAAGAAAGAGGAAGAGAGAAAAAGATAAGAGGAGAAGACGAAGAAGGAAGAAGAGAGAAGAAGAGGAGAAAAAAGGATAAAGAAGGAACAGGCTTCCCCGGTGCCTATTGCTGCTTCATCTAAGGGGGCTTCTATGGTTCTTTCCCCCCATCTCACCCCTGCGATGATCGAGAGGGAAATATTGACAGTAAATTGGGAGCGGTCCTCAAAGATGAATCTCGACCAGTTATACCTGAAGGCAGATTAGGGGCTCGCTTTGGTAAGGACATTTATTTTCTTTTTCGTTATCTATCTAGTTTTTTTCATTACTTGCCTTATACTTGTTTCTTCTTTCAGTTTCTGTTCGACTAATTCATCACCCGCCGCAGTCAAGATGGGATGGCAAGGAGAAATGTTGATCTTGAGGGGAGCCCGAAGACTGCCCAGGAAGTACTTGCAACGTCTCAGACCTCATTTTCTAAGGAAAGGGTCGAAGTAGCTAAGGAGATGCAGGAGTTGCGCGAGTCTTACGATATGGTAGTGGCTGGCAAGCTCTCCATCACCAATGAGAAATCAAAGATTGCTAAGAAGGTGATGATCTTGGAGGTAGAGGTGGGAACAACTAGGGAGAATAACTACAATGAGGGCTGGGAAGAAGCTTATAAAGATGCCGAGAAATAAATTGAATATATCTGTCAATCAAACTTCAAGAAAGGTTGGGTTAGAGCCTTAGTTGCTACTGGAATTTCTACTGATTCTCCCTTATTTGGAAAGAACAACCCTGACCTCAAACCCGTTTTTGACAAAGCCCCAACCCTGATGTTCTTGTTGCTTCCTGCCGATGCCCCAACACTTTGGGAAGAGACGAGTGAGGTCACTACTAGCAAAGGGAAAGAGCCAGCTGCCACAGAGCAGGTCGGGGTTGACCAATAGATTCTTATGACTATTTTTGTATTTTCTCCTTTTTTATTCTCTTTCTCTAACATTTCATTTATCTGTACTTGGCTGGTGCCAATTTTTAATGAAGGAATTTGGTTTCCACTTTTACTAATACATTTTTGTTATTCTCACACCATGTCTTGTAGTTTTTTGACCTTGATGATTACATTCCTGCCTCTTCTCCTCTAGGCCAATCCTTAGTTCTAATGTAAGCGACCAAGTTTGCTAAGCATTCGTCAAGATCTGTAAATCCCTTAGGATAAGGAACCATGATTATAAAGATCAATCCGAGGTAGTAGCCAAGTTAAAGGATAGACTTGCAGAGATGGATTAGGTCGGTGCCTCTATTCAAGAAGAAATGGATGCTCTGAAGGATAAGTGACACACCTCAACCCAGTTACATATAACTAAGTTTGAAAGTTAAAGTTATTCAAATCATAATTACCTTAAACAAACCATAAACACGAGTATCCTTTTCCAATTATTAATATGAACCAATAAAGTAATTGCTTTGACAAATTTTACGTAATTATGCTTATTCAAACTTACTGAAAAGATAAGTGGGCTTAAATTACCCCATTTATGTTTGACCAAAATCATGGTGTTATGCATCCCTTTCTAACCCTACCGACCTCCTAGATTTGGCAGTGACCATTCATTACCTGAAAAAAAAACATAACATAGGAATCGTGAGAAAAATAGCTCAGTGAATGCATTACTATTACACTAGTGCATAAAATTAAATGTAATAAGTTGTAGCTATGTAACAATATATATTATCTAAATATCTCTTGGTTGTTAATAAGCCATAACATATCTTAGCTTTTTATAAGCCATAACATCTTTTGGCTGTTGATAAGTCATAAGATCTCTTGGTTGTTGATAAGCCATAACATCTCTTGGTTGTTATTAAGCCATAACATCTCTTGGCTATTAATAAGCCATAACATCTATTGGATGTTAATAAGCCATAACATCTCTTGGCTATTAATAAGCCATAACATATATTGGTTATTAATAAGCCCTAACATCTCTTGTCTATTGATAAGCCCTAACATCTCTTGGTTGTTGCCATAACATCTCTTGGATGTTAATAATCCATAACATCTCTTGTAATACATACACATCATATCCATAATCAAATCAGTAAGTACGACATATCCTAACCATAATCAACTCAATAAGTACAACATATCATATCCATATTCAACTTGGTAAGTACGACATCTCATATTTGTAATCAACTCGGTAAGCATACCATATAATATCCATAATAATCTCAACAAGTAAAACATGTCATATTTATAATCAAATCGGTAAGTACAACATATAATATCCATAATCATCTCAATAAGTATCACATCTCATATTTATAACCAACTCGGTAAGTATAACATCTAATATCTATAATCGTCTCAATAAGTACAACATCTCATATTTATAATCAACTCGGAAAGTACAACATGTGACATCCATAATCATCTCAATAAGTACAACATATCATATTTATATTCAACTCGGCAAGTACAACATATAATATCCATAATCATCTCAATAAGTACCACATCTCATATTTATAATCAACTCGTTAAGTACAACCTAAATATCCATAATCATCTCGATAAGTACAACATTTCATATTTATATTGAACTCGACAAGTACAACATATGATAACCATAATCATCTCGATATGCACAACATCTCATATTTATACTCAAACCGGGAAAGTACAAGATATAATATCCATAATCATCTCAATAAGTATATCTCATATTTATAATCAACTCGGTAAGTACAACGTATAAGATCCATTATCATCTCGATAAGTACAACATCTCATATTTATATTCAACTTGGAAAGTACAACCTATGATATCCATAATCATCTCGATAAGCACAACACCTCATATTTATACTCAACCCGACAAGTACAACATATAATATCCATAATCATGTATAAATACATCTTACCAATGAGTACACTCACCTTGGCCACTTCATGTGTTTTTCCCCTACCTTTGTCTGGAACTTATTCAGACGGTTCTTCTTCCCTTTCACATATAAATTCTTACAATATTAGTATCATCATAAGGATATTAACAATCCAAAGAATAACTTAAACTTAACCCAATTCATAAGCATCATATAATCCCATTCAAATTATATATCATAAATGAAGTCCAATCTAACTTCATGGTAAGATGTTTACCATAACCAAATCATAGGCCAAATATATTTTAATTTATTCTTAGTAGTTTCATACTTAACATATTGGGTTACCAATACAAAATACGACATGTATTTTTGTAAGGACATTTTTTTCCATTAGCATTTTATATGTCGTACGCCGTTACACCGTTGAGAAAATTCAAGAATCATACGCTCATCAACGGAATTCGAATATCAAAAGCAGAAAAGGAATCAGGGAACAGACCGGACCGATCTGGCCCAGATAAAAGAACCGATCCGGTTCCTCCGGACCGATCTGCCTAAAGAGACCGGACCGATCCGCCTGCTGAGGTGAGGCCAGTGTACCTCGGATCCATAGCGAACCGATGAAGACAAAATGCAGAATCGATCCGATGCCAACCGAATCGATCCGACTTCAGATAAAAGAACCGATCCGGTTCATCCGGACCGATCCGCCTAAAGAGACCGGACCGATCCGACGAGGATAATTCCAAACAGATCGTGTTCAGATCATGTTCCGAATTTTAGGGCTCAAGTTTTCCTATTTAATCCCACTACGAGAATTGTTTTTTCTAAGACTTCTATACACGATATTCAGAGTAGAGAAAGCCCTAAGTATTCACCTATTGAGTACCAATACTCTAGGTATTTCGATTCACACAAAATCCATACATTTGTGAATCCTTTTTGGTAACCCAGGAACGCAGTTTTGCAGTTCAACCCTTGTGGAGGAGACCGTTCTTCTTTGCAATCCTACTGGAAAGGGATAATTCCAGCCGCGACTACAGAATCCGATACCTGAGGGTAATTCTTAGTCAACTTGTATTTTCATTGTAATCCGATTGTAAGCCATTTTCTTACAAATTATAGTGAAAAAAATGGTTTTGCCCCTGTGGGGGATTTTTCCTTAATTGCATGTGTTTGAATGTTCTTGCGTAGATTATCAATTTATTCAATCACATACTGCTTCATGTTTAGGGTTTGTTTGTGTTAAAAGGGTTTTATATATGATTTGATCATTTGAACGCGAGCACACACGTTCTAAAATTGGTATCAGAGCAGGTTACGCTAATCTATCGCGTATTCCTTATTTTCCGCAAAGTTTTTCTAAGATATCAATTTTCTGAAAAAATTGATTTTTGAAAAGGTGCGTGGTCAAATGGAGAAGTCATATTATAAAATGCCTGTTTTTGACGGGACAAATTATGCTTATTGGAAAGCCCGTATGAGGTCGGCTTTAAAAGCCATTGATGAACGTGTCTGGATTTTGGTTGAACGAGGGTGGACTCCTCCCACCGTGACTGTTGATAATGTGACTAACTTGAAACCTGACACGTCTTGGACTGATGAGGAATTTAAATGGCCATCTTTTAATTCTAAGGGTCTAAGTGCCATTTCTGGGTCTGTCACACCTGATGAGTTCAAACGCATTATGACGTGCACCACGTCAAAGGAGGCATGGGATGTTTTACAACTTACCCATGAGGGTACGAACGCTGTTAAAGAGTCTAAATTACAAAATTTGGCCACTCAATTTGAGACTATCACCATGTCTGAGTCCGAATGCTTTGATGAGTTTTTTGCACGCTTGTCGGACATTGTTAACACTAGTTTTAATTTGGGTTAGGTAATTGATAACACGCGTGTCATTAAAAAGATTTTGAGATCTCTCCCAAAACGCTTTATTCCTAAAGTCACTGTTTTGAACTCTTTGGGAAATTTGAAATCACTGAAGTTGGAAGAACTTATAGGAGATCTTCAAACCTATGAGATTGACATGTTTACCAAAACCATTAAGGCTAAGGATAATGGGATTGCTTTAAAGACTCATTTTCAGAAAAAGAAAGAAAAGGTTTTTGAGTCCAAGTCTGAATGTGATTTTGACTTAGATGACTTGGCCCTGTTTGCAAAAAATTTCAAAAGAATTCTCAAATTCAAGAAAAGTGGAAATTGCAATGATAAAAGGAATGTTGAGAAAAATATTTTTGAAAAGGAAAATGAGAAAGATTTCAAAGACCCTCCTAAGAAAGACAGTGAGCGATGTTTTGAATGCGATGGTAAGGGTCATAGAGCGTTTGAGTGTGCCACCCGTTTGAATAGAAAAAAGGGTAAAACTGTCCTGAATACTACCCTTAGTGACGACAGTGAGGTCGAGTCGGTGGACTCGGGAGATGATTCACCGCATGAGCGTAACTTCATCGCGTTCATGGTAAGTCATGTGAGTACCTCCAATGCTTCTCACGACGATGAGGATGCTACGTCATAAGGACACCTCGACAGTAAGAGCGATGAGAGTGAAGGGGAGGATGAGGCAAGTGAGAGCGAGTGTGATCTCCCACGCCCTTACGCCGAGTTATATTCTGAGTTTTTTGAATCCAAGAAGCGTAATAATGCTTTAGTCCTTAGGATCACCGCTTTAGAGAATGATTTAAGATTGTTTGGAGAAAGAGAGAGTTGTGGTGAGAATGAGAGAAATAAAAAACTTGAGAAGATAAGATGTTTTGAGTGCGATGGGACATGGCACAAGAAATTTGAGTGTCCCACTAGACTTAAGAGAGAGGGCAAGAAAGTTGATATGCCCACTTCTCTAAGTGATAGTGAGGATGATAATGGTGATGATAGTTTGATCCAAAAAGCCTTTAGAAAGTTGTTTATCGAGACCTTGGAAACAAAAAGGACTAATAGGATCCTAGGTCTTCGGATTGGTGAGTTGAAGGGAGAGAATGATGAGCTTAAAAGGGAAAAAGGTGACTTGACCAACACAGTGTCTAGTCTGACGACACGTGTATCCAATCTCGAGGATGACCTCAAACAAGCACGGGAGGTTAAAGTCACATTAGAGAATTCACCCGAGCCTATATCCACCATTGTGAGTGAGTCCCATGGGTGTCCGTCTAGGAATGTTCATCCCAAAATTGTTGATAAATTACTTCCTAGACCTGTTTATGTTTGCTCCCACTGCAAGAAGCGAGGACATCTTAGGGAATTCTGTTCTAAGTTGGGTTTTGTGCCATATCATGCCACTTCACACATTCATGCACATGCACCCACTCATTATACTTTGCCTGCTCATTTTGATAGAGAGTTTGCACATATTCGCGAGCAAGTCAAGTTTTTGATCAAGACTACACATGATCTAGTGGAGTTGGTTCAAAAGATGTCACCATCTTTAGAAAACTCCACCGTTACTCCCGGTTGAGATCTAGTCTTGATTGCTAGCATAGGTTGTTTATCATGTCTTTTTACCTATTGCTAGCATGTATCATTAGTTAGTTTTTCATTTTTTTTTTTTAAAAAAATATATAAAAAGATTTTTTTTGATAATATTTTTTGAAAAAGGCCAAAAGATTTTTCTGTTTTTGCACCTTTTATGGATGAGCATTTAAGTTAGCCAAGTCACAACTTCATTCCATATATCCATGTGACTGTTTGATAGAGATTTGAGAGGCTACATCATTTCATCCATGTGCTTTACATTGTATGGAGTATTTGAGATGTAATTAGTGATATCTTCCTACATGTTTGACTCCTATATCCTTTATTTCACACATGCACGACTATATTTGTTTGTTTCACTTGTCAATCTCATGTTGGCTTGAGTGTTTCCATCTCAATCCTGTCTATACAATGTATAAAATGCGATAAAACTTGACAAGATTGGAATGCATGTAAAAACCGTTTTGGTGAGACTGTGTGTTTTTGTATAACGGGGAGGGGCTGCGAAAGGTAATCATCTATCCTTTGCGCAAAAGCCACCGTTAAAAAGGACCTAAAAAATGGAGGAATTTTAATATCCGAGGTCCAAAGAGGTTAAAAGAGCCCGAAAAAATTTATAGGCAATAAAAAGCAATTCATGCCAAATATGGGCCACTTAGGTTTCACCATCAATTCTCCAAAGTTTGAGAATTTAGAATGCCTCTATTCAAAATAATATCTGAGGGAGTTTGGCTGGAGCATATAAACGGGTTTGCACTTCCTTGAAAGTCCTGAAAAAGCATAAATCATTTTGGACGTTATTGGTGTGAAAATCATTTTGAGCTTTGATTTGTTGATTTGATTGAGTCAATATCTTATATTGTCATTATTTTACACCAAAGGAAGCATTTGAGTTCATTCACTAGGAATATCCAATATTCATCGTGCACATATGTCATGTTTTTATGCATTGATTTTCCTATCGAATTTGATCACACCACTTCATTTACGCTATCTTCGACTTGGTTGATTTGTGTTCATTCATGGTGTGGTTTTATCCCAGTGACACCCCACCCTTGCTTATTTGATTTATTTCTCTCATTTGTCTATTTGGGGACATCATAAAAAGGGGGAGAATGAATTATCTTATTATGAGGGAGAATTGAAATTTGATTTTGCTCATAAATTGATATATAGTTTATCTCATCATTTCAAACTCGATATGTCACGTGGTATTTTGCTCTTTCTCATGTGTGTAGGTACTACATGGATTATCATTGTATTGCACACCCTGATGAGAAAAGAGTTGAGATTCCTGAAGATTTGAAGATCAAACGATGCAGTCTTATTCACTTGTACTCTTTCAGTTTTGGGTTCATGGGAGGGTAGATTTGTATAGGCAATTTTTTATGATTGATAATTCGGATGTTTGTTTTTATGTATGTACCGGCATAGACATAGGGGGAGATTTGTAAGGACATTTTTGTCCATTAGCATTTTATATGTCGTACGCCGTTACACCGTTGAGAAAATTCAAGAATCATACGCTCATCAACGGAATCCGAATATCAAAAGCAGAAAAGGAATCAGGGAACAGACCGGACCGATCCGGCCCAGATAAAAGAACCGATCCGGTTCCTCCAGACCGATCCGCCTAAAGAGACCGGACCGATCCGCCTGCTGAGGTGAGGCCAGTGTACCCCGGATCCATAGCGAACCGATGAAGACAAAATGCAGAACCGATCCGATGCCAACCGAATTGATCCGACTTCAGATAAAAGAACCGATCCGGTTCATCCGGACCGATCCGCCTAAAGAGACAAGACCGATCCGACGAGGATAATTCCAAACAGATCGTGTTCAGATCATGTTCCGAATTTTAGGGCTCAAGTTTTCCTATTTAATCCCACTACGAGAATTGGTTTTTCTAAGACTTCTATACACGATATTCAGAGTAGAGAAAGCCCTAAGTCTTCACCTATTGAGTACCAATACTCTAGGTATTTTGATTCACACAAAATCCATACATTTGTGAATCCTTTTTGGTAACCCAGGAACGCAGTTTTGCAGTTCAACCCTTGTGGAGGAGACCGTTCTTCTTTGCAGTCCTATTGGAAAGGGATAATTCCAGCCGCGACTACAGAATCCGATACCTAAGGGTAATTCTTAGTCAACTTGTATTTTCATTGTAATCCGATTGTAAGCCGTTTTCTTACAAATTATAGTGAAAATAAATGGTTTTGCCCCTGTGGGGGATTTTTCCTTAATTGCATGTGTTTGAATGTTCTTGCGTAGATTATCAATTTATTCAATCACATACTGCTGCATGTTTAGGGTTTGTTTGTGTTAAAAGGGTTTTATATATGATTTGATCATTTGAATGCGAGCACACACGTTCTCAATTTTCATGTTTCCTAAAGTAAGATATGCCCATTTCTTTGCTACATATCAAATATGTCCTATAGGCTCCTTTGTAGTTCAGTCAACTTCTAAGAATTTTCATAATTTTTCTTTATTATCTCTTTCTTTGATATTTCACCCAACATCAATAAACGTATTTAAAAATACAAAGTTAAAGTTTCATATTTTTTTAGGTTCATTTGCTATGTCACGCAAAACATCGAACACATGGTGTGCATACTTACTCTTTTGGGGAAGATTTTATACCTGAACTTCAAACTATCACCAAAGATTAATTTTTTTGTATTTTCATATAATATTCGGATATGTTATACACATATGAGTCTATTTTCATCTCCTACTAGAATTATTCAATTCCAATAAATATACAACAAGTTATAGAAGTTTGAATACACAAGGTTTCCAATCGAAGCAATATACATCATTTACACATTCAACTTTGCTTAAACTTGCATTTATCCGTACATATACACTAAGGCATGAAATTTCAATAAAAATCAATGATTTCTATAATTTCAATCAATAATACCAAAATATTAACAAGATTTATGCATAGAATTACCTTAGGGACTTTTTCGTAATTTCCTATGGATGTTTCTCAATTTTCTCCTCACTTTCTACTTCCTGAGCTTTCGATTCTCTCTCCTCAAGAAAAACTCTCTCATGCATGATTTTGGCTGAAGGATGAGGTCATTTCAAGGTTTTGAAGTTGGCTTAAATCACCTCCCCTTGGTTCAATCAAAATACGACATGTGTCGCCATATAAGATAAAATATCCTTTAAAGCTAAATGACTACTTTAACCCTTATTCGTAATTTCAGCATAACTCCTTCCTCGGACCTTTGTTTTAAACACTGTTTATTATGTTACAAAACTAACTCATATATCTACAACTATCTAGTTTTCAGCTCAATTCAATTATCATATTATCGTGGCCAAAACTAGTCCCGAACTTGAACATTCCTACCAAAGACTTCACAAATTTGTGTTTGTGACTAATTCAATATTTCATAAGTTATGAAGGTAGGGATTATAAGAAACACAATAACTTAATGTTATATATATATATATATTATAATAACACATTATCCCCATCCCACACAGTAAGCATGATTTAAACATGGTTTATCATAATCATATTCGGGTCGTCACACTAAGATCTTGGATTCCTCTAAGATCAATCAGATTAGAGAAGTTCTACAATAGGAAAATGATGATTTAAGGAGGGAAGTCTCACACCTTAGGGATAATGCACTAAGCGTTTCCCCTCAAGTCATACAAGGTTCTTCTTTGTCAACTAGGCATCGAGCTATGCCTAATGACAGTGGTTCAACTAGGGAGATTGTCGAACTGCGAGGAGATGTTCGTAGGGAGTACGTGATAGCCATTGGGATTTATAGGGATGTCACCCTACTGAGGCACTTGTTCAATAAAGTTCCTTGACAAGTGTGGGAAGATGGATACAACCAAGGCTAGACAGATGCTCCCATGAGGTTAACGGAGGTTTATGAACTATCCTTGATTAGATGGTGGCTAAGTGCCCTTAGGGAGTTAATGGTGCCTAAGAACTCTGTCCTTTCGTATATGCATGAGATCACTCCTTCATCTTTTGAGAAAAATCCATTCAGAAGGGATGATCGATGGATCCCAATAGATGCAATCCCAAGGTAGATGTTATAGTCAAGCCTGGAAGAGGTTGAGGAGGACTTTTACCCTTATCCAAATAATGGTCGAAGGGCATAAGTGGTTGATTACCTTGATCAGCAACCTAGTCCCTCTTAAGATCCAATTTATTCTTTATTCTTTTTCTATTTTATCACTATTACCGTGTTACCTTTAGTAATAAATTTTTTATGTTTTGGGCAGTTGTCGACTAAACATGTTTTTGATTGATAATCTCTAGTGATTTTGGGCTTCTCAGTCGACAAATCACGAGCTTAATTTTGAATGAGTATTCTCCCAGTCTAGTATGTCATAGACGTACCATTATACCTTTCTTTACCTTTTAGGTTAGTGTCATCACACTTCCTTAGGCCTAAGTAAGACGATGGTGAGGATACACCTGACTAGTGGGCAATCCACCCGGGTAGGATTTTAAATCCAAACTATATTGGTGACTAACTTTGGTTAACCATATTGCCTAAGGATCCCCTATAGGTATTTACTTGTTGTCGGAGAAACCTTAGAGGCCAGTTGTGTCATAAACAATGGCTTGAAGAGGGTGATTAAGTATCAACCCTACTTGCTTCACTATGGAGATGTCGAGCTGGTATAAACCCAGCTATTGTGATGTAACCATAAGAGGCTATTTATGTTAAAATAGTAAAGCCTATAACTTGGAAATGGTGCATAAAATAACATACATTTGAGATAACCAACATATATAAAATTCCAAATCCAACTGAGTTTCATTGATAACAGTAAGAAACAAAAATGTAACATCAATTTGTAAATGAAAATTTGCCTAAACTAATGGTGCATTAAGAAATTTAGATGCATAATTTCTTCAAGGTTGGCTGCATTCTAGGCTCTCGTTATCTCCCTGTCCTTTAGTGTTTCCAAGTGGTAGGCTCCTTATAGGTTGTCCCTTATGACCTTGAATGGTCCCTCCTAGTTAGGTGCAAGCTTTCCATTTGATGGTTTCACCGCCTTGCCAAGAACTTTCCTTAGAATATAGTCTCCGACCTGGAATATCCTTAGGCTAACTTTATAATTATATTATTTGCCTATCTGTTGCTGGTAAGATGCCAGCTTAACTTGAGATAACTCTTTCATCCACTAAGTCAAGCTCGATGAGTAACGCTTCATCGTTTTGGCCTTAGTTGACCATCGTTAACTTCATGGTAGGAAGACCAACTTCTAAGGAGATGATTTCTTCCATTCTGCATGCGAGTGCAAAAGGTGTTTCTCCAGTTTCTCTCATCGAGGTGGTGCGATAATCCCCCCAGAGGATGTGGGGCAGTTCATTTTCCCATGCTCCATTGGCTCGTTCAAGGCGCTTCCTCAATCCATCAATCACTGTCATGTTAGAGGCCTCGGCTTGACCATTACTTTGAGGGTATACTACACAGAAGAAGTAGTGATTGATTCCATGATCACTGTAAAATCTTTTGAAGGGGCCACTCTCAAACTGGGTCCCGTTATCGGTAATGATTGTCTTGAGTATGCCGAAGCGCATGATAATATTCCTCCATATGAACCTTATCTTGTCATCATCCTTGATGTTCTCCAGTGGCTCTGCCTCTATCCATTTTGTGAAGTATTCTATGGCCACTAACAGATACTTCCTATTTCTAGTTGTAGTAGGCAGAGGGCCCATGATGTCTCGACCCCACTAGGCAAAGGGCCAGGGTCTAGTTAAGGACTTTAAGTCGCTGGTAAGTTGGTGGACTAAGGGCGGGTGTTTTTAGAATTTCTCACATCTTAGAACAAAGGTTCCAACATCCTTCTGCATGTATGGACACCAGTGTTCTTACTTTATTTCTTGAAAACCTATCGATATGGCTGTAAACGGATTTCAAAAATTCGCATCCGTCTGATATCCGAATTCGAATTTGTAGATATTTATCAAAAAATATGGAAACGGATATGAATATGGATACTCTTTAAAAATATTCGAGAAAACGGATACGGATACAGATAGTACTAGTATCTGACATGGATAATCCGTATCCGATGAGGAGTATCCATTTTATCGGATATCTATTTTACCGGATATCCATATCCATCAAACATATGTTTAAAATATTACTAATAATATTAACATTAGTATTACTAATAAAATAAAAATAAAAAAAATCTTAATCGTTTATTCCCAAAACAAAATAAACACATACTCCACTCAAAACAAAAACACCGTAAAGTTATTATTTTATTGGGTATATTATAAAATATCATGTATTGTTATTTTATTGGATTTATTATCATGGAGTTACACTAAAGTTACAATACACCTTATCACACACAAAGTAGATTGACTAAAGAACATTTACTCTACTAAAAAAAAAACTAACTTCGTTTCATTTCTCCTTCGTACAAAACAAGAGAAAATAAACTCTCATGTGGTTATTCGTTAGTTTCCTTAATTATAAATAAATGTAAGAGAGAAACAGAATAGAATGTAAGAGAGAAACATAATAGAATGTAAGAGAGAAACATAAAAGTAAAGAGATGGTTTTGATTGAAATGATAACTAAAGTTAACAACATGTATATTATATACAAAATAAAAATGTATACTTATTAAAATAAACATATCAGTATGTTTTGAAGACAAAAGGTCCATGAGGTTATCATTCTCAATAAATTTGATTAATCTGAAAGGTGCATATTTATTTCTACTGTCATGGAATGCGACTGCTATTTTTTTTGTATTGCTTTAAGCTTATATGGTTGTAAAGTATGGATGCCTTTAATCCATATTATCATTATGGAATGATACTATTATTATGGAATTCATAATTGTTGATGTTAGGAGACAGTAATTTTGTTACATATTTATTCGGATTGGATTGGATTTCATTGGATTGGATATTTTAATTGTTATTTTTTGTGATGGCTAAATAATGTAAACGAATACGAATATTATCCAAATCCGAGGTATCCGAGCGGATACGAATATGGATAGTTGTTTTAACTATTCGGGCGGATACGGATACGGATAGTACATTCAGATAGCGGATACGGATATGGAAAACATGGTATCCGATCTGAATCCGTCCGTTTACCACCCCTACCTATCGACCTTCCTCCTATATGACTTCCATAAATCCCTTCATGGAGTTCGTGCAGGACTTGCTCGACGTCCTATGGGTGGCCTCACTGGAGGTAGGGGCCACTAAAAGATATTTTATGCAGTTTTCCCTCAGGAGATAAATAAAAGAGAATAACCTTGATTCTTATCTAATATGCTATCTTCCTATTACTGCATAACTTATTATTTTGTAAATAATCTATAATGGTATATGTGACACCCCGACTAATTGAATACCGGGTAGCTACTCCTTTATTAAATTAATGCAAAATGCCAAGTTGGTTCAGTTAATAGCATCACTGTCGAAAACATTTTAATAATTACTAACCACCTAGTATTTGAAAAGTGAGATGTCCATTTTCATTTAAATCCGATTAACATGCAATAATAAATATAAAAGGTTGACATAACCAATCACAGTAAAGTCACAATAGAATAACCAACCAATATAATAATGAGTCTGGAGGAAATACTCCTCTCAACAATCCCAATAATGAAAAGAATAAACAAGTCTGCATCCTGAATTAATTACAAACCAAAGTCTGAATAACTGAAAAATAACCTCCTCTAAAGGAAAAGGATCGACATGCCCAACAGCGTAATAAACTCTGATGAAGGAATCAAGATCGAAGATGGATGCGTCTACTATCAAGGCCCTGTAACTTCCACAGCAGCTACAGCTCGTCACCTGAATGAAATTTCTATGCATGGTGTCCTTGTGGCTGGGCACCTAAAAATGGTTTTTACAAAAGATATATTTGAAAGCAAACGGGTCAGAGCCTGAATGTGGAGAATATTTTAAAAACAGCAAATGCTTTAATGACATTAAAACAATGAATACAAAATACATGTTAGTGACGTGAACTCACATGAGCTCCTCACCTCTCAACTAATGTGCACTCCTAACGCATCCATAGCCCGTACTAGTTATGCTACTAACTAACTAGTCTAATACAAAACCTGGCTTCACTTTATAGGTTTAAGGGTTTATTCATGTAATTAAAGTATACCATGTATGTGCCTTATTTCCCTATTAACAACCTTTTATTATGTGGAGTTCTTATTTTAATCTCTATTAAAATAGCACAAGTATACACATCGTTACTTTACTAAGTATTTCATTGAACATTATTTGTATATTATTCGCATCATAAATATACATTATAGGCACCCCTAGTCTAGGCTACGGTGCACATACTCTGCTATCTCATCCCGGTACATCACGTACATAAGGATTACAAATTCCGAATCTCTCAGGAATAGTTAGAATAAGCACAACACAAAAAAATAGAGGCGAACATAATTCAACATATCCATGGGTCACGTACATACCTACGCTCCATAGTTAGCTGACTTATTAACTCAAAAATAAGTCATTCTAGTATTATGTTCTTAAGGTACCAATCTAAATTCCTCCGTAGGCACACAAAGATTAGTTGGCCCAACACGAACGACAACCTCCGTGATAACAAGTATGGTAGGTATGTCATACACATAAGTCATATACTAAGCATTCACACGTCTTAGATATCTTAATATTAATAAAGGTATATTCTACATCCCTATACCATTATTCCAATTTTATGCATTTTAAGTATTCCGATAATATATAATGTAGACTGTCGACACATCTCACATCCGAGTTTCTTATACTTAAAACCTATCTCAAAGAGGTTACTAAGTATCCTATTATTTCCACATTTAATTTCATTATTCTTAAGGTCATTATTTCTGCCACAAACCTCATTTCATTAAATCATTCGAATTTACTCTTTTAACCCTAATATTATCTCACTCGTCGAGTTTTATTGGATTTTAGACAACTATCCCAAATTAAATTCTAATTAAGGTCCGATTTCACAACCATACCTACTGGTCTTCCTTAAGCCTAAGAATACTCACAAAGTCTCCATCAATAATTTTCTAGGGTTAACGTCCTTAAAATTTTAAATGGGAAGATTTTACTCATTTTGGGAAGGTCGATCGATCGACCATATATGTTCGATCGATCGATGGTGATCGATCGATCGACCTATGAATGTCGATCGATCGAGCGCACCAGTTAGGCTACGGACTGCTTCGTTTTGCAGTCCAAGTTTCTCCCCAAAACTCCATTATAATGCATGAAACTCTAATCTAACGTTATAATATCATCATACAAGCATCCTACAACATTGTTAACGTTCTAAAACCAATAAATCATCAACCAAGGGCTTTATTTGGATTAAAACTTCATCAAGAACCCTAGTTTTCTATTTCTTTCAAGAACAATAATAATTCTCTTCTTAAATCCGTTTTTAGATCATCAAGGGTTATATTTTGAATTCATAATTCGTCCAGAATATGTCTACATGCAAATCCTAACATGGTATATAAATATACATTCCTCACACACTTGGTCACCACTGATAACTAATGCTAAATTTGGATCAAGATATCTTAGTGGATTAGTAGAATCAATCATATAAAAACTGGTAACTAATACTAAATTTGGATTGATATATCTAAGTGTATTAGTAGAACTAATGAATTACAATAACAAGTTAACTGAATGATTAAAAATATCATAAGTTGATAAAAACAAACACGTTTTATTCATACAAACTGTATTATATTCAAATTAATTATAAAATGCAATATAATCATTCAACTAGACGTTTTCCCTTAGCTTTGGAAGATGATTGCACTCTTTCAATACTAGAAGGAAGATCATCCAGCGTATAAGGAGAATTGATAAAGTTAAAATCTTGAAGCATCCTTCTATTTTTGTTACTCGGCCTGTTGGGCAGATGAGGAGGTCAAACTATTTCAAGTTCATCATGTAAGTCATAATCCCCTAAATATTTCGGTATCAAGAATTGGTGAATTGATTCAATAGGAATACAGTTGACATCTAATTTGAATGGATGTTATTGGTAGTCTAAAAATCTAGTATCCTTCCAATACCAGAGTTCGCTATCTTGATCAACCTTCATCACAGTTAAGAAATTGGTCCAACCCCATTTATAACCTTCACGATTAGATTGAGCGAGGTGATTATCTATATGGCCCAAATCTTCATTGTAAACATCCATCCATACATCTCTGGGTTGTTTATGAAATTGGAAGGTTAATCTTTCAACTTGATGTTGAAGTTTCTTCTAAACCTCATCCTACATCTTCAACTGAGAGGATTGGTCGGCAAGGGCTTTGTCTTTAGCTTATAGTTTTAAGGATAAATCAGTAACCGCTTGACTCTTCACCTTCAGTTGAGAAGCTCAATTAGCTAAAGTTTCCTTAATCCTAATATGTTCTATTATTGGTCGGTTATCTCTTTGCCTAGAAGATGATGCATGTTTGGATTTTTTCAAAACATTAATTTCTTCCCTCAATTTGGCATTTACCTCTTCTAGAAAAAGGCACCTTCATCGGCACCAGTAGTAAAAGACAGTTTTAAGGCCATAAGTTAATCATTCTGCTTATTATTTTCCTATTTCATAAGTTTAGCAATCTCTTTGGCTTCATCAACTTCACGGTTCAATAAGAACTCCTTCTTCCTGATTACAGAGGCATATTTTTCTAGTTTTTCCTCAAAACCCCAACCTTCACCCAATGCCTTATATTTGGGTTTGTAGTTAGCATACTGAAGATCTTTTCTTTCGTTATGCTTTGCTTACAAATCTTTAATCATCTTAAAGTATGGAACATTATTGGCCACAACCCGATCAAGAAGAAACTTGAGATAAGTGTATTCATCCTTCACTCAATCAGAAACGTCTGTGCAGAGTAAGTTTGTTAATTCTTCCTCAGTTAGGTCCAGGTGACCTTCTTTAAGGAGATTGTTACATCGCTTGAGTAGGTCGGATGGGAGGCAATTTTTTCTATATTGTTCATAATCTAGAAAGATAAAGTAATAACTAATCAACAATAAAAGTAGAAGACAAAGTAATAGCCGAGGAATAATAAATGACATGTGAATTGAAGGAACAGTTCTTTCATTAATAAATTAGAAATGTTACAAATACATTAGAACAGAAAAAAAAAGATAACAAAAGAAGATTGCAAAATCAAAAAACCAAAAGTCGAACAAGTCAATATATTCTTCTTATCCTTTTCAACGTCAAAAGGAGTAACTGAGTCCAAAATAACTTTTCCTTTCTCAAAAAGGGGGATAGCAGGATCCAAAGTAGCTTTGTCTTGGTTGATAGAAGGGGTAGTAGACTCAATCACCAAAGAAGATTCTCGAGAACCAAATCATCCTTAATTTCATCATCAAAGTTGGGAGGATAGGTAGGTTCATGCCTAAGAAAAGGATCAGAATCCCAGTAGTGCCGATTTCCTTCAACGCTATCGACAAACCCTCCTTAAAGATTTTTTTCTTTGCATACCCAATTTGCATATAGTTAGAAGATATGGATTTATTCCAACCCTTATTGAAGGATTCTTCCATATCCTTATTCCTCTTGTCCTTATAGGAAGATAGGTATATTGTCATCTTGGCTACTTGACCTTCAGCAGCCTTTGCCCATAAGTTAGCTTGAGCAGAGGCTAATGCAGCCATAAATAAGTCATTATCAGCTTTATACTGAGCTTCTTTGGAATCCTTGATTTTCTCTTCCCATGTCTTCTTCTCTGTCTCCAAATCTTGTAGGGAATCCATAACTGGTTTTCTAAGACCTTCAACGGCCTCCTATACTACTCCTTAGGAACATAACAAATCATCCTTCTCCAACATTTGGTTATAATCAACCAAGAACTATAAGAAAAACTCAAGTCAGTATAATTCAAAGAAGACATGAAAAGTATCTGACCATCTTCAGACATGGAAACTTACCATGGCTAAGATTTGGATAGCTCTTACTGACAGTTTTGGTCGGGACATGGATGCAATAACAACCTTGTGGTCTAGAAGTTTTCCAGACTTGATCAACTTCCTAAACAGGCTAGTACTAAAAGCTACAAATCAGCTAGCAATAGATAAAACAACACCAATCAAATATTGTTGATCGGCATTAATAATTTTGTTAACCTGCTTATCAGCATGACCTCTCTTTAGTCTCTTCAAAGGGTACTCCTCACCCTTGTTGGTTGGGGGCTTCTTACTAACATGAATCTTATTTTTCTGGGAAGCGGTATCAACTTGTTTCTTAGCACCAGCTACAGAGTCATCCTCTAAAAGGTTGGGAATTTTTCTCTTGCCCATACTAACAGCAAGTGAGAGATCGAATTCAAGAGAGGTAGAAGTACCGGCTTCAACAACAACTCCAATAGATCCACTGGCAGAGGAAGTAGATACTAGGTCTTCCTCCATGTCAATTATAATTTATGGAATGTTAACTAATTGGTTGAGCTGCAAAAGAAGTGATGGAAGTTTTATAATTCAGCAACACAGAGGCTGATCGGGCATGATCTTCTTCAGTTCTCTAATTAAGACCCCATAAGAATTTCAGCTCCTCCAAATTTACTTCAACATGCTTGGGACACTTTCCCTTACGTTCCTTTGCAAAAAAGTAATAAACAGTAATAATTAGTATACATCGTATTGGAGATAAGTAAACATGGCAAAAATTGAAATAATAACCTATCCTATTCCCTGATTGAGGGCATTTGGGAAGCTGATAAGCCACTCCACCTTCATGCGGGGCATGTTACCAGTTCTTAACAATTAAAGCATAACTCCAATAATCTTTATTGGAGTCAGGAAAATTCAATATTAAAGCCTTATTGACCACTCTGGTTTTCAGATAATATGTATTTTCCTCTGCAATTGCCCAATAATAACATAACATAATCTTTGGAATCCCATAGAGTTTGTTCAATCTATTTACACCATTAACAATTCTCTAAGTGTTGGGAGCCACTCGTTCTAGGACAACGTCAAAATATTGGAAAAAATGAAGGATAAAAGGGTTTAGTGGAAATTAAAAACCACACTCTGCTATAAACAAAGTGGGAATCCAGTGACTTTCATCCAAGAAATATACATCTAAAGGGCTATGAGGAACTTCCAATTCGACCCAAGATGAAATTTTATGCCCTTACTTAAATTTCTCTAAAGACTCATCATCAACTATGTAAACTGTGGCTTCGAAAGAATAAAATGAAGAAAAATAGAGAAAAAAAAGAGTTATTACAGAAGATTAAGGATTCAGTAAGAACTGTCAAAATAAAGGAAGAACGGTGGCAAATGGTCGAGCAAAATCTCAAAAATGGTTGCTATAGTTCAAAAATTTGGGGTAAAGAAAAACCTACAAACGCCTCCCGCCTTATATAGGTTACCTAAAAAATAGTGAAATAAATGATTAAACATACCCACAATTGACCTTCTGTTGGCTTCATGATTCAGAAGGTTAAAATGCCCATTTTCCCTTTGGCGGTTCACTAAAATTCAAATTATTTGTAAAAATTGCATTTTCAAACAGTGCCATTGATTTTTACAAGTGTTGGAGGTCGGCAACTGACTAAGCATCATGAAAATACTCCGAGGTACTTCTAGAATCAAATTATCCATACTTTCATGCAAGCCCCAAGCATGGAACATTGGGGGCTTCTACTGATGCAAAAAATTATCCACCTATGTGGACCAATCAGAAGTGAACATGTGTCCTCCTACATGGCCAAAGTCCTAATCAGCAAGAAGTAAAACTTTTGACTAGCACATGGAATGCCGACCAACACAAAGAATGTCGACCAATAGGATAACGAAGTGTCATCATACTAAGGGTAATACTACACGTGGTTTATACAACCAATAATCACAATTATTATGTAAAGATGTAAATGCTTAATTATATAAAAGCACTCCATCCCTTGACATTTCAACCCTTGACCTTCGGGTCACTATAAATTTCTTGTATCCCTTTCATTAAGGGCATGGTCGAACGAATTCTCGGATACTCTTATCTACAAGAGTACCTAGCTTTCTATAACCACACAAATCAATGAAATAACAGTGGATGTAGGCTTTATTACATAACTGAACCACTTTTAAAAACTCTTTCTTTATTTTACTACAAAATATTTTATCTGTGATTATTAAATTTGATCTAGTCTACTTTTTGAGATCAACAACAACCTTCTCACAAACCTCTCAGAACCTATACAAACTTCTCATACGCCAAGACCTTATCTTGAATTTCTTAAAAACCCCACTTAATTGTCTTTACCTATCCCATAAGGAACCCAAGAATACCATTCTTCAATCAGTGATATGACTCTAGAAGCTTGGATGAAACTGGAACACCTATTTACAAAGAATTAAACATTACAAGCAATCTTTGATCAGTCCCCTCTAATGAAATCTTATCATCCACTCTCTTCCACAACCACTTCAAGTAATCCCTCGATAAGAAACCCATCCTTCGCAATAGATTGTGATGAATGGGTAGATGGTTGATGATGCTATAATAATTGAACTAATATCATCCTCAAAGACTTAGTCCACTCCTCCACGGGAAGAAGTTGTCTATGCATGATGGAATGATTTACAACTATCCTATGTGGTGTAAAGCCGACGTGGAAAGTAGAAAGAGGTATGATGAAGACCCACCGACTGTACGTATTAGTAATCACCTACTTACAAGACAGGTTGTAAGCTCCCCCACGACGCTAGAGACCGATGAAGATATTGAGCCCCATGATTTTAATGCTAGTTTACCCAGTTTTCTATCATTGGGGCAAAGATGAAGAAATATTGAGAAAAAAATTAAGAAATCCCGATAGAGGGTAGTCAAGAGGGTTCGCAAGGCATAGTATCTCACATAACCATATGATTTAGCATGATATGAGTCCCTTGCAAGAAGTCGTCCTAACCTCCGTTTAGGTGTGTAAACCATTTAGGGTTTCTACAGCATTATTACAGCTCGATTACAGTGGTAAGATATCCACATCACTATTGTGGATACCTGGGGGTCAACCATCAAATCATATTTCATCAAAAGAATCCTGAAAATCTATCCCAAGGCTATCATGAAGGTAAAGTCATTATCAGTAATAGAAAACTCTTTGTAAGTCAAACGCACATCATTAAGGCCAAATGGGAAGACGTGGTGTTCAGTTTACCAGAATTGAACCACCTCTTCCAAAATATTCTAGTCTATATAGAGATTAAATTAAAGGGGGGACATGATGCAAGCAGAAAGCTTCATAATTAATGACACAGAGGCATATGTCCACTAATCATTCAGAGTAACCTGAAAAAGTTTCGGATATCGAATGTGACATTTCATAAAAAGAAGAAGGATTGAAAAGGAAATACGTGAGGTGTGATGATGAAAACCACCATTAAAGTCGCTTTTATACTATAAATATCCATAAAAGACAAGTCATTCAAAATGTTGCCAAACTTTCTTATTCCTAAGTGCCCCGAAGCACACAAAAAAATGAAATAAATGCAAAGGAAGTGATTTTGACTTAACCCTTATGCCGATAGGCATGCCAAGGGGTATGTTGATTGGCAATCCCCCTTTTTGGAAATTCCCTACTTTCCTCTTTTTGTACATTACTTCCAAGATAAAGATTGTTTTTACTTACGAAAAATCAATGTTCGAACTCCCCTTTTATTTGTTTCATTTTATCTTATATTTTGAGTAAGAGCATAAACAATAAATTAAAGTACATATATAGTAAGCCACTAAATCAAGATAATAAAAAAAGTGCATCTTATATACTAACTTGTCAACAATAATTACATGTTTCATAAAGGTACGGTAGAAAAAGAAAAAAAGAAAAAAAAGATAAATTGTGACACAACCCGAACCCTTCAAAATCTCATACCCTCCCCCCCCCCCCCCCCCCCCAATCGGGCATACTAGTGGACAAGATTCCCCGACAATGTGCGATAGACCCCTTACTCTAAAAAATGGAGCTATCCTCAAATGTAGTCAATGGCTCCAAGTAAAAACTAGCCAAATTTGTTACGTAATCTGACACTAATGCCTTCCAATCTTGAATATTCTACGGCCAGGTCGTCGACACAAAGATAGACTACAAAAGTAACCAAATCACCAAAGTCAAGTAAAGTTATTATTGAGAAGAAGGAAATAAAAAATGGAAAAGGAGAGAAATAATGTCATACGTTTCTTCGGAGATCCTCCTCGGGGAGACTCATGAGTACATCTATTGTCGTATGAGGTCAATGAGGCATCGATATCCCATCCCAACTATGCACTCAAATATGCTAACAAGGAGTGGAAATGTGGTGAAATAGAACCTCGTCCATTGTTGTAGTCCTGCCTCCCTCTATGCTATGGCCTAATGCTACTCGAATGATAATACCCCTCCCCAATCTTATTGCAGGTGGAGGAATGTTATCAACGTCACAAATACATTATGACATCCAACTAGTAACAAAGTCCAGGTAAACGTAGCCCTATGTCATATTATTATAAGTCATGTAGAGCTCGCTGTCCATCATTGTCACCCTGGCCTGATCAGACATCTCCTTCACTCTCCTCATATACTCCTGAGGCATCGATGGGGGTAGACCTCCACCTTAAAATCCATAAACTTCTACACCACTCTCTCTCCGAGGAACAAAACGTACCCAATATTGTGTGCCATCAACCTCCTTATCTAAGTGTCCATACCCATAGCCCTTACGACACTCAAAGATAAGCGCCAAGGGTATAACGTCACCAATTTTCTCCGCAAAAATTAGTATCCTACCAAAATTCAAAAAAAAAATTGACGCCACGGAAAAGACAAGAATAAAAGGCTTATCGGATTACTCGTTTGGGCATTTAACACCGCCTGCACATATTCAATGACAAAGATTATTTTGAACACCTATTCGACTTCCTCCACCTATACATCCTAGAAAAATCTCTCGACTCACATGACTTTCGAGACTTCAACCCAATGTTGTCCCTTATCACCTCATAAAACCACATCTACGGAAGGCAATACAAATTTCAAAATAACGAAAGTGAGATAACTAGAAAATAAGATGAAATTGTATCTAAAAATTACTTTCAAAGATACATGGGTAAGATGAAAGTCTTTCGGTAGCACCGATTGAAAGCATCCAAAGAAGCATAGAGGGACATTAGCATAAATCTCCCTTATTAATATAAATGGATCTACGAAATGATCATCATAAATGGAAATACGATAGATAGAAGACATCATTGCTCGTCCCCACCATAACCCTCCTAATAGAAGTGGAATAAATAAATGGGATCCCTGCCTCAGCTATCTCCTATCAGTCCCATCAATCTGCCCAAAAATTAGAGTCTTTATTAACAAAATATATGAACAAAAAACCTTGACACAATCCTCCCTATATCACCCAAGGCTTACCATACTGTAAAATTTGAAACGCATAGGGGAGATTCACCACAATTTACTGACCCACACATTCCAGACTCATCAGCTAGTGAAAATCGAAAAGAGTAACCATCATCCCCCCGATGCCCAAATGGAATGTGTGGGGTCGTACGCCATAATATCTCACCTAATGCACAAAGTACCATCGTGGAACGTAGTGTCTAATCCAAATCCCCCACTAATTGGCCAAACCTAGTAGATCCACCATCAATCAAATATCCATAGAGAGGTGGTATCAGACCTCCTTCATTCTAATCGACCCCTATGAGAAAATGTTGTAATTAGCCATGTCAATCTTCATAAAATCCAAAAAACCTTTAGTATCCCAAGGTTAAAAAGGGAAAAGAAATCGAATAATGTAATCCAAAGTGCAAATAATTACATAGCCATTAGGGTTCTTCACCATCGCAGAATGATGATGTATCAACTCCCTCTACAAAATCTTCTCATCAAGAATAATCTCCATACAACTCCAGTGTATGAGATTTGTACCTTATTCCTTGCAATTTCCACGCCTTTGGGACATGAACAGAAAATAATTGATGGATGTTAAATTTTAACTATCCTTGCGGCCTTTATGAAATTTTAATTGGGATTTTATGTCTTAAAGTTCGCATGTGGAATTTTGGCTATCTTTTAAGTGAGTGGCCATGTCATTTAAATGAGAAAGTGTCTATCATTCAAACGAGGTTCAAATGACCATCTAGAAACAAAGACTTGAACAATTTCCATTATTCTCTAGAATTTGGTCAGAATGCCCTTGATCGAATGAGGCCCGTTGCAATTTAAATGAGGTATATTTTCCTGTTCAGACAAATTGGTGTTTTAACCCATTTTTAGACTATATTTGACTCCTGCTAGAATTTTTATTCTTTAAATGAGAGGGGATCTCATTCTAAAGAGGTCCAAAGTCATTCGAACGACCTTAAGAAATTCATAAATGTTAGTAGATTTTAATATGTTGTACCAACATGAATCGTTGGATTGAATGAGTTGTTGAGATCTTGGTGACTCAAATCGAAATGTGGTTTAATAGGGGGTTGGACCATTGATTAATAGGCTAAGTGTTTGTGGGTTTAAATAGAGAGGAGAGAGGATGAAAACGCCCATACATTCGATTTTTTAGCTCTCTCTCTCTCTCTCTAAGCTACACTCTTCAATTTTCAACCCATTTTAAACATCCCGAAGGTTCCTCATTCCATCCCAACCTTTTCCACTCTCTTCCAAAGCTAAATACACCCATTTCGATTCTAATTCGTGGAAGAAGTTGGGCAGAAGAAGTCATTATTGGATATCTCTTGAACAAGTTGTAATTTCTTAAAGATTTGTAGTTTTTAAGAGATTTTAAGTCATTCCATTTATTATCTATTTTTTAAATATGAGGTAGGATTTTCCTCTAAATATTTTCCAGATTTAAATTTATTAGGATGCATGCTAAATTAGTTTGGTTTTTGTAATAATATTTTATAATATGTTCATTTAAAGTTTTGAGAAAACTAAGTTTAAATGGATTTTTGAAGAACAAATGGTATTTTAATCTTGAAAGTATGGACAATAGGAAAAATATGTTTTTCACAAGATTACGATAAACAAAGGATAAAAAAAGGTAATTTTTGTAAAATTAGAGGGTCCTAGGGGTTGGACTTCCATATTTGATCTTATCAGTCTATTTTGTGAAAAAACGAATAAAGGAATGAAATGTCATAAAACCAATGAGTGTGAAGGAATAATGTGGACATTGGTAAGAATTTCAAAGAACATTAATATGGACTCGAATGAGACCGAAAAATAATTAATAAGGACCTAGAGCATTAGGGTTAATGACCTAAAATCATCGGCCAGAGCATATGGTATCACAGCTGACGGTGAGGAGCCCATGATGTATGCCATTATTGGGAGGATTCTGAGAAACGATATTTAAAATAAAAATAAATTGGTTGGGCCTAGGGAATGTAAATAAGACAACATAATAAAAGGGATAAAATGGAGACTAAAGAATGAAATAAGATTACGTAGTCTCTAGACCCAACAAAGGGTGGCATAAAATGGTTAGTGTGAGTTTGAGTACATCATTCAAGTGCAATGCATAATAGTTGTATCGATGCTGGCTAAATTCATAAATGGTTTTACAATTTGTTAAAAATACATGTTATATGTATATTACTTTTTATACAAAATGTATATCTTATATTTTCACACCCTACTCAGTGTTAGCTCATCCCTGCATTTCATGCTACAAACCGCCTAGGTACACCGAGTAGGGATGTTGGCAAGGATGCTAGTAATTCCCCTTAGGGCAACAATCATTGTTAGAAGCTCTACCATTGCATTTTAAACATGTGTTTTTAGAAACATTGTATTCAGAATACTTTAAACCATTTTTATTCGGGTTGTGGGCCAAGCATTTTAATAATACAAGGAAAATCATGATTTATTTACTATTTCCTAATCATAGTTGGACTCAATGGATTTTCAAAAATAAACCGTGTTAATCATTTTAACCACTAAAAGTGATCACTTATTTCTTAAATTAAAATCGATAATTTGATCTGTATAAAATGGTTAAATTAAAGAATTTTTCTTAATTAATAAAATTGGACTTTCCCCCTCCTCCTATAACTCTTTGGCTCGATGTGGGTTGACCCAAGGATGACCCAAATTGGGGTTTGGGCATTACAAATGATCTTAGAGCAATAGGATCCTTGGGTGTGATGGAGTTCCTTACACCTTCTTCGTACATTCCATATACATTTTCGTTGTAGTTGACTCCTTAGTTACTTTTTTAAGTTAATTGCTTCCTCTATCGCTTTCATTTTGTATCATTATGTATTCAACTCTCCTTTCTTATGTAGACGACTACACGTCGCGATGGAGCTAGAGAAATGGGGAACAACGAGCTCAAAAACATCGAACAGGTTGTGCATCATCTTTTAGACTACCTCTCTCAATAGTACCGAGCCAACCGTAGTGGGAAAATTGATAATTCCACTTCATGCTCACTTTTGAATGCGTTTAAGAGGCTGAAACCACCCACCTTTAATGGTGCAGCTTGCCCAGAACTGGGAAGGAATAGATATATGAGGCATTCATGATATGGATATTCTTGACGTGCCAAATGCGAACAAAGTTAAGATAGTGACCTTCCCATTTACAGAGTGGGCACAACGCTGCTGGAGTGACTACTCTGCTCGTATGGGAGAGACTATAGATTGGGATAACTTAGAGGTCACATTTCTAGACTCGTACTTTCCCCAGGAAGTCAAACATGCCAAGAAGGACAAGTTCCTTCATCTGATTTAGGGGAAGATGTTAGTGAATGAGTACCAGGTCAAGTTTGAGAGTTTGTACAAATGCGTGTATGTAGTGCAGAAGGATGAGGCCAAAAATATAAGACTATTTAGTAAGGTCCTTAACCATAATATTTGGCAGATCATGGTTAGTTTGGATCTAACAAACTTTAGAACTGTGGTAAATAAATTCATTAGGCTAGAGATAGAGGTGGAGGATGTCAAAACCATTTGAGAGAAAATGAGGGAGTCCATTGGGTCCCAGGGCAGTGGTCATAATAAGTTCAAGAGCATGACTCGAGGATTCTTTCCAAAGTTGAAGGCCGCTATGGTGGTTGGCTCATCATTTACCTAATATACCAACTAATATAGGACCATAGCCCCTAATGAGAGGACTTATATTATATATGAGTCCCCTAATCACTTAAAAAGGGATTCTCCACAGAGATCTGCAGGTAACACGCAGGACAGTCCATAGACTATCGACTATGTATCGAACATAAGTTGTAACTAGACGAGCCCCACTAAGCAATAGAAGTTTTCCTTAGTGTATCATAAGCCAACGTGGCATAGCATGGAAATTTAACATCTTAGTGAGGGCCAGAGCAATCATGGGCTAGGTCAGGTGCCCGGTGTCCAGAGTAGAAGATTTAACCCTAGATGCGCCTATGCCATGTCACAGTGTGTATCCCCTTTCGTTAATCCATTCATGATAGAAGGTATGATTCGACTATTTATCACTTAGGTCAAGGCACTTTTTGATTCAGGCACATCGCGTTCAATTATCTCAAGATCATTAGCATTCAGGTTGGGTTTACAGGTATATAACTTTTTCCCCCATTTTCGTAGGATTACCAGTTAGTAGAGGTATAGTTTTTAATAGGTTCTCCTGTAGTTGCATTATTATGGATGGAGATTATGTTATGGAGTACGATTTGATTCTCATGGACATGGATGGATTCGATGTGATCCTCAGTATGGATTATTTATTATGTTTTGACACTACCAACAAATTTCATTGGCATAGTGTCTCAATATCTCTTCAAAATAGAACTCATCATATTTTAAGTAGAGAGAAGGAAGTTAGTTATCCTTTCCAGTTTTCCACCGTGCAAGAGAAGAAATGGAACTTTGGTTGGTTGAGGAGTATGGTGGCTCAGGATGAACCAGATGGTATATTTCTTGACTACCCAATAGTACAGGAGTTTCCCGACGTGTTCTCAGGTGATCATCTTAGTTTACCCCCACACCAGTAGGTGGACTTTTTTATAGATATGGATTAGAGGGTCTTATCTATATCTATACCACCTCACAGGTGGCTTCATTGGAATTGTAGGAGTTAAGGGTTTAGTTGGAGGAATTAACCAAAAGGTCTTCATTTTCCCTAGTGTGTCACCTTGAAGAGCTCCAGTCCTCTTTGCTAAGAAGAAGGATTGATTCTTATAGTTTTTCATCAATTACAAGCAACTGAACAGGATAACACTGAAGAATAAGTACCTTATGCACTGCATCGATGATTTGTTATACTAGTTACATGGGGTGGGTAGGTTTTTGAAGATTGGACTTTGATCCAAAAATAATTAATTTTATGTCAGAAAGGAGGACATTCCAAAAGAGGTGTTCCAAACTCGATATGGGCACTATGAGTTTGTAGTGATGTCGTTCGGTTTGATGAATTCCCTATTAACAATCATAGATTTGATTAACCGTATCTATATCCCCTAATCAGATCGATTTGTAGTGGTCTTTGTGGATGATATACTGGTCAACTTGACATTAGATGTGCACTACAAGGACCACCTTTATATGATGTTGTAAGTTCCCAGGGAGAATAAGTTGTACATCAAAATTAGTAAGTGTGAATTTTGAATGGATGAGGTCAAGTTCCTTAGCTATGAGGTTTTTGAAGAGGGAATTTTCATCGACTCTTCCACTATCGAGGCCATTTTGAATTTGGATTGGCCAAAGACTGTCATAGAGCTGTGCATTTTTTTGGGTTTAGTCGGTCACTACTGTAGGTTTATACAAGACTTATCGAGAGTTTTATTTCCTCTCAACCTGCTAATTAGGAGGGATGTGAACTTTGAGTGGTCTGAGAATTATGATTCAAACTTTCAGGAGTTTAAGCTTAGGTTGATTTTCGTGCCTATTAATTTCCTTTCGGAGAGTGGATATGTTATACCATGTTTATTGATGCTTTCGAGTTAGGACTTTGTGTGTTATTGATGCACAATGGTTAGGTCGTCGCTTATGCTTACCGTCAGTTAAAGGTTCATAGAGGAGCTACCCCACCCATGAGTTGGAGTTAGTCATTTTGGTGTTCAAACTTAAGAGCTGGAGGTGCTACCTATATAGGGAATGGTTTGATGTGTTTTCTGATCATAAGAGCCTTAATATATTTTCAAGTAGCGTGGCCTTAATCTTCATCCGAGAAGATGGATGGAGTTGATGGAAGATTATGACTTTTCCTTAGAGCATAATCCGGGCAAGGCTAATATGGTGGCCGATGATCTTAGTCGAAAGTACGGTCTTACTCTAGCTGGAATGAAGTGTTATCGAGCAAAGATGTTCGATGAATTGTAAGGTTTCGAACTGCTTGTCCAGCGAGTTTATGGCATGGTGCACCTTTGGGGTGTGCAGGACACTTATTCAATAGAAATTTCTATATGCTCAATCATGTGATCCTGAGTTCCCACATTACCATAACCGCATTTCGGGTGGTGAGGTGTTTGATACTTTTACCTTGGACAAGGATGGTTATGTGTGGCATAAGGGCATGTTGATTATCCAGATTATTTATGAGCTTCATGATGAGGTGATGGTAGAATCCCATCACTCGTGCTTCAACATATATTTCGATTTAACGAATATGTAAAAGGACTTCTAGTAGTCCAGTATAAAGAAGGATGTGGTGACGTATGTAGCCAAGTGTTACATTTGTCAGTAGGTGAAGGAAGAGAAGAGAAGGTTGGCATGGCTGTGGCAACCACTACCCATAGCAGAGTGGAAGTGGCAGCACATCATAATAGACTTCATCACAATTTTACCATGGTAAGAGCGTGGGAATGATGCAATGAGTATTATAGTGGATCGTATCACTAAATACCCACACTTCTTGCCAATTAAGGTCACAGATAGCATGGCTAAGTTGGCGAGGTTATATGTATAAGAGATAGTTTGACCTTATGGAGTTCCACTCTAACTCTTGGAGTTGTTTTGACTTCCAACTCTTCATTTCTTTGCCTTATTTAAAGGAGTCTTTTAGATTTAAACTCTTCATTTCTTTGCATTATAAAAGGAAGTCGTGGTCAACTCTTTTGACATACTTTTGGCACAAATTTTGGCAGCAAATATATTTTATATTCCTTTTCTTTTTATATACATATTGGCCCTTGAGATTTGTGAGTTCCAACCTTAGATTAGAGGAGTTCTTGGGGCTATTTTGTTGGAGGTTCTTGGAGGAGCTTTTGTAGATCTTTTGTGTTGATCTTGAGGATGTGATCATTGGTTTCTCATCATGGTTTGAGGTATGGGGTTTTACACAATATGCTCCTTAAATATCGCGAGTGTCATTCTCTTTGAATTCTTGTTTAATTGAACTCATATTTGAATTGATAAATTCATTGAAATCTGGAAAATAATTGTTGAAATTATTTTGATTCATGTGGTATCATTATATTGTTGATGAGCACGTTGTCATGAGATTTTAATATGGCACGGATGTTGGGCACCCGCCAAAATTCCTGTTTCCCGGGCTATGGCTTGATAAAGCATATACGGATGTGGTGAGGCCTGGTGACCCGGTTAAAGTGTTGTTGAGAAATTATAATGATGAAATGCTATTGAGATTTGCATTTTGATTTGAATATTCGTACTCGTGTTGTTACGTTTTATTCATCGCTAATATATATATTTGTTGAGCATCTTTCCTGTCGTATTGTGTACTTACCCATATTTTCTTTTAGTGGCAGGTTAGAGAGAATTTTGGGGTGCTATGGAGATTGATTTTAGTGAGGATTATTTGGGAAAGATTTGTATTATTTTGATGTATAGAGCTTTGGAGATTTTTATTTTATTTTTGAGTTAGTTGTAATTTTAATTCGAGAGATTTGGTATTTAATTTGAAGAGATTGAGCATGAGTACATCGTATCACCCTAAGACCGATAAGTAGTCAAAACGGACCATCCAGATCTCGAAAGACATGTTAAGAGCATGCATGCTTGATTTTCAGTGTAGTTGGACATAGAATATGCATCTAGTAGATTTTTCCTCAATAAAAGTTAATAATCAAGCATTGGTATGGCTCCCTACGAAGCTCTTTATTAAATTTCATGCCTCCCTCCAGTATGTTGGGAACATGTGGATGAGAAGTAGCTCACCAATTATAATTTGATCAAATAGATGATGAATAAAGTTCAAGTAATTCAGCAGAGGCTCATGAAGGCTCAGAGTCGGCAGAATAATTTTGGTGATAATCGAAGGATACCTCAGGAGTTTAATGTGGGTGACCATTTTCTATTAAAGGTTATATCTAGGAATGGAAAGCTTACCCCTCAATATATTAACCTTTTTGAGATCCTAAAACGGATTAGAGATGCATAACACTTGGCATTACCTCCTCAGTTATCCTGTGTCCATTAGTGTTCCAAGTTTTTATGCTAAAGAAGTATCTTTTAGATCCAAGAAATGTCATCAACTAAAACCACATTGAGTTGGAGCAAGACGTTACATTTTTTATGCAGTGTGTGCCCATTTTAGACTACGAGGATAGGGTCTAGTACAATAAAGTCATTCTGTTGGGACAGGTTTTATGGAAGTTACAACGTATTGAAGGTGAGAATTGGGAGTGTTATTTGGAGATACATGAGAATAACCTAAAGCTCTTTTCTTATCTTGATTCTTCTAATTTTGGGGATAATATCTCCTAAGGATGGGAGAGTATAACACCCACGCTCGATATTTTTACCTTATTCCTGTAATTTGCATTCATTTGGGCCATAAACTGAAAATACTGGATATATGTTAAATTTGAACTATCCTTGTAGGGGGTTGCCCAAAATAGCAAAAGACACTTAAGGGAAGGAACTAACGAGGCAACTCAGTGATGCAGCTCAGTGAGTAGGCTTAGTTTATTTCTCTTCTTATTTAGTCATGCTGTAACTTTTGTTTATATTGACTATGATGTAACGATTTTAAGGATGTAATGATTGTAATTATTCTATGTGAGGTCAAACGGTACTCGTGAGAGATCAGGCCTGGCAAATCCTGGGAGAGCTTTCATGGTCTATCGAACTACCTTGTTATGGGAACTTCAAAGGGACTTGGTTTGGAGGATTGAGAAGTGAGACATCGTTGGGTCTTATCCTGACCTCCTTAAATACACCTGGTAAAACACCGAGAGACATTTCACCATGGAAACTTGTGCGAAGAAACATTGAGCCCCTTCATATATTGAGTTTTGAACCAAATAGCCATCTACCTAATGTTGCATCTACTTTAGGTTATGTCACTAGACAGCTAAGCATTGTCTAAGCAGTACTCGAGTAAACCAATGTGGTATTGGGATTCTCAGATGGTTTGGTGAGACACCTCTGTGGTGACAGTCCTCTGATGCATAGTGGTTAGGAAAAAGGAATGTCTTGGCATTTAATTTTTATGACGTAGAGCTGACTAGTCCATCAGGCATTTAATGTTTTTGACGTAAAGTATAGGGGGAGTTTGTTCACAACTGTAAGGACTAAGGCATCTCAGGAGTGGTGTGGAGGGATATTTATGGGACTCAACCACCTCTAAGAGAAGATAGTTGTTTCTAGAGATCATTTACTTGAGAGAGAATATATTAGAGATAAGTTATTGAAAAATCAGAGCTCTTACTCACCCACCATTGTAATTTATTATAAATCTTTTAATAGGTGACTAGAGATCTTTGATGGGTTATTGGTGTGTTTGGCTTCCTGCCAAGGTGTATCTAGGGTTCTTACTCCTCTCTCCCTTTGACCGAGTTACTTCTGAATTTCCTTTATTATTGTTTGAGTTATACACGAGTGTGTTGTGAGTCCAATATTAGTGTTGATCAAATATAATATTGTGTGGTTACTTGTGTTCATTAAAAGAGTTTTTGGATTATCATTCATCACCATAGCTATAGGGGTTACACCTCAAATAGTATTTCTATACCCCCGGGCTATAAGGGGACTACCCTCTTAGATTTTTCGACTCTGCTGGGGAGGTATTCTAGTAAAAGTATGGTGCAAGATAATGTTAAATGTATCATAGATTTTGATGTCATTGAGCATAATGAAGAACAAGCTGTGAGGGAGATGGAGGATGCAAGGGATGGGGTTTCTTGAGTCGAGTTGCCCCCAGTTCAAACGATAATAGGCATCCCAAGGGGGACGCAAGCTTCCACTAGTTCTAGGATTGGACAGGAGCAGATGGCTCTTCTCATGGGTGAGTTCTTTGAGTTTCTGCATACTCCTGCCGCCATAATGATTTTGGGGTGATTTGACCCCAATTATTTTGTGACACCAATGGCGGCTCTAATAGCCCCATTAAGCTCAGCTCCAATGGGGACTGGTCCTACGAACATAGTAGCCACTCATGTCCTAGCAGTGAGTATCCTAGGCATGATGGGCATTCCACCTGCGGTGGGTACTCCAGGCGCAACGAGTATTCCACCGGTGGTTCCTCAGCCTATTACTCTAATCGCCGAAAAACATCAGTATTTGCCTTGGAGGAAATGAGGAAAGAAATGAAGAAAGAGAGGTTGAAAATGATAGCAGGTTCCTCATAATCAGCTAACAATGTAGCATCGGTATATGCCAATTTTTATACTCCTTATCCCCAGGAATACACCGATGAGCCTTACCCAAAGGAATCTGTAAGGACATATTTTTATAAATGTACGCCACAATTAATTATGTCATATACCGTTACAACCGTCGAAGAAGTTAATGAGCAATCTACATCAAGACGGATTCGAATATATCAAGGTTCCTCATGAAAAATCCTCCGCAAAGTTTACTTTGGTAAAGTTATGTTTTAAATACATTAACTTTGCACTTAGAGCTTTGAGATATTTTTACAAACTATTTTCTAAGTGACGGAGCGGACGTTTTCATCAAAATCTGAGAATGAGCAAATTTTCTAAGTCCTGTAGCGTTCCTCGATTTTGATGCCCAGGTCGTTCAAGCGAGATCTCATCTCGTTCGAGTGACATGGAGATGTCACGCGATGTCGTTCAAACGACACATGTACTTCATTCGAGTGATATCTCTTTTTGTTCTAACAATCGAGGCGACGCGGTTTTTTATAAATACTCATTAAATGGTCTTGTTTCATTAAGAATTCCCAGCGTTTTGAAAGATAGAAAACTGTGAATCTTCATAATTCTTTTGACTTCTTCTTTTAGGGTTTATATCCCTTTTGTTTTCAATTCACAAAAATCCCATATGCTTTGGTTAATTGTTTTGGTGTTCAAGAACACACTTTTCTTTTGTTCATTCTTTATGGGGAGAACTCTAAAACCAGAGAGTTTCATGCTATTTTAGAGGGAGTCCTTGTTAGGATTTTTAAACTGCGTATCGGGACTGCACGTCCTTGTGGTATAGCTGCGTGTGAACCACTGCTGATTTATTTATAGCCGTTGCTTTGGAGGTTTGACGAAGGCACCGTGCATTACTCTTGTGGGTGAAAGAAAGATGGTATTTAAGTCCATGGTCTTGTAAGCTTTTCAAAGTTGTAAAAATAAAAGGTTTTGCCCTTCGGGTATTTTTCCTGAAATTTGTGTCGCATGCTTTATTTATTTATGGTTTGACACACGCACACACTTAGTTGCATGTTTAGGGGATGATTTAAGTTTGTTTAAAAATAGACTCTAATTAAATATGGTTTAATTGGAAACTTCCAAATTTATTAATTTAATTTGGTATCACACACCATCCTCGCATTTTTTAAAATTGGTATCAGAGCAGGTTGGGCTAATTTATCGTGTATTCCTATTTTTTGCAAAATCGTGTGATACTGATTTTTTTTTTAAATCAGTTTTGTGAAAAATCGCAATTTTTCCAATGGAACATTCATTTAATAAGGTGCCTATTTTTTATGGAAAAAATTATGCCTATTGTAAAGATCGCATGAAATATAGTTTAAAAGCCATTGACGAGCGTGTTTGTTTGTGTTGCAAAAATGGGTGGACTCCTCCCACTGTCGCCGTTGAAAATATCACCTCTTTAAAATCGGTGTCGGCCTGGACTGAACATGATTTTAAAATATCTAATTTTAATTCACGTGGTTTGAGTGCTATTTCGGGAACCGTCACTCCCGACAAGTTCCACCGAATCATGACGTGCACCACGTCAAAAGTGGCTTTGGATGTTTTGAAATTGACACATGAGGGTACGAGCGCGGTTAAATAATCAAAATTACAAAATTTGTCCACCCAATTTGAGACTATCACCATGTCTGAGTCTGAATGCCTTGATGATTTTTATGCACGATTGATGGACATTGTAAACACCAATTTTAATTTGGGTAACGTCATTGATAACACGCGTGTCGTTAAAAAAAATTTGAGATCTCTCCTAAAACAATTCATTCCTAAAGTCATTGTTTTGAACTCTTTGGGAAATTTGAAATAACTTAAGTTGGAAGAACTTGTAGGACATCTTCAAACCTATGAGACTAACATTTTTCCCCAAACCATTAAGGCTAAGGATAAAGGAGTTGTTTTAAAGACTAATTTTAAGAAAAAGAAAGAAAAAATTTGTGATTCCGATTCTGAGGAGGATTTTGATTTTAAAGAAATGGGCTTGTTTACGAAAAATTTTAAAAAAATTCTCAACATGAACAAAAATAATTATCCCAGTAAGAAATTTTTTAAGAAAAATAAAGTGGCCAAAAAAAGCGATGAGAAAGAGAAGGAAAGATAAAAAGAAAAGGAAAGTGAGGAAAATTTAGAAAGTTTGATGCGTTTTGAGTGTGGAGGTAAAGGGCATAAGGCGTATGAGTGTGCCACTAGACTTAGGAGAGAAGAAAAGAGAGTGGCTATGCCTGCCACACTTAGTGATAGCGACATACATGTTTTTGATTCGGGTGATGAAAAAGAGCAAGATATATGTGTCGCATTATAGCTAGTCGTGTGAGAAAACCCAATTTGTCCCACAATAGTACAGACGAATGAGATAGTGATGATTTGAGCGCTTCAAGTGAGGGAGAAAGCGAGTGTGAAAGTGGAGATAAAAGTGAGCTCCAAAAAGTATTTAGAGATTTTTACACCGAGACCTTAAAAACAAAGAAGCATAATAGGGATTTAGGTAATCGAGTGTTATATTTGGAGAGAGAGAATGAGGTTTTAAGAAAGGAAAATGTGATTTGACCGACATGATGTCTAGTCTGACGACAAGTCTATCCCAACTTGAGAGTGATATCGAATGTGCCAGGGAGGTCAAAGTAAATTTTGAGAATGCACCTAAAAATGTTGAAAAGGTGGTTCTTAATTTCGATAAGGGTAGAGTTGACGGGATAGGAAAAGGTCATGACGGTGCTTCCACTTCTTTTTTTGCACCCAAGCCAATTTCCACTTTAGTGAAAGATTCACATGGCCCGAAAATTAACCCACCTAGGCTTCCCATTCCTATTAGAAGAGCGCGTCCTAGAGTTTTTGAAAGAGGTGTCCCTAGGCCTATTTATGTTTTTTCCCATTGCAAGAGGAGAGGACACCTCAGGGAATTTTGTTTTAAGTTAGGTTATGTGTCACGTTTTGCTACTTCACGTGTTTCTGCCACACAGGCACTCTTACATGATATTTTACATGCTCCTGGATACTATATGAGAGAGTTTTCACATTTAAGTGAGCAAGTTCAGTTTTTGGTCAAAACTTCACAAAATTTGATGGAGGTTTTTCATAAGTTATCACGACCTTTGGAAAACCCCTTCGCACCTAATGATTGAGGTTTGACTTGTTTGCTAGCATATGATGTTTTCCATGATGACATTATTTGCCTATTGCCGATATGTATCATTTGTGTATGTTTTCCATTTTTTGAAATTTTTGAAAAATACAAAAAGATTTTATTTTGATAAAATTTTTGAGAAAATCCAAAAAGATTTTGTTATTTTTCTTACACTGTTTATGGATGGACACTTAGGATGATCGAGTCACAATTTCATTCCATTTATCCATGTAATTATTTAATGGTGTTTTGAGACAATATGTCGTGTCATCTTTGTGCTTTATAATGTTTGGAGTCATTTAGATGTAATTAAGTATTACTTCCTACATGTTTGACTCATGATTTCCTTTATTGCACACGTGCACGGATTTGTTTGATTATTATACTTGTCTTATCACATGTTGGTTGGGTGTTTTCATCTCAGCCATGTCCTTAAAACGAATCAAGTGCAATAATGCGAATGTAATAAAATTAGTGCATGTAAGATCCATTGCCCGTGTGGAATTTGTTTAAAATAATGATGAGTGAACACAGGAAAGGGATGAGAGTGAATAATAATCACATCGTGATAGCCACCATTTGAAAATATCCCCCACAAAAAAAAATTAAGGCAATAAAAAGGTGAAATATGCCAAATATTAGGGTCAATAGGTTTTCTCTAAGTTGAGAATTTATTACCTCTTTAGATATAAAAAATTGCATTATTTTATACGAGGGAGTTTTGTATGGAAATAATTCAATGGGTTTGCACGTCCTTTGAAAAGTTCTCGAAACGGCACTGAATAGTTTTGGACGTTATTGGTGTGGAAATCACTTTGAATATGATTTGTTGATTTGCATAAGACGATGTCATCTAAATTCAACAATTTTTACACATAAGGATACTTTTGATATTCATTCGTTAGGAATACACGTATTCATCTTGCACATATGATTGATTAAGTTTATTTACCTATCGAATGTGTTCACACCCATTCATTCTATTTCCATGACTTGGTTGTTTGAGTATAAATCCAAGGTGTGTGATTTTTGGTATCTTATTTTTGTACGAAAAATTTGAAAAATAAAAAATATTTTGTTAAATTTTTGAGATACTCCTTTGCATGCGCATAGTTTGATTCACATTTGATATGCATTTTTGTCATGACACTCTATGTTTTGATTGTTTCTTCTTATCTGTCTATTTGGGGACATCATAAAAAGGGGGAGAAAGAATTATTATAATAGTATGGGGGAGATTTGATCTATTAATGATTTATTCTTCTATCATTTCAAACTCGATATGTCACGAAGGTATTTTCTTTATCTCATGGGTGTAGGTACAAAGATTGAAGATCGTTATGTTGCACACCCTAATGAGAAAAGCTTTAAATTTTGATGAAGATTTTTGAAGAACAGTTTGAGATCTTGAAAATTTGTACCTTTTCAGTTTTGAGATTTATGGGAGGGTAGATTTGTATAGCCATTTTGGTATTTGATAATTCAGATGTTTTTATGTATGTTCTGGCATAGACATAGGGGGAGATTTGTAAGGACATTTTTATAAATGTCCATCACAGTTAATTATGTTGTATACCATTACAACCGTCGAAGATGTTCATGAGAAATATACATCAAGACGGATCCGAATATATCAAGGTTCTTCATCGAAAATCCTCCACAAAGTTTACTTTGGTAAAGTTATTTTTTAAATACCTTAACTTTGCACTTAGAGCTTTGGGATATTTTTACAAAATATTTTCTAAGTGATGGAGTAGACTTTTTCATCCAAATTTGAGAATGAGTAAATTTTTTAAGTCCTGTAGCATTCCTCGATTTTGACGCCCAGGTCATTCAAGCGAGATCTCATCTCGTTCGAGCAACATGAAGATGTCGCGCGATGTCGTTCAAACGACATGTGTACTTTGTTCGAGTGAGATATCTTTTTGTTCTAACGACTAAGGCGATGCGATGTTTTATAAATACTCATTAAATGGTTTCATTTTCATTAGAAGTCCCAACATTCTGAAATACAGAAAACTATGAATCTACAGAATTCTTTTGACTTCTTCTTTTTGGGTTTTTATCCCTTTTGTTTTCAATTCACAAAAATCCCATATGCTTTGGTGAATTATTTTGGTGTTCAAGAACACACTTTTCTTTTTTTCATTCTTTATGAGGAGAACTCTACAACTGGAGAGCTGCATGCTATTGCGGAGGGAGTCCTTTTGAGGATTTTTAGACTACGTGTCTGAACTGCGCGTCCTTGTGGTATAGCTGCGTGTGAACCTCTACTGATTTATTTTAAGCCTTTGCTTTGGAGGTTTGATGAAGGCACCGCGCATTACTCTTGTGGGCAAAAACAAGATGGTTTGTAAGTCAATGGTCTTGTAAACTTGTCAAAGTTCTAGAAATAAAAGGTTTTGCCCTTCGGGGATTTTTCCTGAAATTTGTGTCGCATGCTTTATTTATTTATGGTTTGACACATGCACACACGTAGTAACATGCTTAGGGGATTATTTAATTTGGTTTAAATAAAGACTCTGATTAAATAAGATTTAATTCGAAACTTGCAAGTTAATTAATTTAATTTGGTATCACATATCGTCGTCGCATTTTTTCAGACTCCATTCCTCCCATCTTTAACAAATATATAGGAAAGGGAAGGAACTCGAAAGAACATATCAAATGTTTCATCGAACATGTGGGGGCTCAATACAACAATAAGAAGCTTAGGTTGAGGGAGTTTTCCAAATCTCAAACCGATAAGGCTTACACCTGGTACTCCCACATGGGAACTAAAAGTGTCTCAACATGGGAGGAAATGCATGTGTTGTTCGTCGACCCATCTAGGTAGGGAGAAGAAACATCCGGGGAAGGACGTTGTGGCATATGTTCGAAGGTTCAGGGAGAGATCCCTCGATCTAAGAGAAGAGGCCAAGGAGTCCAAATTTCTCTATCTTTGTGCTGAAGGTTTGCTCCCAGAGTACATATGTCATCTCATCAACGAAACACACAAAGTAACTTTCGTGGCTTTTCCAAAAGTCATAAGGAATATATCACTGGTTATTCGCCCAAATCCCGTTGTGGTGCCTGTGATGTTTAGGCCGCTGATACAACCCGTCGTAGCACTAGTCCAGCCCCCACGGGTTGTGTTAGCCAATGGAGAAAAAGTTGGCAAGAAACTAAAGAAGGACAAGAAGAGGATGTTTGGTAGGGACAGAAAGGACCCACCACCATTATCGTGCACTGTCGAAGAGGTTGTTAGTTGTTACAACGCCATGTTCCAAGGGGGAATGATATATGAACCCAAGGGCATCCCCACCGTGGAACTAGATGCTTCAACGAGAGATGATCCCAAATACTGCTAGATCCTTCGAAAGCTGGGTCACCCAATGGAAACCTATTTCACTATAAGGAAAATCATCAACGAGCACATGAAGACGGGGACTCTGCAGATCCCTTAGGTGAATGTTAACTCCAATTCCTTGCCAGCGCATGGGGAAAATCTGGTGGTGGCATATGATGAGGAGGCTAAATGAGGAGTGAGAGAACCGTATATCCAACGAGAAGACTTTGAGGATGCCTTAGAGGATTGTGCCAGGGGGATAGAATATGTGGTGATAGCTTACGATGAGTCTAGTGCAAGGGATGTGGAAGATATATACAGCTTAGAATGAGAATAGGTAGACCAAGGGTTGGAGTATCAGGGCGTTTCATAGTCACCCAAGTTCTCATGGTCCTATGACCAAGTGGGGATGCCAAAGGAGAGTCGATTAGAGATAACGCAAGTGATTCTAGACATTGCACGAAAGAATGTAGTACCATCGCTGAGGTGGAGGGGGACTATGGCCAGGTTGGTGAGGACGTTTTTGTCTAAGGTGACCTTTAGCGATGCTAATAAGGCTATGAGATTCCCACATGACAGGCCCCTGTACATAATGGCCAGTATTAACGGGGTGAGTTTTACAAGGGCCTTAATGTAAGGGGGAGTATCAATAAACATCATGCCTATCAGTTCATTCTAGATAGCAAAAATTCTATAGGAAAGATAGATACCAATGACTTTGGTAATTTGTGACTATAATAGTCAATCATCCAAGTCAATTGGATATGTGAACGTGGGGATTGTGATGGGGAACCTTACTTCACACATCAAATTCCACGTGATTGAGAGTGTTACTTATTATTACCTTCTGATAGGAAGGGTGGGAATGCACAACCATGGTTTAGTCCCTTTGACATATCATCAATGTGAGAAGGTAAATGTAAAAGGGACTAAAATCGTTATACGTGCGAAGAAGAAGCCTTTCACCACTGAAGAAGCTCACTTGGTTGACGCAGCTTTTTACACGGATATGGAGGAAAATTCCAGGGTGTTAACAATAAGGATGGAAAGAATGAGGATTCCCTCCATCAGAGAATGAATGGGACCCGTGAATAGAGACAGCGACGAAGGGGCAGGAGGAAATGAAGTGTCTGAGGAAGCTCACCTTACTAATCCTAAGAAATATAACCTCTTGAAGCAGCTCAGGGATAGAATAGGGCCCATGATGGATCCGATGGAGCATGAGGCTCAGTGGTAGGGCGTGATGAGCAGGTTTTTAGGAAGTAAACTGTCAAAAGTTTTAAGTGAAAGGAAGAGGAAGACAGTTGTTACGGTAAACAGGCAATACAAGAAGAAAATAACGGAGGATGGAAGGGTGATCATATATTTCATAAATTAAAACATATAATTTGATCCTTATGGATGGTCCAATTAAAGTTTTTTTTCTTACATAATAGAAATGGACTTTCCACCAACCCATTTAACTCCTTTACTCGGTGAGGATTGACCTGGAAGTGACCCAAACCCAGGTCGGGGTATTTCATTAAAAGCTTTTATACAAATTCTCAATTCCTAATTCCAATGGCACGGCAACACGCCATTCCAAACCCTCCTAATCATCAGTTGGAATCTATTTTTTGTCTAAGGTTCCCTCCATGAGTTCATTTGAATAAATAAAAATAAAATTGATTTCTATAAAGAGAAAGCAAAACATTAAATCGAATGAAGGTATGAGGGCCGCCTCCTTTTATTATAGGAATAAGGGATATGCCGATTGATAATTACCTGAGCCGACTTATCGATAGTGACATTTCCCTTCCCTTAAGAAATTAAGGAGTTCGTTCCCTATTCCAATAAGAACTTCTACGGTTTGGCCTATTAGCCGACCCCTTTAAATTTCTATACAAAAAATTCTAAAAAAATCCAAAAAATTCTAAAAATATTCATAAAATTCCTTAGGAAGTCAAGTAAATCATAACTCCAAGCAAACTCATTAAGAATACCAAACCATTTACAAAGATATCATTAACCCCCAGTGGAACAAAAATCCAAGTGCACCAACAATCGCGGTAACCAATACCTTGCCCGGTGGAGTTAAAACTGAAATATCACTGCTTGTAAACAACTCCTTATGTTCGCACAACCGACCTTGACCATATGAATCTGTCATCTCGACCCTATGAATTGTTTATGTCAACTCCTTAGGTTCACATAATTGGCCATGACCCACTGAATAGGTCATTCAACTACCTAGGTCACCAAATTGAAATCGACCCTCTAAATTAGTAATCTCGACCCTCTGAATTGGTCAACCCAACTCTTTAGTTCCATTGAATTGACTTTGACCCATTTAATTGGTCATTTCAACTCCCTGGGTCTGCCGAATCGACCTTGATCCACTCAATCGGTCATTTCAACTCTTTGGGTTCGTAGAATAAACCTTGATCCAATTAATTGGTCATTTCAACTCCCCACATTCGTCAAATCGGCCTTGATCTGCTCAATCGATCATGTAAAATCGTCTAGTAGAATATACATTAACTCACTAAATTGGTCATTTTAAGTTTTTAGGCACGCATAATCGACCTTGACCCCCAAAATTAGTCATCTCAACTCTTTAGGTCCACATAATTGACCTTGAACTTCTTAATGAGTCATTTCAATTCTTTAGGATATAGAATTGACTTAGGTCAGCAGAATTGACCTCTACACGTTTATCATTCATCTCAACTCTTTAGGTCTGTAGAATTTACCTCAACCCTTTGAATCGGTCATATGCACCCCTTAGGTCTTCAACATCAAACTCAACCCATTAACTAACCATCTCCTGTAACACACCGCGCAAAACATGTGGCGCTACTATGATTGAAACAAAACTAAATCCTTAACCATTAGTATAAAGCATCTATATTCCAAAAAATAAATATAATGAATCCAAAATTACACTTCCAAAATAATTACAATTAAATTTCATCTAAATATAATTTTAAGCTCTTCAAATAAATTACACGGCCAAGATATACAAAAAATAAAATCGTCCAAATGACGTGCTCTAAAACCCTCAAAAAATCCATAACGTCCAATCCACGCTAACCTACCACTAAAAGAAAAATATGGGGAAGTACACAATATGAAAAGAATATATGCTCAAAATAATAATGATAAATAAATGCAAAAATACGAATCTGAATTCAAGTTCAATGCGACATCTGAGCATTATACTAATTTAATTTTTCAATAACACATCAATAGGTCACCGGGCCTTACCTCACCTCACATAAGCTTCGTAAAGCATCATCCTAGCTATTGGACTTTTGGACTATTGGTAGGTGACCATCTCCGTGCCATATAAAAATTTTATGACACCATGTCCATCAACAAATAAAATATCTCAAATTGAATCAATATTTTAGATTCCAATAAATGTCATGATATCAACAATAGGAGTACAAATAAATGAGGAACAAAATGACTAATCTCGAGAGATTCAAGGAGCATATTGTGATATGGCCAAAGTGTACCCTCGCCTCATAGAGCGATTGGCGTCACATCTCATGGTTGAGTTGTCATATGTTCCCTATGTGTCATTGGAGGGGTCTTCCCGATAAGGGTCGGCCTCGTCTTAACTAGAGGTGGTGAAAATATGTTTGAAAAGTCACAACCCCGTATTAATTTAATAGATAGAGATTTGATAATTTAAATGGCATTAGAATCCTATTAAAATTAAAACAGTTTTCCTTTTAGTCACGCTCCAGAACCTTAACAAATAGTGAGTCACAGTTTAAGGCCGCAACAAATATCTGAAGCCGGGTTTTAGTTTCGGTCCTAATTTGTAGCCCAAAGAGTTTTATGTTTTGAGGACTCTTCTAAATGACCCAAGATTTTTATATACTCACATTAAGAGTCTTTTAAGCTAGCTTTCCTATTCTAAATTAATTTAATTAAACTCGGTTTAAAATCACGGGTTGTTACATACCTCCCCACTAGCATAGGATTTCATCCTTAAAATCCGACGAAGCCTAACGCTCAATATAAAATACGGTGGAAAAATGCCTACCCATAAAAATCATGATTCGGTAATCATACACCTAATCCTACCTACATGTTTCCCCATGCACTCTCTCACGAATCACTACTCGTTTATATCTCTCAAAAATCATCATAACACTAAAGTTCTCAAATCAATTCTAAACATCATCACATCAAAATTACTGATCCTAATCTCGATGCCTACCACGCCCTCAACAAAAAATCTATATCTCCAACTAAACACATCTAACCCGCATGTTAAACCCAAACCCAAAGAACCGAGGGTTGTCGTATACCTAAGCTCTGATACCATCTGTAACACCCCACGAAAAACACGAGGAACTACTACGATTGACACTAAACTAAATCCTCAACAATTAGTATAGAGCATCTATATTCCCCAAAATAAATATAATGAATCCAAAATTATGCTTCAAAAATACTTACAATTAAATTTCCTCTAAAAATAATGCTAGTCACTCGAAATAAATTACAATGTCAAGTTATGCAAAAAATAAAATCATCCAAATACCATGCCCTAAAATCCTCCAAAAATTCATAGCGTCCAAATCCACCCTAACCTACCACTAAAAGAAAAATACGGGGAAGTACACAATATGATAAGAATAGATGCTTAAAATAATAACGGTGAATAAATGCAACAATATGATTCTGAATTCACGTTTAATTCGACATCCGAACATTATACCAATTTAATTTTTCAATAACACATTTATAAGTCACCAGGATTTACCTCACCTCACCTAAACTTTGTAAATCCTCATCCTGTCTATTGGAATTTTGGACTATTGGCAGGTGACCATTCTCCATGCCATATAAAAATTTCATCACATCATGCCCATTAACAAATACAATATCATCAAATTAATATTTTAGATTCCAATCAACGTCATGATATCAACAATATGAGTACAAGTAAATGAGGAACAAAAGGACTAATCTCAAGAGATTCAAGGATCATATTGCATAAACCTTTTACCTTAAAATCATCACAAGAAACTCATAATATTCTGCCTCAAATTTTTTATCACTCCACTGAGTTCCTCTCATGAAAATAAGAAAAAATCTTTGTAGCCTAAACTCGAGAAAACACCAAATAATCCTTCAAATCATGAGTTAAAACTTAATAACTTTATGGCTAGGGTTTGTAGGTTAAAGAAGTTGAAAATTATAGGGGTCTACTGCTCTTAGAGGTTGTGAAAATATGTTTAAAAAGTCCAAACCCCATATTAATTTAAGTGGAGAAAGATTAGACAATTTAAGTGGCATTAGGATCCTATTAAAACTAAAACATATGGCCTACTAGTCACGCTCCATAACCGTGATAAACAATTAGTCACGCCCCATAACCGTGAAAAACAATTAGTCACGGTTTAAGGCCGTGACAAATATCTGAATCGGGATTCTAATTTTGGCCCTATTTTTTAGCCTTGAGAGCTTTATGTTTTGGGGACTCTTATAAATGACCAAAGACTTATATGTACTCATATTAGGAGTCTTTTAAGATAGCTTTTCTAATTCTGAATTAATTTAATTAAAATTGGTTGAAAAATTATGGGTTGTTACATATCCTAACTCCCAACAGGTTCCCCAATCCTCAAACATTGATGACGTGTTTATTTTGTTACGGACTTCACTTATTCCGAGCTCTTACATTGAGGGGTCTATAGACTCCCCTTCCTAGTACCCCTTAAATACCAACATAGGTCCCTAACACTTATGTTCTGTCCATAAGACCCTAGGTTTGACTCTGAACCCAAATCCAAAAACCATCAAGCGCTCTCAATAATTTTTTGACCTCGTTGAACTCTCAAAATTGTGCAAATCTTATTGAAACCTCATAGGGCTCTGAATTCCCTTTCCAATTTTCCATATCGTGCGTGAATCAACCTCATGGTTTGTACATATTCCTCTTTTTACTCCAAACCCTAATCGAGAGGCAACCGGGCACTCTCGAAACCCATTTGACCTTTATCAAATTTATAAATCGAGAAAATATCATCAAAACGTAGTAGTTCTTTGAATCTCTTTTCTAATGTTTTGTACCATGCGAGAATCGTCCTCACGGTTAACGCGTACTCACCTTTCTACTTTAAACCCTGATTTAGAGGCTTTTAGGAACTCTTGGATCCCGTTTGAACTTCATCAAGTCTCCAAATTGAGTGAAACACATTGAAACCTCATATGGCTCTGAATTCCCTTTCCACTGATTCGTACCATGCACTAATCGGCCTCACAATTTGCACGTACTCATATGTTTACTTTGACAATCCTCCATTTAAAAACCCTTTTTAATGGTCTAAATAGTGTATAATTCGTACTTGCAATTTGAATTTTATGCCTAATTTTCCAAAAAGGTCCATTCCAGACTGCCTATAGGCACGCCAGACCCCTGCCTATTTACAGAGTGTACTTTCCTTAGATAGGATGGTAGGGTCTATGCCGATAGGCAGGCCAGGGGTTATGCCGATCGCCACCCCTAAAACTTTGTTTTTTTTTTACTGTTTATGGAGTCCATGACCTCATTCTAAAAATTCCTTTATGAAGTCAGAACATTTCCCTCAAATTCAGTGTGCCTAAATTCTATTTTTCCAAACATTCTCTCCATTCTTTACATCATTCTCGTCCATTTTCCACCCTACTTTCAATCCTTACCTCACTACCATCGAAACATATTAAAATCAGCCTCTTACCATTGTAAAATAAAAAATTAAAGTTCTCTATAGGTCTACCCTTAATCATTTTTTATATACCTTTATCCCATATCTTTACATCAAAAAACTAATCTCACTTTTGTCATTTAGTATACACAAATCTTATTTTATTAATAATATATAAAAGCCAAAAAATTGTTTTCTTATATACCCTAAATTGGGAATTTTATTATTTTTAACACTTTCTACACTTGAGAACATGTGATAAAAAATAAACTTAAGGAAATTTTAAACTAATACTTATGGGTTAAACCCTACCCTTGCATATTATCAAGATATATGGACTTTAATTCTCTTTGACATACATTGGTGTGCCAAGTGAATTTTTGTATTCGAGTGCTACCCTCTCATTTATCTAGTTTATGTTTTGTTATGTTTATTGTGAGTGTGTGTACTCCGGCATATTTTTGTTTTGCTCGATATACACATTCACTTCTTTATAGTGATTTATAATTTGATGAACACTAATATTACTTTTTTGTTACTTCTTTTATTCACTAATAGGATTATTTTTCTCTGTCTTTCCCACGGCATGAGTCATATGATTATTTTCTCTCATAATTCACACCACACACATGTAAACGAGTATCAGATTTTGGATAAAAAGATAATATTATCATAGCTAATGAGAAACCAAAAGAGTGGTATGGATGCCTAACACCTTCTCATTCCCTAACATAATCCGCGAACCCTTGATACATTTGGTTTCATATGCGTCAGTATGTCTTTTGATATCGCTCTCTTCGAATGACTACATTCCTTTTGTTTATTTTGAGTAACATATGATGGCAACTCCATTTTTTTTATTTCTTCCCTTTTGACAATGCCCGATTTATATTCCATGGAATCCATGAAGATCAATATGAGTGGAAAAAATAGGGCTCCAATATCCTTGAATCCCCATAAGTATGGGAGAGAGGGACGTCACTGGTTTTCCCTCCCGTTTGATTTCGGGGTCGTCTCGCAGTAAAGGAATCCGACCCAGATGGGCACACTGCTTAATTTAACTTTTTTAAAGGATGTGATGTGAAAATTCCTTCTTTCAAAAGGTGATTTTTTTCCATCTAAATAAAATTAAATTGTTATCAGAAATATAAAAATGCAAAGGATTCTTAAAATAATAGAGTAACTTTTAAAATAATATCATATTAAAAAGTTAAATGATATAAATTTTAGAAAAAATGCAATATCTGCATTTTCAACACAAAAGCTTATGGCACGTTGAATACACATAGTATCGGTGATTAGTGAAACTAATAACTTAGACTTAATTTACCATTGTGTCATTTGCAAGGGTTATATATTCTATATATTTATATGGAGGAGATAAAGATTAATCTAGATGCCGATTTTAGTGAGATACCTTTGTACTTCTTCCACCATATGTATCAAGCTCTTCACTCTAAGAGTATTATATTAGTGCGTCTCCAGTTGAGACACCATAATGAATCAGGGTCTACCTAAGAATAGGAGAATGAAATGCATTAGAATTATCCAAAGATCTTCAATTTAGAGGGTGAAAATCCTTTCAGTAGGGAAAGAATCCAATACCCTATGATTTTGAATAATGATTTTATTTACTAATTTAAATATTAGACTTGTGAGATATATTTTGTATTTTATTAGTTTTTGAAAAATAATAATTATTTTATGATAAATAATTTAATTATATGCCTAATAAATTCATTTGGTGATACCTAATTTAAAATGGAAAAAATAAAACTTAATCTTTAGTGTCTATTATGTGCCTAATTTATTTTATTAGTATAATTATCAATTTATTTTGTTATGATTTTGAGTTGGAGTTATAAAGTTGTCAGAAAGGAAAAACAATGTATAGAATATGAGAAATTGGAACTGTTGGTTATGTGGCCCATTAGGTCAAGTTTGAAAGGTTTTGGGTGACGTTTTGGAGCCCATGAGGTAATGGTATTATAGGGCTTTAGGAGTCCTACGAAATTAACACTATATAAAAATAAGATCACTACACCAAAAATAGGAATCTAGCACGGCTTAAAACTGTGTCATATCAAATCTGGCACAGTTTTGAACTGTGCCAGAATCAGGTGTTCCAAAGTGGCCATTTTTTCTGGCACGATTTAAAAGTGTGCCATATTTGACCAAACAGGAACACTTATGGCACACTTTTAAACCATGCCAGAATTTGATATTTCTGGCACAATTTTGGCACAGTTTTGAACTATGCCAGATTGAGCACATTTTGATAAACTTTTGGCACAGTTTAAAACCGTGCCAAAATTTGATACACTTTTGGCACGGCTTTGAACTGTGCCAAATTTTTGGATAAAAAAAAATAATTATTTGAAAATAAGAAAATTCACAAATTGCAAATCTTGCACGTTACTGATAAACTAATGTCCATTAAAACTTCAAAATATTACAATTCTTTAGTAGTTCAAAGACCAAAAAAAATTGGGCAGAGTTTCTTCTATTTTCTGGACATTCTAAAACCTGCTGATATAAAACCTGCGTAACATAAAGCCCGTACGACAACAAAATATAACAATAAACTTACGAAAATACGCATGGCCATAAAAGTTAACAATAAAACTACAAAAGCTTGCACGGCCATAACACAAAAAATATAATCATGAATAAACCCCTTGTTGTAAACCATTGAGTTCTTCGTGTGTTCCACGTGAATAAATGCTAATGATAAAATGTTATCCTCCAAAAAAAATAGGATACAAAAAAGATGGATATTGGTAACCAAGTAATTTATAAAAAAAAGTCTTACTCAAGCTAAAAAAATTACATATAGAAGTTGAAATTATTATTATATTCTAAAATTGAAAATCTTACACAAGTTATGACTACCTGATCAGTTACTAAGAGTTACATTGGTCTCGTGTGAGGCGTTAGTGCTTCTTACAGGATCGTTTGGGAGTTGGTTTGGGTTATCACCCTTCAACGGCTTGTTTCTAAGATTAATCCATTTATTGTCAAATTATCATCATATTCTCAAATCGAGATACCTGCGACTACGAGGTGAGTTCATATGAGTTGCATTGGTCCCATGCGAGGTGTTCGTGCCTCTTACGGGGCTGATTGGGGTCTGATTTGGATTTTCACCCTCAAACGGCTTATTTTCAAGCCTAATCGTGAAATTATCGTCATATTCTCAAACCAGGAGACCCGCCACTACGCGCTCAGTTCGTACAAGTTACATTGGTCCCGTGCAAGGTGTTCACGCCTCTTACGGGGTCGTTTGGGGGCTAGTTTGGGTTTTCACCCTCTAAGGGCTTTTTTTAAGCTTAATCGATATATTTTCAAATTATCGTCATATTCTCAAACCGGGAGACCCGTGACTACACGATCAGTTTGTACAAGTTACATTGGTCTCGTGCGAGGTGTTCGTGCCTCTTATGGGGCCGTTTGAGGGTTGGTTTGGGTTTTCACCCTTTAAGGGCTAATTTTTAAGCTTAATCGATATATTTTGAAATTATCGTCATATTCTCAAACCGGGAGACCCGCGACTACACGATCAGTTCGTATAAGTTACATTTGTCCCGTGCGAGGTGTTCGTGCCTCTTATGGGGCCGTTTGGGGGATGGTTTTGATTTTCACCCTCAAACGGCTTGTTTTCAAGCCTAATCTATATATTTTGAAACAATCGTCATTATCTCAAATCAGGAGAACCGCGACTACACTGTCGGTTCGTACACCTTACATTAGTCCCGTGCGAGGTGTCCGTGCCTCTTATGGAGCCGTTTGGGGTCTAGTTTGGGTTTTCACCATTCAACGGCTTGTTTTCAAACTTAATCGATATATTTTCAAATTATCATAATATTCTCTAACCGGTCTATTCGATCAGTTCGTACAAGTTACATTGGTCCCGTGCGAGTTTTCTGTGCCTCTTACGGGGCTGCTTGGGGGCTGGTTTAGGTTTTCACACTTCAAGGGCTTGTTTTTAAGCTTAATTTAAATATTTTTAAATTATCATCATAATCTCAAATCGGGAGACGCGTGACTACACGGTCAGTTCCTACAAGTTACATTGGTCTCGTGTGAGGTATTCGTGCCTCTTACGGGGCCGTTTGGGGCCTGGTTTGGGTTTTCACCCTTAAGGGGTTATTTTTAAGCTTAATCTATATATTTTGACATTATCGTCATATTCTCAAATCGGGAGACATGCGACTACGCGGTCAGTTCGTACAAGTTACATTGGTCCCGTACGAGGTGTTCGTGCCTCTTACGGGGATGGTTTGGGTTTTCATGCCTCAATTACTTCTTGGTGTCTTCAAGTAAGTTCTAATCCAGTTTCTAAATGGTTGCATAAAGTGATACCAGTATACATTATTTGGGAGGTTTGGATGAGTAGGAACAAAGATATTTATGAAGCCATATGCATGTGTGTTACTAGAATTATTTCAAACATTTCTTCAAAGGTGAGAGAGTTATCAAATAATGTTTCTTTCCATTCTAATCTGCTTGCTTGTTTAAAATATGCAACAGAGTTATTTGATATTAAGAACCCTCACTAAAATTCTAGTTCTTAGGTTTTGACCCTTATATGCAGCTAAAAAAGTGTTTCTAAAAGAACCCTTATTTAGCAATAGTTCCTGATTAGCATATAAAAGTAGTTAGCTTGTTCAAAAGGAACTTGAGGAAAATCAAAACATAAAATAATCAAAGTACAAAGAAAAGATAAAATTAAGAATGGTGAATTACCTGTTAAAGAGGCTTGAAGCAAACAGTGATGGATTCTGAGAATAATTTAAAGGTTGTACGTGAACACGAAAAAACTAATCCCTGCAAGTGTTGTGACCATGAGAAGACCCCACCCCTGGTTAATGGAATCCAAAGCCACATGATATGCACAACCATGTTCCGTTTGAGAATATAAAGTTTAGTTGGATTGAATGCATTATGTAAATTATAAAGTTATAATTTACATTATCAAAAATTTTGACATAACGAGAAATTTTGAAAATAAAAATAGAGCAAAATCGAACCTCATGGAATTCAACCAGTGTGTCTTTTCTCATTTTGTCTTTTCTTTTCGAACAACAACCCTTTTTCTTCCTAATAAACCAATCAAAATGAGGAAAATTCAGCTTCCTTTCCCTAAGAAAACCATTTCAACACTTTTACATTCCCTTCCAATTTTACATTCCTCCTACCAAACTAACTTTTAGTGAATATTTTTATACCTTTGCAAAGTTATTAGGTGAGGCCACTGAAGCCCTTATACTTTTGACTCACATGAGTCTATATTGTATAAGTGTTCATCTAGTTTGGAAATTGTGACAAAATTGTGTCTACCTAGAAACCAAAGAGCCTCAGAAGTTGGATTGCCTATTCATCTCTCTTTCTTGCTTTGATCAAGAACCTATTACCAACACTCACACATAGTAGAATTTATTTCATACATGTCATATTGCATAATTACGTGTGTACATGTGTTGAGTGTGTTTAAATCCCTAAGTTTGATTTTTAATAATTTTTTGGGATTTTTTAAACATTTTTTAAACCATGTTTTATTAATTAAAACTTGATTTAAAAAGTTTTGGGGTCAATCTCTAAATATTATTTGTTGTGTTTTATGGCCTAATGTTACCTTGGGTAGAATCCAAAAGCGGCAGAGACTTCAGGGTATTCTTTGTAATTAAGTTTAGACGCGCGTTTTATATCCCTTAACTGTCCAACACCTGTCTACCTCTGATTGGTTAGATTTGTGTTTCTTTACTGAGACAATAGACGCGTGTGTTATCAGCCCTTGGATCATTTCTTATCAATGGTCTGCATGTTGCCTTGATGAATCCCCGTGTAACTTTTTAAGCCAATCAGCGCTAGTTTAAGCACCGCCTTGTGTGAGCCCTTAGATTCAAGTCAATTTAAATTGACTCGATCTCAGCCCTTGGTTTTTATCAGATATCTCGAACCTTCCTCTCACCCTATAAAAAGGCCTCTATTCTCAGACTTCGAAGACTTTTTTCCATTTCATTTCCTCTGAGAAATTGAGAGAAGAGAGAGAAGAGAATAGAGAGAGAAGAGAGAAACCAGAGAGAGAAAAAAGTTAAAAACCCTAACTTCGTCCAAATCCTCTTCAAACCTAACCCAAACACTTCTTCAAAACACCATATCCAAAAACACCATCCTGAGTGTTCTTGAGTGTTTGAGAGTTTGAGCTGAGTTATTTTTGGTTGCTGTAACCTTGTGTTCGTGAGATCTTGTTTCCAACTTAGACTTTTACTTAGATCTAGTTTCTGTTTCCATAGAAATCTCAGATCTGAGTTATTCATGTTACATTACACTTAGTTTCATTTAATTTTTCATCTTGAAAAATATATTGTTGATTATTTTCTCTAAAAACGTTTTCTTACTTTGAAATCAACAATAAATGCTTTCTGTTTCTTGTTCTTGTAAAAATAAACCTTTGACCTAGTTTGGAATCTCACTTAGAGGTTTTCAATCTCAAAAAGTTTTTTGTTTTAAATTCTGAGATTGATTAAGACCTTGTCTGTCTTCCTAGCAAGGTATCCGTGGATTCTGGGATAGATTGAAAGGTCAAATAAGGTTCAAAGTTTTCTAAGAAGAAAGAAAAAGAAAAGATCACTGCATATAGTATAACTGTAATTTGTTCGGACTGTTTGTACTCAATAAGTGTGTCTGTGTGTGCATGCATGTGTTAGAAAGCACCTTCACAATCACTTTCACCCTACAACACGAAAAGTGTTGGTAATAAGATCTTGAGAACATAAGTCGACGTAAAGTGCTGGAACAAATCAGAAGTTGACAAACTGGGAGAACTACATCTACAATCAGAACTGCAGAGAATTTTAAGGACACCAGAGGGTACATTCCTAAACTTATATAGGTCTGAGTTGTTTTCATGTTAGTTATATAGTTTGTAACTTATATATTTGTTTTAGTGGATTTTTCATTTTACTCCGTAGAGGGAGTCGTGGATGTTTCCTCAATTGGTGAGGTTTTGCCACGTAAAAATTGTGAACAGAAGCCTTCTACATTTTCTCATCTCATTCTTGTTTGTGATGTGTTTAAAACTTGTTTAAACATTTTTATAAACTTGTTGCCTAAATATTGAATAAGATCTCGTACATATTGTTTTATTAAACACGTCTTGTGATTAATCCTTTTTTATTTAAGAAAAGAGTTTCTTCAAAAAATAACTCGGAGTTACTTAAATAGTTTATTTTCATAAACGGCTTTAGTAACGCATTTTTCAATTGGTATCAGAGCTTTGTAAAACTGCTTTTAAAGAGATCCTGTGTTTCTGAAATTATTTTCTGAAAATCAAATATGGACGAGAAAAATGAAAGATTTGGTAACTTGACCAGACCTCCTATCTTTGATGGAACCAATTTTGCTTACTGGAAAGTAAGGATGATTGCTTTCATTCAAGGAACTTTGGGAGATGATTTCTGGGACATTGTTAAAAATGGTTATACTTTTCCTACTAAACCAGCCAACGAAGGAAGTAATGAGAGGGTTAAGAAAGCTCTAAGTGAGTTCACTCAAGAAGAGAAACAAGTTTCTCGAAATAATAATAAAGGAAAGAATGCTATATTTATGTCTATAAATGAACATGAGTTCAAAAGAATCTCATCCTGTACCACTTCTAAGGAAGCTTGGGACACCTTAGTCACTGCTCATGAAGGAGACACTAGAGTTAAGGCTGCTAAAACCCAAATGCTTATCTACCAGTATAACTCCTTAATTATGTCTGAGACTGAATCATTTGATGACTTCTATATGAACCTGGCTGATATTGTGACCAAACTGCATGTTAATGGGATAACCTATGATAGATAAGAAATTGTATCTAAAATTCTGAGATCATTACCATAGAAGTTTGATAACAAAAGATATGCTATTGAGGAAATGTGTGATATGAATCTCACTGCTGAATTACTCAGTAGTAAATTAAGAACTGTGGAAATGGAACTGGAATTTAAGAAACAATTAACCCAATCACATAGGAAACAGACTAGTTCTAATCTAATCTTCTCTTCTAAATTGATTAAGCCTGAGTTTAATAATTCTAATGATGAATCTGATGAGGACTGCGATATAGAGAGTTTGGACAATCAGATTGCCTTAATGACAAAACAGTTCAAGAAAATCATTAAGTTTAGAAACAAAGTGGCAAACAAACAAGGCAAGTCAAATTATCCAACTCTTCCTAGTCACAGACCTCATGAGAAAAACAATGACAAAAATCATAAGGACTCTCACGCTAGACCTAATAGAGACCTTAAGAAGACTGAATGCTATAGATGTGGTAAACTGGGGCACATTGCACAAGACTGTAGAGTTAATTTGAACGCTCAAAACAAACACACTAGAGTTAACATCTGCAAAACATGGGATGATTCAAGTGACTCCGAAAATGAGGAACCTGAGTCATCAGATGCTTTTGATCCTTGCATGTCTTTCTTTGCCAAGATTATTTATAATGATGACATGCCTATGTTTGTTAATGAGCATGAACCAAATAATTCTATGACTGATACTTCAAATGTGGTTATTACTGGTTTAGATGCTTTGATTACTGAGAATGTTGCATGTACTACCTCGGGGTGTGTGAGTCAAAGGGATGGCGATAATGACGATGTCAATGGGTGTGTGAGTTTAACAAATGAATCGTTAGGGGTCACTCCACACACCACACTTAGTGACTCGGACAATGAAGACCTCCCAGACATTCACACACTTTACACTAAGACTCTCAAGAAAAGCGCTAGACTAGAAAAGACTGTTAAAGATCTTACCAAGAAATTGGAAGATTTAAGCCTGATGGTTAAACTGAATGCTGAAGAGTACACTACCCAATGTTTAACTCATGAAAGTGAAATTAAAGTTTTTGATGAAAAACTGAAAAATTTGACTGAAACAAATGAAATTCTGGAGAAAAAGTACAAAGGGACATTGTTAGAATTGGAACAAACCAAAGAAAAGACAACAACTGTTTTCAAAAAATTTACAAAATTTGAAAATAATTCTAACTGTTTTGATGGATTTGTTGCTGAATCTAAAACCAATTCTGATGATCGAACTGGCATAGGATTTTGTCCCAATTTGAAAACACAAACAAAACATTTTGAAACTATCAAGTTTGTGTCAGGAGGCAAAAGACCTATTGAAACATGCTCAGACTTTCATTCTATAAAAGTTGAGTTTGATTCAAAAAATTAAAGTTTTTACGTTGGGGAATCGAGTTACTCTAAACATGAAAGTTCACCTAAGGCTAAATACGTCTGTCCTTCTATTAGGAAGAGTGAGTCTGCATTCAAGACTGTCACACCTAGAAATAGAGTTGAGCCTCAAAACTCTATAAAACCTTTGTTTAGAGACTTTCCTAAAGAGACCCCCATCCTGAGCAATCTTTATTGCTCCTACTGTGGCATATATGGTCACTCTTTCGACGGTTGCTATGCTAGGAGACTTGTTAAACCTATCTATAATCCTCGTACTTACCAGAACTTTAACTATTCTAGGAGGACTCGAAACAATTATATACTTCCTAGACAGCTAGATAAAAACTCTAACTATAGAAAGAGAAAGACCAAACCTAAAAGAACATTTCCTAGAAGGAATCCTAAGCACTTTCCTAAACCAAATGATCAAGTCTTTCACCAAATTCAAAATCATGCGCAAAACATTTTTCAGCAAAAATCTAATGCTCGCAAATTTTATCAGTTGAGAGCTAATAAGCGCAAGATGAAAACTAGAGCAATTTGGATTAGAAAAGATGATCTATTATCTCAGATGAAGTGTAATATTGTTGTTATTGCTTTAAAAGCTGAACACACATCATCTGGTTGGTATTTAGACTCTGGATGTTCTAAGCACATGACTGGAGATGAATCTAAACTTTTAAACAAAACCAGATTTTCTGGTGGTAAAGTCATTTTTGGTGATGGAGTTTCATCTCAAATCATATGCAAAGGAACTCTCCAAGAAGATGGGCTTCCTATTCTTAAAGATGTTCTTCTAGTTAAAGGTCTAAAGGCCAACTTACTTAGTATTTCGCAATTTTGTGACTCAGACCATACTGTTACCTTTTCAAAGAACAATTGCAAGATTTTAAATGAAAAAGGTGAATGCTTAATTACTGGATTCAGAACTCCTAACAACTGCTATACTATCAAGAATAATTCTAAAACTTGTAATGTTGCCAGAATGGATGACAACGAGATATGGCATAACAGAATGGGTCACATAAATTACGATAATCTTAGTAAATTGTCTACTCACGACATAGTAAGAGGAATTTCAAAAATTAAACCCATTCATAATATTGTTTGTGGTTCCTGTCAAGAAGGTAAAATTGTTAAGGCCCCTCATAAGAAAGTCAAATATATTCTTACCTATAATCCCTTAGAACTCATCCATATGGACCTAATGGGTCCTTCCCAAACTGTTAGCCTTTGTGGACACAGTTATATCTTAGTTATGGTTGATGACTTCACCAAATTTACTTGGGTAGCCTTCTTAAAACAAAAGTCTGACACTTTTCAAACCTTCCTAAAAATTCTTCTTAGGATTGAAAATGAGAAGGATACTTAAGTGAATCGAATCCGTAGTGAAAGAGGTGGTGAATTCAAAGACACTGGTATTATAGAATACTGTGACTATAATGGTTACAAACAAGAGTTTAGTGCTCCTAAGACTCCTCAACAAAATGGTATCGCCGAGAGAAAGAATCGTACCTTGCAAAAGATGGCACGTGTCATGCTACATGCCAAGAATTTACCTAAATATTTTTGGGTAGAATCTATTCGTACTGCGTGTCATATCATTAATAGGGTCTATCAAAGAAAGAATTCCAAACAAACCCCTTATGAAATTTGGTACAATAAGAAACCTAATCTCAAATACCTTAGAACCTTTGGCAGTACTTGTTATGTATGCAAAGATAGGGAACACTTATCTAAATTTGAGAGTCGGGGAGATAAAGCCATATTTCTAGGATACTCGCCTAACAGTAGAGCTTATCGAGTGTATAATCTTTGCACTAAAACCATGATGGAATTCATAAGTGTAATTCTTAGTGACACTACTGTAGAAAGCAAGACTGGTGAATTACCTATTGAAGAAGAGTCTTCAAATATTTTAGAAAATGACCCTTCTGAAATAGATAATTCATTACCTATTGAGATAACTGAAGTACCTAACTGGGTTTCTAAAGATTATCCCATAAACAACATAGTTGGCAACCCTAGTGAGCATGTGCGTACAAGATCCCAACTTAGAAACTATGCACATTATGCATGTTTTGTTTCCCTTGTGGAACCAAAGAATGTAAATGAGGCATTGAATGACTCTCACTGGATTTCTGCTATGCAGGATGAACTTTTACAATTTGTCATTCATGATGTATGGTATCTTGTACCACGTCCTGATCACAAAAAGGTTGTTGGTACTCGTTGGATTTTCAAAAATAAAACGGATGAAAATGGGATAATAATTATAAATAAAGCTAGATTAGTTGCTTAAGGATACTTCCAAATAGAAGGAATTGATTTTAACGAGACCTTTGCACCTGTTACTCGTTTAGAGTCAGTTCGTCTGCTTTTCGCTATAGCTTGTCACATGCGTTTTACATTATATCAAATGGATGTCAAATCTGCGTTCCTTAATGGAATACTGGCTGAGGAAACCTATGTAGAGCAACCTAAAGGGTTCATTGACCCTAAGCATCCAAATCATGTATTTCGTCTGAAAAAGGCTTTATATGGCCTTAAACAGACTCCTAGAGCTTGGTATGAGCGTCTTTCCAGTTTTCTTTTGGATAAAGGTTTCAAAAGAGGTGGAAATGACCAAACTCTATTTGTCAAACATTTTGACAGACACATTACTATTGCACAAGTATATGTAGACGATATTATTTTTGGATCAACTTCTTCCTCAAAAGTAAAATCCTTTTCTGAAATTATGAGTAAGGAATTTCAGACGTCCCTTATAGGGGAGTTGCAGTTCTTCCTAGGTCTCCAAGTCAAACAAAATCCAGAAGGATTATTTATTTCGCAATCTAAGTACGCTTTAGAGATCGTTAAGAAATTCGGCCTTGAGAGTGCTAAAAATGCTAAAATGCCCATGAGTACTACGCTAAAACTTTTTAAAGATGAAAATGGAACATCTGTAGATCCTACTTTGTATCGTAGTATGATAGGTACTTTACTATACCTTACTACCTCGCGTCCTGAAATTATGTATGATGTGTGTGTATGTGCTCGATATCAAAGTAACCCTAAAGAGATCCACTTGAATGTTGTTAAACGTATCATTAAATATGTAAATGGCACTCTAAATCTAGGACTTTGGTACACTAATGACACACCAAGCACTTTAATTGGGTACACTGATGCTGATTGGGCTGGGGGTACTGATGATAGTAAAAGCACTTCAGGAGCATGTTATTATATAGGTAATAACTTGGTAGGATGGAGTAGTAAAAAACAAAACTGCACATCACTCTCAACAGCTGAATCTGAATACATAGCCGCTGGCAGCTGTTGTGCTCAATTAATGTGGCTTAAACAAATGCTAAGTGATTATGGTATTCAAAAAAACCAATTGCATCTCTATTGTGATAATCAAAGTGCGATTAATATTTCTAAAAATCATGTTCAACACTCGCGAACAAAGAATATTAAAATAAGACATCATTTTATACGTGAATTGGTTGAATCTTAGGAATTAAAAATTAATTATCTTCCTACTGATCTACAACTCGCAGATATGTTTACCAAACCTCTAGATTATAATAGATTCATTTTATTACGTAAATCTATTGGTATGGTTTATGCTGACTAATCTTTTTGCTGTTTATTCAAGTTTTTCCCTTTGTCCATTTGAGACAAAATGGGGGAGAAATTTGAGTCTATTCAATTCTTACATATTCTAAACAGCTTGATCTTAGTGAATTATTGCAGGTATTCCTTTTTGTACAGTCATTACAGTTGTAACAGGGTATTCAAATGTACTTAGTTGAGTTATGTACTTTTTTGATTTCTAGGTATTGGGTAGATAGAATTTTGATAGGAATAAGTTTTTCTTATTTTCTTTGTTGCCCTACGAGTCCTAGTTGACTCAAAGGATATTTTGTCTCATATTTCCAAAGGGGGAGATTGAAGCCCTTATACTTTTGACTCACTTGAGTCTATATTGTATAAGTGCTCATCTAGTTTGGAAATTGTGACAAAATTGTGTCTACCTAGAAACCAAAGAGCCTCAGAAGTTGAATTGCCTATTCATCTCTCTTTCTTGCTTTGATCAAGAACCTATTACCAACACTCACACACAGTAGAATTCATTTCATACATGTTATATTGCATAATTATGTGTGTACATGTGTTGAGTGTGTTTAAATCCCTAAGTTTGATTTTTAATAATTTTTTGGGATTTTTTAAACATTTTTTAAACCATGTTTTATTAATTAAAACTTGATTTAAAAAGTTTTGGGGTCAATCTCTAAATATTATTTGTTGTGTTTTACGGCGTAATGTTACCTTGGGTAGAATCCAAAAGCGGCAGAGACTTCAGGGTATTCTTTGTAATTAAGTTTAGATGCGCGTTTTATATCCCTTAACTGGCCAACACCTGTCTGCCTCTGATTGGTTAGATTTTTGTTTCTTTACTGAGACAATAGACGCGTGTGTTATCAGCCCTTGGATCATTTCTTATCAATGGTCTGCATGTTGCCTTGATGAATCCCCGTGTAACTTTTTAAGCCAATCAGCACTAGTTTAAGCACCGCCTTGTGTGAGCCCTTAGATTCAAGTCAATTTAAATTGACTCGATCTCAGCCCTTGGTTTTGATCAGATATCTCGAACCTTACTCTCACCCTATAAAAAGGCCTTTATTCTCAGACTTCGAAGACTTTTTTCCATTTCATTTCCTCTGAGAAATTGAGAGAAGAGAGAGAAGAGAGTAGAGAGAGAAGAGAGAAGCCAGAGAGAGAAAAAAGTTAGAAACCCTAACTTCGTCCAAATCCTCTTCAAACCTAACCCAAACACTTATTCAAAACACCATATCCAAAAACACCATCCTGAGTGTTCTTGAGTGTTTGAGAGTTTGAGTTGAGTTATTTTTGGTTGCTGTAACCTTGTGTTCGTGAGATCTTGTTTCCAACTTAGACTTTTACTTAGATCTAGTTTCTGTTTCCATAGAAATCTCAGATATGAGTTATTCATGTTCCATTACACTTAGTTTCATTTTATTTCTCATCTTGAGAAATATATTGTTGATTATTTTCTCTAAAAACGTTTTCTTACTTTGAAATCAACAATAAATGCTTTTTGTTTCTTGTTCTTGTAAAACTAAACCTTTGACCTAGTTTGGAATCTCACTTGGAGGTTTTCAATCTCAAAAAAAATTTTGTTTTAAATTCTGAGATTGATTAAGACCTTGTCTATCTTCCTAGCAAGGTATCCGTGGATTCTGGGATAGATTGAAAGGTCAAATAAGGTTCAAAGTTTTCTAAGAAGAAAGAAAAAAGAAAACATCACTGCATATAGTGTAACTGTAATTTGTTAGGACTGTTTGTACTCAAGAAGTGTGTGTGTGTGTGTGCATGCATGTGTTAGAAAGCACCTTCACAATCACTTTCACCCTACAACACGAAAAGTGTTGGTAATAAGATCTTGAGAACATAAGTCGACGTAAAGTGCTGGAACAAATCAGAAGTTGACAAACTGGGAGAACTACATCTACAATCAGAACTGCAAAGAAGTTTAAGGACACCAGAGGGTACATTCCTAAACTTATATAGGTTTGAGTTGTTTGTATGTTAGTTATATAGTTTGTAACTCATATATTTGTTTTAGTGGATTTTTCATTTTACTCCATAGAGGGAGTCGTGGATGTTTCCTCAATTGGTGAGGTTTTACCACGTAAAAATTGTGAACAAAAGCCTTCTACATTTTCTCATCTCATTCTTGGTTGTGTTGTGTTTAAAACTTGTTTAAACTATCTTTTAAACTTGTTGCCTAAATCTTGAATAAGATCTCGTACATATTGTTTTATTAAGCACGTCTTGTGATTAATCGTTTTTTATTTAAGAAAAGAATTTCTTCAAAAAATAACTCGGAGTTACTTAAATAGTTTATTTTCATAAACGGCTTTAGTAACGCATTTTTCTGCCACAATCATCAGAGTTTCAAGCATATGGACTTATCATATCAAACGATGTTCATATGGAGCTTTTGAGGCTTTATACAGATTTTAAAGTGTGAATTGTAATTCAAAACAAAACATAAAAAATGTTATCGAGAAAACATGAGAGGATCGCACCAATCTGTCACATGCATCGTGAAGAGTTTTTGTCTTTGAGCGACTGTTTGATGTTGTTGCTGTAATTCATCAAATAAATCAAGGGTTTGATCCACTTGAAAAATGGGGTAATTGGCAATTGTTGAGTAGACTAAAATATAAAGAAAAGTAATATGGTTTCACCCCACTAGACAAATTAGGAAAGCAACAAGGCTTGTGTGAGAAAAACATTATTTACTTGTTGAAGTATGCCATCGTATGTCTCTATACACTCTGTTAAAGTGTTCACGTAGTGATGGTACTTCTCATTAGTCTAGGCAAAGAATAAAGTGGATCATAATCACATTTCTCTAAGAGCAAATATGTCGGAAGAAGAAAATAAACCTAACCTCAGATTACATCGTTGCTTCAAGATCTGTAAACCATTCGTAAAACTAGACAACAAGAATGTGTATAAAAAGAAGAAAAAAATTTAGATATATATTTTCTATTTTCAGTAAAATCCGAACAACATTAGGGAACATTGAATATATAACATCGGATTAATGACTTAATGCATCCGTCCATATCTTATCATACTATTGGTTGTGAGCAGTACAATTACCCAATCCAACCTAATATAAATGGATGTTTTTTTATTAAGTATATTGATGAAGCCTCCAAGGGGGTGGAAACCCATATACAAGAAAAAACATAATGGCTGCTCAAATACAACGATTACATGGTAGGAGGAAAAGAAGGGGAAATCAGTTCAGGAGAAGAAGCACAACAGTTAGAAATTGAATTACACTAAGCACCATCAACTAATATTCTAACTCTTTAAATATCATTATTGAACTTTGTACACATCACAAACCATCTAAACAATTCATGCATTCACTGCCAGCCATATTCCTAGAGAAAAAGAATCAGTATGGGCCAATGAAAATGAATTTGTTATATGCCAATTACCCTGTGTACCACAGGGGGTTGCATATGAGAGTGAGGGAGATAAGAGAGGACAGGGGAAGAAGAGAAGAGAGGACAGGGGTTGTCGCTGCTTTACTTCGGCAGGGGGCTACTACAGCTCTGCTTCAATGCCATGTGTGACAAACTCGTCCAGTTTCAGTTCCTAAAAGCACCCAAATTCAAGGATTAATCACACAACTCAAATGGTAATAGAGACAAATCATAGAGGAACCTAATTATGAGCATGGTGATAGAAATCAATCAAGATCCGAGATGACAAATCTAATTGTGTTAAACATCAGAAGTGGTAAATAAGCCTACGAGAATAAAGTTAAGTTGGATAACATAGAATATAATATTACATAATGTTCTACTTATAGAATTACGATCAACATTTTATATTCACCAAACAACGAAAAAACAAGGCATATTTAAAATAGATGAAAGTAAATTTATACTGTGATCCACCCCATTTACCCTATGTCTGGTATGGGCTAGGCAAAATCCAAGTTTGATCTCCATTTCAAGTGTTGGGCTAAGATTTTTCTCCTAGTTTCAACTGTAATTCTGTCGTGGCTCAACACTAAGTGTCGCACAAAGGCTTTTCTCTTTACACAATGCCTTAAATTTTGGAGTAAAATTCAAGTATTGCTATGGAATATGCATCAATTGTTTTTTAAGATCAAGAATGCAAACTAAGTTTCCTCGTAACTCAAAGAGAAATTCTATAGGTACTAAGTTTTCTTACAAATGTTTCTATTTCAATTGCATTAAAAAGATATAACTATACTTGGAGTATAATTATTTAATAATACACTTGGAATGCAAAACTTAATGAACAAAAACTTGCTTATATACTTTTCCTAACCAAACTCTTGAGATGAGTGAGTGGTGCATTAAAGTTAATATCATTTCCCCTTATTTTCTAACTTTGATCATTAACCACATTGAAATCCCCGATAATAATATGATCAGAGTCTTCATATAGATTGTAGAAATAATATATGTGGGACCATAAAATTGATCTTTCTCCTCTTGTACATTTGGCATATACAATGGATAAGATTATAGACTTCTTAGGCTACTGATGATCAATTTTTAAACACAACATTTAGTCTTCATCATAAAGAATATGAACAGATATACCAAACTTCTTCTTGAGGGTCTATTTTCAATTCCCCTCAAATTCCGACTGATGAAATTTAGCATTTTAAACTGTTAAGAAGAGAGATTGAGATTACCATAGCACAATACGTGGTAATTCTTTTGAAAAAAAGGATCAATTGGCAAGATCTTCTTCACTTTGTTGATGTGGCCTTTATTGGCAACACAAGTGCTTCTTTGAGACGGAGTCTTCTTTCTATTAGCTTCTGATTTTTTTGATTGTATTTCTTCCAATAAGTATAATATGGGGAGGCAAATATTTTAAGTTCTTCATGAGTAATAACTCAAATATGGGTTTCTGGTTCAGAATCTGGTTTTGTAATTCTTTTCAAGAGTTGGTTGTTTTGTTCACATCATTAGTTGCAAACTAACCAATGATGTCTTGATGTCTTGGAGACATCAAAAAAATTTCCTAAATATTGCACCTTCTTTTATTGGGAAAGGGCTTAAATTACCACATATTTATGATCAGGCAATTCACATGAGAAAGTTATATTTTTCGTTGCAAATATTTAACCAAATGAAACCTGTTTAAGTGGCAGGTGTGACAAAACTTCATGGTGCATGGCTTGTTCTGTTTCTGATTCTTGCAAGCAGTTGTGAAGTCCATGGTCTTTTCACGACACTATAAAAACATGTAGTTCAATTCTATGAGGAAGTAGTTAAAGCTTAGATGAATTAAGTGAATCTCAAAACCAGTCAAGAACTTTGATTAAGAAACAATCAGCCCAAAAAAAATAAGCCTTGAGTTGTTAAAAAACTACCTGATGATAGGTCTTGCCCTTATCAGAATCATAAATTAGGCCATAGAGTACACGAATGACTAGGGACTTTGTGTGTTTGACCAATGACAGACATCCGCTAATATCAATTATTTTCCGAGCCTTCTTCTTTTGCTTTTGTTCAGTCGTGGCACTTTTGAAAGGAGAATTCGAGGGGACAGTCACTACTATAACGCTCTGGTTTGTAATGGCCAAAGTATGGAGAGGATACAAATTTATTTCTAAAGTTTGTACATCATATATGCCAAACTGCCTAGCCAACCTTAGAGGATAAACGACATGTTTTTAAGGAAAAAAAAGTTCCACCTTTCTTTGCTAAACTGTGAGTTATTAAACTTGAAAAACCTTTCTTCAAAGAATGAAATAGTTATTAATGTACCTACTTTGATAGAGGTCACATATTCGGATTGGAGAAAAATATATAGGTATTTGTGTTAGGGGTTTAAAGGCTATAATCAAGTCTACTGATTCTTAGGAACAAACAAGCAAATATATCAAAAATTTATTCTTATCATATGTCATTTGTTAGCTATACAAAATTTTGTTTTTGGAACTTGATAAATGTATTTTTTTTGCCTTCCGATTAATCCCATAAATTAACAATATGGCCTTATTATAAAAAGGAGTAATATTGGTTAAGAATTGATAAAAAAATAGGCCTTCTTGGACTTTATGGAAACAATGGACCAATGTCAAAGTCGGCCACATTCTTTCTCCGAGAAGCTAGAGCATAGCCAAACCTCGTGAGGGAAGCGGGTCGGGGACGACATTTTTGGTATCACAAATCAGTAAATAATGATAAAAGAGGTTTGACAACAAAATCACAAAATTTCATAACGATGAAGCCATCACGAAATAAAATGTTCTTTCCCCTTCACAGAAGAAGAACATTAAAAAAATTAGACGGGAACTACAAACTCAAGTTGGTTACAACCTGAAGAGTGGGTCCAAATCCTCCCATAGATGAAGATCCTATATTGGAACATCAGGGGTTCAGGAAATTCCTCATAAAAAGGAATGCTATCCTCTTGGTCTATGAAATATAGGCCTGACATTTTATGTATTACTGAAACCAAAATGTACTTTAACATCTCATTCCAACACTAGTTTAAAACTCTTGGTATGATTTTGTTCTCTACAAGCAATAGGGGTGGTTTATAACCAAACCTACGGGTATTTCACTCTGATAGAATGTTGCAACCCTCAATTATTTCCTCTACTAGCCAACAAGCAAGCTTCACTGCCTTAACTGAAAGGTTAAAAACCACTTACACAATTGTACAATGGATGAAGGAAGGTTATAGATGTACAACTTACTTTCATAATCATATTCAACAAAGAAGAGATAAAAACCTCATTTCCTACTTGATCAAGACCTTATCAAGAACCACATTATCAGCTATTTCTCTTCTCTTCATACTGAAGACTTGAGAATTAATGCAAACAATTCTTTATTTAATGTTTCCCCTCACTTTATATCCCATTCAGATAATGAGAACCTTATAATCAACCCATGTTAGTCAATAAGAGAGAGATCAACCGACCATCAATGAATTCTAAAAGTGGTTCTCGAATCATATCAAAAAGTGGTTTAAGAACATGTTGTTTTCAATTACTAGTAAAATAATAATAAAAACATTGATTGAAGTACTCGTGCATACCTCCCACCTTGTGCCAAAGGTATGCACCAACGGTTATTGTTCGATAACTCTCAAGTGTAATTCAAATCACATATATGGAAAAAACATTAGGGTTAGTAACTCCAATTATTCATTTCTTTAATTACTCAAATTTTGTATCATGTTAGACCGAAAAACATAATTTAAATCTAGACAACCTTTTTTAATCTCCGTCCATATGTATCATGCGAAATGATATTATAAGGTAAGAAGTTACAATAATAGAGAGGGCATACCATCACCTGACTATAGCACAAGTGCTACTGATTTACAACAAAATTAGGGAATTAATATCACTCTATCTCATAAATCTAACTTGGGGGTGAAAACTCCGACATATCACAACAGACATTACTAATAATGGAATATCTTAAACATAAGGAACAAGCCAGTAACTTTTGAGTTGAGCACCATTGATAAACAAAATTCAAAACCTAAGATTTAATGTTTGAAGATAGTAAGCCCTAAGTGTGAGTTTTGTTGTAGTGAATATATTCAATAATAATCATCAACAATAGTAAAAGTATCCACATTCATTAATCATGATTTAAAAAAACCATAGAAAAATAACAAAGCAAAGTACAGAGTTAATGAGTACATCAAGAAGGGGTAAACTTACCATTACCAATCAAATAGAAGTCCATTTTCATGACTACTACAAAAATAAGGAATGCCCAAGAGTTAATATTTTACAAAATCCCAATATAAAAAGAATAAATAAATCAAATAAAGTTGAATTAGTTTTCCATAGCCGCGGGGAATAATGGTTAAAGTAAATTGGGTCAAAGTATTGTGTACCAACCATAGTGTGTACCAACCATGTTTAGTACAAACTCAATACAAAATACACCAATTTATACATCTTATTCCCTATGATATTTCATCAAACACATAGTGTTTCGAGTACAAAAACATCTAAAATAAAACACTTCTAAGAATTTATATGCCTCCAAGAACATCAATTAATATCTCAAATGCCTAAAACAAATTTGAACACTAATGACTAAAATGCCTAAAATTTGAATAAACTATGCTTGTACAAAATATATTACCTTTTGCATTCCAAAGTAACCGACCTAAGCCAAAATTTCACCTGAAGAAAATATATCAAGCATGCAATAAAATTCACATGAATAAACATAAACCCCCATAACATCCAAATGCTTTACAAATATATATTAGATCCATAAAAAAAATTAGTGCAATTTAAGAGTAAATTAGTTTAACAATTACATTGAGGCTAAACAATGAAATTGAAAAGAGAGGCATCCTGTTAGGTTGTCTTTGTAAAGACTTGGGCTAAAAAAATACGTATGCTTTTAAAAATTACATGATTGGGAAGAGTGGAGTGAGAGAGAGGTGAGCGTGGAGAGAGAGAGCAGATAGGGAGAGAGAGAGAGAGAGAGAGAGAGAGAGAGAGAGCTAACCGGAGAGAGCTCTCCACGCTCACCGAAAAGGGAGAGAGAGTTGTCCAGAGAGAGAGACAAATCGAAGCGGAGTGAGGATGAGAGGGAATGAGAGAGTGGGAACACAAAGCTACTATAATGAATTTTTTTAGGGTATTTTATACTTTAGTCAAGTGTACTCAATTTTGGCACACTTTAAAACAGTGCCAAATTTTGGCATTATTTTAAAGTGTGCCAGATTGTCACTAAATCGTGCGAGAATTTGGCACAGTTTTAAACTGTGTCAGATTTTTAATATCTGACCAAGAATAAATTCTTCTGAATTTAGCCCCTTAAGTTAGTGATTTTGATATCTCGAACAAAGAAATTGAATCGTTTTTATTCCATATCATTGCCATTGACAATTTCTAACAAGTACCCCGAGTTTCGTGTATTTCTGATGGATTTTACAGGAATTTAGTGCAAGAAAAGAGAGAAAGAAACCGAAAGAAAGGAAAAGAACGAAGGAAGAAAAGTCAAAGGGAAAAAGCGTACATTTATACCCAGAGTTCGGATTCGACGCCGAAAGGAAAGTTGAAGATCTTGATTTCACAAAAGCATCGGAAGAAACGACATTCAAATCGGAGCTCGAGATCAAAATTTATGGCCAGTCAAAGATGGAAAGAAAAAGTCAACATTGAAGAAAATCGGACTGATCCAGTATAAATCGGACCGATCCGAAATGCCACCATTCCAGTAAGCCCCGGATGGATACCGAACCGATGATAGCAGAACCGGTCCGATGGGATCCGAACTGATCCGGTAGAATTAACAAAGAACCGATTCGGTTGCTTGAGAAACGAACCGATCCAAGGGAGATCCGGACCAGTCCGGGTGTGCAAAATCCTGGCATTAATTATGAAGATCAAGAGGTCCATATCTGGCAAAATCTTGCGCAGCCAATGATTCTAGGTGTCAAATTCGTGCTAGTTGGTGCTATAAAATACCAAGCCCTACCTCATTCCAAATGGAGTCGAATTAGGGAGAGAAATTCAGAATTTAGGAAATCTTTTTAGCTTTCTTTGGTAGAATTTTTCATAAACCCTAGTTTGAAAGGTTGATTAAGAAGAAGTTTTCTGGATTCAAGTTCGTTTTATTTTCCTGTTGCTGAATACAAGTATAAAATTTCCATTATCTTAGTTATTATTTCTTTTCAATTCAATTCTCGATTGTTTTGCAATTTGTTACCAATGTTTTCTAGATCTATAATTCCATGTATTGGTATGAATTTGTTTTCTAGAAAAATCCTGTCCAACTAAATTCTCAAGGGCTTGGGTACATGAATTCATTTTGAGATGAATTACCCAAATAGAAAATAGATGGTAAATTGAATATTGATCGAATCGTGTGTGGAAATTATACAAACTTATACGATCTTTTAATCTCTCTTGCCCTAGGTACTTGGGATGTTTAAGAATGCTATGCAAGTGTAATTTTGCATTCACCGCTTTGTATTTGCCTTTGACTTCATATGATGAGGGCTATATCCTTCACATATGTAATGCTTAGGATATATAAAGACTGGATTTAGTCAAAAATTTCAATTTACAATTCTAGTATTCTATACAGTAATTCGTTAAGGTTTGAAGGATTGTACTCCACCCTATTTTCTCTCATTTTCAAATCTAATTTCTTTCCAATTCTTAGTATTTTTTTTTGTGCACATTCTATTTCATCACCAATTGGAAATTTACAACCATCAACCATCTTTTCATTTCTTTGGGAGAATCATTTCAAGGTTAAATAACTATTCCTACAAAAGTATCAATTTTTTATCCCTGTGGATACGATCCCGACTTGTCTGATTATTACTAATGCGACAGGCTTGCACTTGAGCCTAAATAGAATGCGTTTCTGAGACAAATTTTCTATCGCGTCAAGTTTTTGGCGCCGTTGTCGGGGATCGTCAATTGGCACTCTTTAGGAAAGTGATTTTAACCCTAAGGTGATTTCCCTTTATTGTTTAAAAAAAAATCATCTCATCTCTTATGCGCTTACATGCAGAATTCATCTCCCACCCAAGTTCACGAAAATCCTATTGTCGAAGCAAATTCTGAAAATTCTCACACCACTAATTCTCCTCATTTTTAGGTTTCACCTCCTTCGCGGAATAATTCAATCACAAGTAGCTCCTTAAGTCAAACACCGAGTGTGATTTCTGAATCTTTTGGTAGTAATATATCTGTGCACGGTAGTGTTGGTATTGGTGCCGGAGAGGAAAAGATACCATATCTTCCAATGAAAGATCTTTTATTTCCAGAGTGAACTGTTACCCCTGGTTGCATTTTACTTCCGTATAATGCCGCTCAGTTCCACTTTCGAAATGGTATGATTCAAATTCTTCCCACATTTCACGCGATGGATTCTGAAAAACCATATCTCCATATTAGAGAGTTCAAAGAATCATGTGAGACGTTTGGTGACCAAACTTGCCCGTAATATGTTATCCGGTTAAAGCTTTTCCCTTTTTCCTTAAAGGATAAAGCCAAGACTTGGCTATGGTCACTACCACCAAATTCTGTTTTATCTTGGCGAGATATGCAAACCAAGTTTCTCTCCAAATTCTTTGCACAACACAAAACCAATTCTGTCAAAGCTCAAATACAAGCTTTTCGACAAAATGAGAATGAAGCTTTCGACAAGTGTTGGGAGAGATTTCAGGAGTTAGTTAGTGCTTGCCCACATCATGGATTCGAAAAACATCATCTTATTTCATTTTTCCATCAAGGGCTTACTTTAGCATCTAAACAACTTGTTCAAACCATGTGCGAAAGACCTTTTTGGGAGTTAGACTCGAGCGAAGCTGAGGCTCATCTGAAATATGTAGCGGAGACTACACAAGCATGGGATGTTTCTGACCCCAATAGTCAAAATAAAAATCGACAAGTGTCCAACTTCCTTGCTGCGTTTGGTATTTATCATTTGGACAAGGAAACTTGGTTAGATCATAAATTTGACCAATTGGAAAAGAATTTTAGAGACATGCTTGACGTGCGATTAAAAGAAGTAGCTGGAACCGTTCAATCAGGAAAGGAGAAAGTGTGTGCCATTTGTGTTGCTGGTTATTCTACCAAAGGATGTCCGACCATCCCTGCATACAAGGCAATGTACACTGAACAAGTTGAGGCGATAGGAAGATTTTGCGGAAATTTTAATGCACCGCAAGGGAATTCATACAATCAATCTTGGAGGAATCATCCTGGTTTCAACTATGGACAACCACAAGGGGGGATGGCTCCTAACCCACATGTGACTTTACCACCACCACCCCCTCAATTTCAGCAATTGGCCCCTCTGATGCATGCTCCTATGCCGGTACCACCTCCTGGTCCGTATGTCGCTCCACCTAGGCGATCTCTTGAAGATAATCTGAATCAATCCATCCAATCTCAAAAGGAGAGCAATGCTAAGTATGATCGAATGTCCATGGAAATTCATACTAGCATCTCTAGATTACAATCTGCAGTAAATACTCAGGAGAAGGGTAAATTTCCAACTCAAGGCCAAAGACCCCCTCTCCAAGGACAATCCACGGTTAGCTCCACATCATCGGATTTACCAGAACAATGTCAAGCTGTCACTACTCTCCGTAGTGGTCGCGTAATTGATCTATCGCCAACACTTCCTAAGGAATCAAAACCTAAAGAAGTGACAGAATCTAAGGAGACTCCATTGCACATGGAAGATAAAGATGAGGAAGTTGAACCTGAAATTGAAGTAAAGCTGCCCACTGCTGCTCCATTCCCTCAACGCTTAGCACCACCCAAAAAAGGGGCTTCGTGTATGGAAGTGTTAGATGTTTTGAAGCAAGTAAAGTTGAACTTGCCATTTATGGATGCTATCCAACAAATTCCAGCATATGCCAAGGTCATCAAAGATATTTTGACTGTCAAACGACGGCTTAAGGTGAAAAAGAACATTTTCTTGGCACAAAATGTGAGCTCGGTCCTTCTGAATGATCTTCCACCAAAATTCAAGGATCCCGGTGCACCTACAATTTCGTGTGTTATAGGAGAAAGTAAAGTGGAAAAATCATTGCTTGACTTAGGTGCGAGTGTGAACATCCTTCCCTACTCTATCTATAACCAGCTTGATTTAGGTGATCTAAAACCTACCCGAATCACTCTACAATTAGCTGATCGAACAATGAAAGTGCCTCGTGGGGTTGTGGAGGACGTGATAGTTCAAGTGGACACTTTATACTTCCCTGTTGATTTTGTCATTTGGGACACCGAGCCTAATCCCCATGCGACAAATCATGTTCCAATAATATTGGGCCGCCCATTTTTAGCTACTGCTAATGCTTTGATCAATACACGGAATGGCCAAATGCAACTCACTTTTGGAAACATGACTCTTGAGACCAATATTTTCAATGTTGCTAACCAAATGGGTGATGAGGATGAAATTCATGAGGTTGATCTTATTGAAGAAGTGGTGGATGAGCACATCGAGAAGATCATAGGAGGAGATGCACTGGAAGTTTATTTAGTGCAAGGTGGTAATAATAAGAGTCCTTATACTGTGTTTGAGCATGAGGTGGAAGAATTGGAAACTTGGTTACAAGAAAAGCGAGTTTTGAGAATTTAAGAGATATTGACTGAATTTTTAGATTTGAAGAATTACCCCCGAGGGAGTCGGCCATGATACCCTCTGAAAATAGATTTCCTAGTCTTGAGTGAAAGAAACTACCCTCTCATGTCAATTATGCTTTTCTGGAAGATAATGATACATTCCTTATTGTTGTTTCTTCCAGTTTAAAAAAGGAGCAAGAGGGCATGTTGTTGAATGTGTTGCGAAAGCATCGAAGTGCGTTTGGTTGGACTATAGCTGATTTGAAAGGTATAAGTCCATTGATTTGTACCCATAAAATCCATCTCCACGAAGAGGTGAAGCCCTCGCAAGAGATGCAAAGGCGACTAAACCCAACCATGAAAGCTGTAGTTCGATCGGAAATCATCAAATTGCTAGATGTTGGGATTATCTATCCCATTTCTGATAGTAAATGGGTGAGCCCAATTCAGTTCGTTACAAAAAAGTCAGGTATGACTGTGGTTGAAAACGCTAAAGGAGAATTAATACCTCAACGCACCACCACCGGGTGGCGTGTTTGCATTGACTACCGAAAGCTCAATGCCGGAACCTGAAAAGATCATTTTCCCTTGCCGTTCATCAATTAAGTGATTGAACGAGTGGCGGGCGATCCTTACTATTATTTCCTAGATGGGTATTCTGGCTATAATCAGATTGAAGTGGATGTACTTAATCAAGAAAAGAAAACTTTTACATGTCCGTTTGGTACGTTTGCCTACAAACGTATGCCTTTTGGGCTATGTAATGTGCCAGTAACTTTTCAAAGGTGCATGCTAAGTCTCTTTAACGACATGATAGAAGAGGGTCTTGAGGTGTTCATGGACGATTTCAGCGTTCTTAGTACATCTTTCGACCAATGTTTAGCTAATCTTGAAAGGGTTCTATTCCGGTGTGTGGAAAAAAACTTAGTCCTCAATTAGGAAAGATGCCATTTTATGGTCGCCGAGGGCGTAGTTCTAGGCCACATAGTCTCATCTAGGGGAATTGAGGTTGATCGAGCAAAAATTGAAGTAATAGCTGAGTTACCCCCGCCAAAATCGCTTAAAGATGTGAGGTCCTTCCTATGCCATGCTGGATTTTATAGGAGATTTATCAAAGACTTTAGCTCCATCGCTAGACCTTTGAGTAATCTTCTCATGAAGGACACTCCGTTTGAATGGAATAAAGCATGCCAAGAATATTTTGATAAACTCAAAAGCATGCTAATTTCTGCTCCTATCATGCAAGCTCCTGATTGGTCACTCCCATTTGAGCTTATGTGTGATGCAAGTGATTACGCGATTGGGGTTGTTCTTGGACAAATAAAAGACAAGAAAGCTCATGTTATTTACTATGCTAGTAGGACATTATCTGGTCCCCAGCTTAACTACTCTACCACGGAGAAAGAGTTACTAGCAGTCATTTTTGCTCTCGATAAATTCCGATCATACATTGTTGGGTCGCCCATCGTTTGCTTCACTGATCACTCAACCCTTAAATATCTTCTGACCAAGAAAGATGCCAAACCGCATCTAATAAGGTGGATCCTACTCTTACAGGAGTTTAATATCTTGATTCAAGATAAGAAAGGAGTAAAAAACGTCGTTGCTGACCATTTGTCACGCCTCTCGTCCGACGTACCTATTGATCCCATTCCCATAGACAAGTATTTTTTGGATGAAAATCTATTCGCTACTTCTTCTCTCCCCTGGTTTGCGGATATAGTCAATTACCTTGTCACTGGAGTCGTTCCCTCTAATTGGAGTCCGCAAGAAAGAAGGAAGTTCATCACATGGTCACGCATGTTCTTTTACGATGATCCATATTTGTTTAAGTATTGTGCTGATCAAATCATCCGGAGATGTGTACCTGATGAAGAAATTTAAGGGGTAATTTTATTTTGTCACACGAAAGCATATGGAGGTCATTTTTCCAAAAATAAAACTCTTGCGAAAATCCTACAAAGCGGTCTCTACTGGCCCACAATCTTTCGGGATGTGAATACTTTTTGCAAATCATACGATAGATGCCAAGGAATGGGTGTTATTACTCGCCGTGACATGATGCCATTGACCCCAATACTTGTCTTAGAATTGTTTGATTGTTGGGGTATTGACTTCATGGGTCCCTTTCCCCCTTCTTTTGGTTTTCTCTACATCCTCGTCGCAGTAGACTACGTCTCCAAATGGGTAGAGGCCATAGCTACAAGGACGAATGACAATAAAGTGGTGATAAAATTCATTCAAGCGAATATCCTTTCTCGATTCAGAGTTCCTAAGGCTATAATCAGTGATAATGGTACTCATTTCTGCAATAGGCCGATGGAAAACCTAATGCGAAAGTATGGAGTCGTCCATAAAGTTGGAACGACTTATCACCCTCAATTGAATGGCCAGGCCGAGCTCGCCAATCGAGAAATCAAGAGCATATTGGAAAAGACAGTCGAACCTAATAAGAAAGATTGGTCTCTCAGATTGAATGATGCGCTCTGGGCTTATAGAACTGCATACAAGAATCCCCTTGGGATGTCCCCATTTCGTTTTGTATATGGCAAGCCTTGTCATCTTCCGGTTGAAATTGAACACAAAGCGTATTGGGCTATCAAAAGGGTGAACTTTAACATGGAAAAAGTCGGTGAAACACGTAAACTTCAGTTGAACGAGTTGGAAGAAATACGCAATGATGGGTATGAAAGTGCTAAAATCTCCAAAGCACGAATGAAACAAGCTCACGATAGAATCATTCGACGGAATGAATTTCATTCGGGACAAAAAGTACTTCTCTACAGCTCGAGGTTGCACTTGTTTCCCGAAAAATTGCGGTCACGATGGTCAGGACCATTCATTGTGAAGGAAATATTCCCCCATGGAGCTGTTGAATTGGAGGATCAAAAAGGGGGAAACACATTCAAGGTCAACGGACATCATCTCAAGCTGTATTTGGAAGCGACAGTCATAAAAGTCGACACAATCTTGTTGTCAAATCCCATTTATGGGGATTGACTGAAAACGAAAGGTGAGGTCATCGCAGCCCGACGTGTATGGGGTAAATGTTGTGTATAATTGTCATAAGATGTTAGGATGTTAGAAAATCATAGATACGTGTCATAACCGGAGAAAGGAGTTCAATAAATGTCGGTGTGAGTTTTGAGAGTTTTGAGGTTCAATTGCATTGAAGGAAGCATTGGAGTGGAGAAATCAGGCTAACAGTGAGAAGGAAAGTAAAGTAGGGGAATTTTTGGAAATTCAGCAGACCGGATCGGTCCGGGCCTAAATAAAAAGAAGCGATCCGGTATAATCGGACCGGTACGATCTGAACCCGGATCGATCCGATCATCTGCAGTCGCTCCCCTTCCCGAGGTTAAAACCTCTTCAATCCACACATCATTCATTCCCCCAATCCCTTTCTCTCCCAACAAAATTTCGTCCCCTCTATTTTCCCCCCATCCATTCCCCCCTTTTTCATCATCCCAACTATAAATACCCACATCCCCCACCCCATTTTCCTCACACCTCCATCTACTCTCTCCTCTCTCACTTTCTGACCAAGTCTGAACTAGCTATGGCTGCTCCTCAAAAATATAATTCCATTGAAGTCCTGCCCGACGGCAATGGGGAATATCGTTCCCGCCGTGAATCAAATTGGTGCCGTCGTTTCTTCGATCCGAGAAGGAAAATCCACATCGAGCACCAAGTGCTTTGGGATCAGCTGCCTAATTCTGTCACAGGCATGTTCATGTCACGAGGCTGGTGCAGATTTTTCAATGAACCATACGAAGATGTTTGGGAGAATGAAGTGCATCAGTTTTATGGTACGCTCGTCCGCACCACTGATTTCGAATCTCAAGCCTTTGTAGACTCGACTCCGATACCGTTCTCGCTTGAAATTATGGCCCAGAAACTCGAGTCTAAAGGTGTGGTCACTCCAGCCTAATTTACTTATCCTAGTCCTGATCCCGTTCTGACCAAAGCTGTTTGCATATCTCGCATCGCGTCGGGAGCGGTTTGGGATACCGAGACATTTCCTGTTGGTCGGTTACCCGACAAGGCACGCATCACTTTTCACATCATTTGTGCCAATATTTTGCAAACCTCAAATGATTCGGCTATGCCCCCGCGTCAAGCTACTATGACGTATCATATGTTTGACCATGCAACTGTTATCAATTTGGCCCGCACGTTTTACAATGATATCATATGTGCGGCGCTGGATAAAAAGGGTAGGGCCCCTCTTCCTTATGGCCGTCTCATTACCTCCTTTCTTAAGGATGTCGGAATTGTTCCACCGCAAGATCTTAACAACTTGCCCAAGCCACTTGGACAAGAATCCCGCGCTCGAAGTGACGAGCAAATCCAACTGATCCGTGCGCAGCGAGGAGACAGTGATACCTCAAGTGATGAGGAGGCTGATGCGGAAGAGGACATTGTTGATGAAGATGTTGAGATGGAAGAAGGTGAGGAGGAAGAGTATGATGAAACTGCTGATCCGAATTATGTTTCGGTTGGTACGGGTTTGACTGAACGCGTTGTTTCTCTTGAGACGCGATTTGATGGGTTTCTGTCATCATACGAGAGGGGCATGAGTTTGGTATTGTGTATGCAGGCTGATTTGTACCGTCTCCAGTCGGATCCCGAGGTCCCCCCTTCCTGCCTATTACTATAATCCATATGACCCTGCTGCCACCGGACCTTCACACCCCCCCCCCCCCCCCGCCCCATAGGCAGCCCCGTTTCTCTAGTTTTGTTATGTTCCTAGTAGAAATCTGTTTTTTTTTTTTTTTATTTCTTTTGCTTACACAGTTGTGTTGTACTATCCAGTTTCCTTATGCTACTTGCTTGTTTTATTTATCGCACTACTTATGTTGTCTTCTTTAGCTTTCTCGTCCTTTTGATTGTGGACAATGCAAAAGCCTAAGTTAGGGGGGTGATTAGTGCGTATTCATAAAACTTCGCATATATATAAAAAAAAGAGTTGGAAAAAAACAAAAAATATTTTTCTTCAAAATAAATAAAAATTGGAATTTAAATTTATCAAAAATGTCACGTTTATTCTATTTAAAGTCTCAAATTGTTAACAATCAAAATGCACTAAGCCAAAATTGACCGAAGATAGAAATTGAAAGAAAATTGTCGACTTAACGAATAAGTGTGGAGATTAATCAAACCCGGTGAGATTTCGAGCCTTTCAATTTTTTATGAGCTTTTAAATCAATCCAAGTTTATGATTAACTCAAAGTTCTTTTCAGCATTTTAATAAGTCGTTGATGATCTCAATCCTTTGTTTTGATTGGTTATGGAAAATGTGTGAAATGTTGTCTCGAAATTCGTGCTAAAAATATCTCTAAATTTAATTAATCTCGATATGCATATGGTAATGTGATTAGCAATTCAGACAATGAAGTAGGCCCTCGTTTGTTACCCAAAAATATTAGCCATAATAAGTTGTGAAAAAAAAAATTATTCCTTTGCAATCCAATTTGAGCCTAATAAAATATTTTCCTTTCGTTTGATAACCTGAAAACCCAAATACCCCGGAATTGTGAAAATTGAGAAAATTCATCAAGTAAGTCCAAATTGTGCAATAAAAAGGGGTAAGAATAAAAAATAAAAAATAAAAAATAAAAAATAAAAAATAAAAAATAAAAAATAAAAAATAAAAAATAAAAAATAAAAAATAAAAAATAAAAAATAAAAAATAAAAAATAAAAAATAAAAAATAAAAAAAATAAAAAATAAAAAATAAAAAATAAAAAAATAAAAAATAAAAAAATGAAAAAATGAAAAAATGAAAAAGAAAGAGAAAAATGAGTAAATGCCCGAAAAAGCACAAATGGACGTCATCAGGAAATTTTCCAATTCCGAACAATCCGTTTATTCCCAATTTTACCATTTACACTTTTTAACCCGAAAAGTCCTAACCGAGTCCGAATGGAAAAATTAATTACTGCATGGAGAGCTAAGACATGAAAAGATAATATGAGAGATTAAAATGGTGTGATTAAAAGATGATGTTTCCCATTTCCTAATAACTGTATTTGATGATGAGATCTTTTCACCATATATTTCCTTCTTCTCAATTTTGTATGCATGAATTTGTGTCCATTATTTTACTCTTTATATCATGCATACCGAGAGAAAATAGCCACAATCCGAGTGATTCGTTTGTGAGTGCATCCGTAAGAATTTGAATCAAAACGAATTTTCGGAAAGTAACGTAATGCTCAATCGGTGGAAATTTGAGGTTGAATTTTTGGCTTTGCACACACAAACTATGGTTTGAGACATTTGAATACGAATTTATGGTGATTATTTTTCGAAAAGTTTAAATTGTACAATTTTTAAGTATTTTGATATTTATTTTAGTCAATAAAGAATTTTGTGGGTGTATTCACTGCAAACCCTCACGAGACAAAACTCGTCCTACTAGAGTAACCTAGGGGTTTAAAGGCTTGTTGCATATGCTCCATGCAATCGCATGCCTGCGAAAGTGGAATTTTAAAGGAATTCTCGAAAATAGAACTTTGGGTAGCTTCATTTACATTGTCCGGGACGTGCAAAATCCTAAGTTAGGGGGATTTGACCAAACATAAATTCTTCTGAATTTAGCCCCTTAAGTTAGCGATTTTGATATCTCGAACAAAGTAATTGAATAGTTTTTATTCCGTATCATTGTCATTGACTATTTCTAATAAGTACCCCGAGTTTCGTGAATTTCTAATGGATTTTACAAGAATTTAGTGCAAGAAAAGAGAGAAAGAAACCGGACGAAAGGAAAAGAACAAAGGAAGAAAAGGCAAAGGGCAAAAACATACATTTATACCCAGAGTTCGAATTCGACGACTAAAGGAAAGTTGAAGATCTTGATTTCATAAAAGCATCGGAAAAAATGACACTCAAATCGGAGCTCGAGATCAAAAGTTATGGCCAGTCAAAAATGGAAAGAAAAAGTCAACATTGAAGAAAATCGGACCGATCCGGTATAAATCGGACCGATCCGGTATAAATCAGACCGATCCGAATTGCCACCATTCTAGTAGACCCCGGATGGATACCAAACCAATGATAGCAGAACCGGTCCGATGGGATCCGAACCGATCCGGTAGAATTAAAAAAGAACCAATCCGGTTGCTTGAGAAATGAACCGGTCCGGGTGTGCGAAATCCTGGCATTAATTATGAAGATCAAGAGGTGCATATCTGGTGAAATCTTGCGCAGCCAACGATTCTAGCTGTCAAATTCGTGCTAGTTGGTGCTATAAAAAACCAAGCCCTACCTCATTCCAAAGGGAGTCGAATTAGGGAGAGAAATTCAGAATTTAGGAAATCTTTTAAGCTTTCTTTGGTAGAAGTTTTCATAAACCCTAGTTTGAAAGGTTGATTAAGAAGAAGTTTTCTGGATTCAAGTTCATTTGCTTTTCCTGTTGCTGAATACAAGTATAAAATTTCCATTCTCTTAGTTATTATTTCTTTTCAATTCAATTCTCGATTGTTTTGCAATTTGTTACCAATGTTTTCTAGATCTATAATTCCATGTATTGCTATGAATTTGTTTTCAAGAAAAATCATGTCCAGCTAAATTCTCAAGGGCTGGGGTACATGAATTCATTACGAGGTGAATTACCCAAATAGAAAATAGATGGTAAATTGAATATTGACCGAATCGTGTATGGAAATTATACAAACTTAGCCGATCTTTTAATCTCTCTTGCCCTAGGTACTTAGGATGTTTAAGAATGTTATGCAAGTGTAATTTTCCATTCACCGCTTTGTATTTGCCTTTGATTTCATATAATGCGAGCTATATCCTTCATATATGTAATGCTTAGGATATATAAAGACTGAATTTAGTCAAAAATTTCAATTTACAATTCTAGTATTCTATACAGTATCGTTAAGGTTTGAAGGATTGTACTCCACCCTATTTTCTCTCATTTTCAAATCTAATTTCTTTACAATTCTTAGTATTTTTTTGTGCACATTCTATTTCATCACCATTTGGAAATTTACAACCATCAACCATCTTTTCATTTCTTTGGGAGAATCATTTCACGGTTAAATAACTATTCCTACAAAAGTATCAATTTTTTGTCCCTATGGATACGATCCCGACTTGTCGGATTATTAGTAATGCGACAGGCTTGCACTTGAGCATAAATAGAATGCATTTATGAGACAAATTTTATGTCGCGTCAATATCAGGGTGTGCCAAATTGTAGTTTTTGGTGCAGTGGATTTGGTTATGTTATCCTATTATTATTATTATTATTATTATTATTATTATTATTATTATTATTATTATTATTATTATTATTATTATTATTATTATTATTATTATTATTATTATTATTATTATTATTATCTTTAGCCTAAACCTAAACTTAATAAATTGTAGATATAGAGATTTTAGGTATATATGTTGGGGATCATTGGGTATAAGAAAGCTTAGAGAATTTGAGAAGACTAATTGGGAATTCACAATTGGATTTCATCACCTACATTAAATTTGGGAATGACAATCTCTAACAATCAAGGCTTTTTTACTTTGGTTCTATACGATAATGATAGAAATTATGTTTTAGAACCCCAAATTTAAGATGTTGTTTATAATTGTATTTTTTGGGGAATATAGAAGACTAAACTACTTGGAACCTAAATTTGATACATAATTTCAAATTATTACATTATGGAAATGTTTGGGAATTGTAATTAATACTAAAGAAATAATATGTGATAACCTTTGTTAAATCAAAACAAGGTTTTATATTAGAATTGTTCTAATTAGACTAGTTGAATTGTGATCTCTTATTTAATATATAAAATTATATATTTAAAAATCTTATAAATAAAATTTATGAACTAAATTCATGTTGAATTGTACTAATTTTTTTAGACCTGTGATATAACTCACGTTTTAAGGACTTAGGGTTCATATGACGTGATATTACTAACTTGAGTTATGAATTATGTTAGTGTTAAAAAATTCATGATTTAGGGTGATATTATTATTACCTTAAAACTTGTAGTTATCATCTTACGTAATTAGAATTTATATGGTATGAATGGTGAAAAAATTATAATTATGCAAAAGAATCAGGGTTCCTCGACTCAAATTGATCTGGGGTTTGTTTGAATTGATGCGGTCCTCGGAGTTAGCCTAGTAGTGATTTTGCGTGATTTGTTGAATTTTATTGGTTTTGGTTGGAAATAGATGATTTTTAGGATCATTTTAATTAATAATTTATAGTACTAGGATGGTTTATAAGGGTTGAGAGTACAATATAGTCTTAGCTTAAACTATTATACTTTTGTGGTTTTTATTAACGGTTATGAAACGAAATGCAAGTTGGATAGTGTGTGACTATTTAGGTGATGTGTACATATATGTATGATTTATATGTTCATGAAAGTGGGTGTGTTGACTCGTGGCATATCTACTACTCAGTGATATGATGGGGCGCCTACATTGGGACTTAGGACTATACCCCGAGATCTTGACACTAGGTATGCAAAAATTATATTATACCAATCCTAACTGTTAGGACTCCATCTCTTGATTTGAGATAATGGGTGTTGGATCATTACTTGCAAATGTTGGTATGTGGTAACCTGATTGGTGTGATGGAGTATTGATATGTACTTTGTGTGTTTTGATACTTTGGGAGTTCGGATCTTCTTTAGGTGGTACTAGTCGATACATGAAAAAATCCCGAATGCTTAGACCTCTATGAAATATTTGAATTGTGTGACATGTGATGGATCTATTCTTTATGTCCACGGGTTGAGAGTACTCATGACACACCCCAACCCAGTTACTTATAATTAAGTCTGAAAGTCAAAGTGAGTCAAACCATAATTAATCTAACCAAACCATAAACACGAGTTTTAATTTCAGAGTCATCATTGTAAATCCATATAAATGAAAAACCTTTTTACAACATCAGAGTAGTCATACTTACACAGACTTGCTTGAAGGATAATTTATCTTAATTACATCATTTACATTTACACAAAATCATAGTTTCTCTCATTCCTGGCTAACCCAACCCGACCTCCTAGATTTGGCAGTGACATCGCGTTACCTGAAAAATGTGAACATAGGAACCGTGAGCAAAATAGCCCAGTGAATGCATCACTACTAAACTACTGCATGAATTTAAATGCAATAATTCATGTCCATATACTTATGTATTAACTTATCCGGCTCATTCATAATGAATGACCAACTTTTCCGAATCATGATTCACATATCCTGTCTAAATAGACAATTCTCCCCCATTCATGGTCGAGGAGTAACCCCTTGTCATTAATAGACAAATCTCCCCCATTCCTGGTCGAGGAGTAACCCCTCATTTCGGTAAACTGAAATGAACAATTTTATATTCATAACATTATGATCATATTCGTAACAATATACAAATACATCATTCCAGTGAGTACACTCACCTTGGTTGACAACTATGTATTCACGTTTTCTTCTGGTGGAGCTGAACTGGGTTGATTAGACCTTACGCCTGTCAATCCAACTAAATCAGTACTGAAACTCAATCATAAATATTATCCAAACATAATTATGTAACTTTCCATGACTATACATCAACAATATAATTCCAATTAAGTCACATTCGATAAAACATAGGTAAAGGCAAAACAATGATATACATGTTGATAAAGTTACGGACATTCAACCGTAGGAAATACCTTATAAGGAATTTATAACCAAAGTAAAGTAAACATGAAATTATACTTCTCAATGTATATACACATGAAACATGTACTCAACGTACTCTTTGTAAGGACGAAATACAAACATTCATTCAAGGGGTACCCAATATGGCCTGAAATTATTGTCTTACATACTTAACCATCCTATATTCCTAAATTGTACAAATACAGGGGTTCAAACTCATCAATATGAAAACATATATGAATATACTATCCAGTACAAGTGACGGTGTAATTTTTCAAGCTTCCTAGGGCAAGTTATCGCCATTTCTTTACAACACAAGAAATCTGCCCTACAAGCTCCTCTATTGTTCCTTCAACTTCCAAGAATTTTCATAATTTTTATCCAACATAACTTTCAATGATTTTCAACCCAATTTCAGTACACATACTTAATAGTACATAATTAAAGTTTCATAATTGTTTGACTTAATTTGCTATCTCAAAAGCTTGACTAAACTCAGGGCATACCGAAATGAAGTATAAAAATAGAAATCAAGTACCAACTTGAAATCATCATTACGGACTAACCACAAGGAGATAAATTCTAATTTTCGGATATGATATGAATATATGATTATATTTTCATATCCAATTGGAATTTCTCAATTCCATTAATCACACAAAGAGATATGCAGATTTGAATACAAGGGGTTTCAACACAAAGCAATTTTAAGGGTTTCTACACTCAACTTAACATAAGCTTGCATCTAACCATACATATATATAAAGGGCTGAAACTTTCGTAAACTTATGATGATTTATATCATATAAATCAGTAATATATGATAAATAACAAGAATTACAATTAGGATTACCTTCAGGGCTTTTTACGTAATTTCTACGGATTTTTCTACACTTTTTCTCCTCACTTTTTCTTCCTAAACACCAACTTTCTATTTCCTCAAGCTAACAACACTTAAAACTGAACCTAGGCTTTGTTTTGATGAAGAAATATGTTAGAGGTAGGGTTTTAAGTCGGCCAAGGCTGCCTCCCAAGCCAACCAATCAATTTAAAACATTTGGTTTAATAAAAGACAAAATACCACTTAAAGGGAATGGACAACTTTGCCCTTTGTTCGTAATTTTGGTATAACTCTTTACTCGGACATCCATTTGATGATCCGTTTGTTGTGTTACAACCCTAACTCACATGTCTACAACTATCTAGTTTTCACCTCAAGTCATTTATAATGTTATAAAGGTCAAAACTAGTCTTTAACAGGAACCTTTCCATCGAAAACAACAAAATTTGTGTTTGTAAATAATTCGACCTTTCATCATTTATGAAAGTAAGATTATAATAAACATAATCACTTAACATTAGATATACTAATATCACATTATTCATATCACATAAGATAAACATGATTTAAATATAATTTATCATAATTATATTCGGGTTGTCACAACTCATGTTGATTAACACAATAAAGATTTATATTAATTTAATTCATATTTAAATACGATTGAGACTAGTAGCTTTATTCCCTTATGCATGACAATTAGGAGAATTTTAGTGAAGAAACTAGCTAGATTGTTTAACATAGTTACTTGTGATAGTACATGGGTTTGGTTATTCACCTTTTGATTTGAGTAAAGACAACACTAATGTGTTAAAGTCATTTTTACCTTGAATTAGGTACATATAAGAAGTTCTTACTGTGTGACTGAAGCTTTGTGTTGAAACCATTTCAAGCTATAGGTTGCAGTACTATAAGGGTTAATATTATGACAATATTAAACATCTCTCCAATATTTATTGTATTTCTCTCTATCTGATGTCGATTCAGGGTTTCATCCTCCCTATTTTTTCTTCTAGTATTTATTTATTAGATATTGGTTTGGACCATGTTGGTTGCCATAGTCATGGGATTTATTTATTTTGTTAACGAGTTATTTGTCCATTTGTGTCGTAGAGTTAGTATTTATGTTGGGGGATTTAATTTGACTAATAGTGTGACTGGTTTAAATTAAATTATCATTTTTATTTTTTATAATGTCAATTATTTATTATCAATATATATCTATGTCCTGTGCTAAAATTATATGTAATTCTTAGATAAACTTTATTGATTTTACATGATTATAACAACGCTATGGGTGGGAAATAGAGGGTGTCACACCAACAACCCTCACTTAGGATTACCTCAACCAAATTTCACCCCTATCCATAAAATAAACATAAGTATAATAATATAATCATTGAACATAAATCGAAATAACCCTACAGCAACTGAAATCTCTAAAGGTGGAAAAATCATTATCCTAACAACTAGTAATAATAGTCCATAGGAGGTGCACCAGGATGATTTGAAATGGTCAACAAAATATGCTTAGGCCCGCAACAAAAACTATAACAACATGATCATTAATGTAAGAGGTACAAGAATAATAATCACAATTGTCAATATATTTAAGGAACTCTCGTTTGATACTCGTAGTTGTATATACATATATAATTATATGGTTACATGAGTAATACCATATCCCGTTAGTGTAGCCTGAATAAAACTAAATGTTAATACCAAGTCAAGCCAAGCATGGCAACATAAGACACATACAAAATCACCAACCACAATCAATCCACAACTGATTGTTATGACCATGTCGTATCGCACATGTTAACATGACATACACATGTCATTAATTCATTATACAACCAATGGTTAAGACTCATCTTAATGCACATGCTAACATGATGCACACATAATCCATCACTGCGGCCATAATATCTACATGAGTTAGTACCCCCACAATCCAAAACATGTAAACATGGCATTCACATGAGTTGGATTTTTAAATTTTATACAGTTATACTAATTTTTTTTTATCAAAGTTACTTTATTATTTTATAATTCCTTTACGTTTTTATATTTATAATAATAGTTTAATTTTACTCATTTGGACAAACACAATTTTACCACTTTAAAAGAAGTAAATTTCATAGCAAATGCAATAAAAATGTTAAATTTAACGGCTCCTTTTGATGCAAGGGCTTGTCAAATACAAATTCAATCCTCTATGTGTTGAATAAATACATAAAATTCTTCAGCAACTGCACATAAGTTTTTTTCAATACTTTAGAAGTTATATTGATAATTCACTTTAATAGATTATTGTAACAGAGTGGTGTCATAATTGATATGTAGCCACAAAGACACATCCCACATCCCTTGGGTCATCGAAAGTAATGGTTTATACATATATATTTGAACTCTTATAACACTGAGGCATTTTCATCTCTACCAGTAAGGCACATGGGTTATGATACCACATGTCAGGAGTCCAAACCTCGTTGGCATCAGCTTGGGGATGTGAGCTAGAATAAAATCTTATACCACTGCGAGTGGTGGTTATATTGGGGATAATGTTGGTGGTGATAGAGTGAGGCAATATAGAATGGTATTATACTTAAAACCAAATCATAATAAGTGTGACAACGTGTTGGGTGATGGTTTATTTCATCCCAGCGAAGATGTTGGGCTCCCTAAGGGGGCTGATAATAACGAACTAGTATCACTATTGATTTCATAGCGAGAGAGTCACATCTCACATCGTCTTCATGAGGGAAAGTAATGTTTCATATGTGTATATTTGCACTCACCTAACAACGAGGCCTTTTAGGGCTAGACACCATTTGTCAAGGGTTCTAAACCTATTAACACCATCGTATAAATGTGAGATGAAATGAAATCCCATACGTCTTTGAGCGATGGTTAAATTGGGGACAATATTGATTGTGGTAGAGTGGGGTATTACATTTATACACTTAATAATGTGAGTATGTTGTAACATGCATTTGAAAGAACATGTTCAGTTACAAAAAGTATTTGTAAACTACATACCCACATATTAAAACACCATATATGGTTGACTTAATGGAGTATCCACCATATAGGTCTTTCATTTAGTTTGGATGTTAAGACAAAATGCTTTAGTATACTTGAGCACATCCTATGGTACTCTAATTCAAGATGGTTGTTTACTTCAACTAGGATCCCCAATAATTTTTGTTCCTATCAACATTATGGTCCAAAAGTATAAAAATCCATACTTTAGGACACACATTGCACCATTTGCATTACATGTGTTTAAAAATAATTTTCTGGTTTTTTTACAATTTATAAACTAATTTTTTTAAATTATTTGAGATTGTAAATCATTTTTAAACATTTAATGAACATTTTTAATTGGTTTTTAAAACCATTGGGGAGGAAATTACAATTCTTGAAATTTGGAAACCGCTTATATTCTGGCGTTTATGTGCAACACATGCATGGAACCTATTTGTTTCCTTTTGGTTGTTACTTTTTTTCTTTACATTCACAAATTTACCACAGTACACACACTCTTGAATCACCTTTATCAAGGGTTGTTATTTCATTGAGATCAGTCCATATGCCAACCTTCTAACCCAATCACATGGCAGACCTAATAATCAGGGTTAACTAGTGTAGCTTATTTCCCACACAAAATCCTCAACTATTATATCAAAGCCTAACTTGTCAAGATAATCTCAACCATTCAACCTTACGTCGGTTTCTAGATCCTTCCATCTTAGCTATTAAATCCTCGTCATCTTCTCACTTGAGAACTTTTTCTCATTTTTAGAGAGAGAGAGGATAGTTTATAAAGAGAAATGGGAAGAGAAATATTTTTTTTTAAATCTAGAGAGAGATCAATATGGACAAGTGCTTTTCATATAGAGTTTTTGAGAACTTGGGCGTCAATTTTTTTAGTGAAAACAAATCCTTTCAATTTTTTAATAATCGGGAAGTTTGAGAGTTAGAGTTTATAACGCCTTTCACTCCTATTCGACTAGTTATCCACCAAACACCCATCGCATAGGTTAGAGGATTGATTTTTTCATAAGATCAAGAATCTAACTTATGTGATACATTTCACACACATATCTATTAAATATGTTTGTTATATTAATTATATTTTGTTTCGAATTTGTTTTAATAAAAACTTATATAGTTATGGATCTCTGTGCATGTTTCAAAATAGTTTTAGATTCACACCTTTTGAGATCAAAGACGTTAAATATAAAAAAAACTTATGTGGTTAATTTTATAAAATTAATTTTACATTATGTGAATCCTCTCTTTTCTGTAATAATTTTTACATCTGTTTTTTCTTGAAGGATCTCACTAAATCTAGTATTTTAGAAGTTCTAATGTTATTCGTTTAAATCTAAAAACATTAGAGAACCTGCGTAAATTATAAGATAGTTTAAGTTGATTTTGTTCGTTATTGCAGGTTCAAATAGTTGCAGAACACACCATTGTCCCAATCACACACTTTACTTTATAAAAGTGTGGTTTTTCCCTTGAAAGATTGATTCTTGAGTCGATGTAAAGAGCAGTAAGGATTAGATGTTCATAACCTCCTAGATTAGAAAGAGTACCTCAAATGTGGAGCTATAACTTTTAGGTATAATTTATTTGGAATTCTTTGATGTTGTTTGGATGTACTAGTAATTAGTAACCTTATTGTCTAATTTAGTGGATTTTTTTGCAGTGTAGAGGTCATAATAGATTTTTTTCAACCTTTGGTGTTTTAAGACGCTAAAAATTGCGTGTAAAATTTTTATAGATGTTCTTAATTCTTGCATGCTATCTTCAACTAACTAAGGTCAATTAGGGTTTCACATTTTACAAAACTTGTTACCAAATATTTGAAAGAACAAGTCTACGTTACTTTTTGTGATCTAACACATCTTATGCAAAATCTTATTTTTATAATTAAGAGATTTTTTGGGTTCTCAATCATTCTATAAACTGTGTTAAAAATATTTATTGAGTTATTTCAAGTGGTACGAGATCAGTTTTCAAAAGTTTTTTATCTTGAAACTCCTAAAACTATTTTTGACTTTTAAAAATGGACGAGAAAGTTGAAAAACTTTGTAACCTCTAACCTCGTCAATTTGATCGACATAACTTTTCTTACTAGGAAGGAAAGACGATTTTGTTTATTCAAGGCACTTTGGATGATGAAGTCTGGGAGATAATTAAAAATGGATACCCACACCCTACTAAACCTTTAACTGAAGGAAGGACACTAACAATCAATAAAATGATTAATGAGATTACAAAACATGAGAAACACTTGTCTCTATGCAATACGAAGGGTAAAAATTGTATATTTATGTCTATAAATGAATATAAGTTTAAGAGAATTTCTATTTCCAAAGAATCCAAAAAAGACTGGGACACACTTATTATATCCCACGAGGGTGACAAGCATGTTAAGCGTAGGAAAATCCAAATGCTTGTGCAAAAGTATAGCACCCTTATGTTGGGTGACACATAGATATTTGATGACTTCTATATTAAGCTCACGTACATTGTCACTAAACTGAATGCTAATGTTATCATTTATAGTAGATAGGAAATTGTACAGAAAATACTTAGGTCTTTACCTTCTAAGTTTGATAATAAGCGTAATGCTATAGAAGAAATGGGTGATCCAAATATGACTCTAGAATTTAAAGTAGTAAACTAAGAGCAATGAAAATGGAACTCGAGTATAGGAAATATATAAATTCTATTGTTAAATGGTCCTCTAAATCTAACTTAGTATTTTCTTCTCAAATGACTATGCGTAAGTTAAATGTGCTTTACTATAAGTTAGAGTTAGGTGATAACTATGACCTTGAGAGTATTGATAAGTAGATATAGCTCATGAGTAAACATTACAAAAATGTTATAACGTATAGGAATACTATGGCAACTAAACAAAGGAAAAGCTATCTATTAAAACATTGAAGTTCCCAAACCCCATGACCATAATGGTCACACCTGGACCAACGTTAACAATTAGCGGCCCAAGAAAGACTTAAGTAACATTCAGTGCTATAAATATGGTAATATTGGTCATTATGCCAATAGATGCAAATCTAAGATTAGGACAACACCTAAGTCCTATCTGTGTAAGACTTGGGACGATTCTAGTGACTTAGATGATGATGAGTTTGAGTCATCCAAATGAAATCAATCATGCATGTCTTTTTATTCTCAAATTGTGTATTCTGATGATAAAACATGTTTAAATCTTGATGCTTTTATTGATTCTATACATGTTGGCACGTCTGTGGTGAATAATGTGTCCAATACTACTACTATCAATACTATTAATGAGTCTATAGTGTGCATGATTCAATGTGGAAATCATTATCACGAACTAAATGGGTACGTGAGTCCCAAACCACAAATTGAATTGTTAGACAACAACTCACACACCTTAATTAGTGAGTCTGGTGATGGTGATTTATTTAATATCAAGATCTATATTCTAAGACTCAGAAGAAGAGTTCTAAACTTGAGAAATGGAAAAACACTTAACTGAACGCATAGAGTCTTAAGTAAGACCGTTTGGCAGAGTGTTGACGACTTTACTAGTCAGTGCGTGCCTCATGAGACTGAAATTAAAAAATTTCGTCATCAAAATCAATGAACATTCTGATAAAAATAATATTTTGGAAGAAAGGTAGAAGTCTACCTTTGTAGAACTACAAGAATTTAAATAATAAGTCTAAAACAATTTCAATAAATTTCTTCACTATGAGACAAATGTGAAAGCATATGATAAAATATTCAGTTCAAGTAAAATAAAATCAGATGACAAAACTTCCCTTGGATTTCGTAAAAACCCTAAAGGCACAATGGTTGCTGACCAAAATATTTCTAAAACGATCTTTGTTTCCTTTGGGACTTTACCTCGCACATAGGAAAAGATCTTGAAAAATATTAGAAAAGCCTTTTTAAAAACAAGTATTAAAAGAAAATAATACTGTGTCCAGTCAAACACGAAAGCCTGATGACAAAGCAAAGTATGTCCCCCCCCCCCCCCCCCCTCCACCCCCCACCCACCCACCCACACACACAAATTAGAAAATTTGGGCCAAACTCTATTTTGTTGAAATTAAACCTCATTTTCAAAATAATTCTAAGCCTATTTTTAAATATTTAGAAGTTAGATTCAAACCATCCTCACATCTCTATTGTAACTCTTGCTATGTTTATTATCCATTTCCTTGTGAGTGTTGTCAAAAATGTCAAATTACACCACTCTGGAGCGACTTTAACTATTTTAGGAAGATACGCAAGACATTTGTTCTCCCAAGGTGGACTATTAATAACTTGTAATTTAGAAAGAAAAGGAATATGTCTTTCACTAAAAGAAAGTTAGTAATCACCCCCCCCCCCCCCCCCACACACACACACCCCACCCCACCCCACCCAAAAAAAATTCTAAATAAAAAGCCCAAAAACTTTTTAAAACGAGGGACATTTGGGTTAGAAAAGATGAAATGTTACCCTAACGGAGGTGCAATATTGTCATAAATATTCCTAAAGATGGCCACACCTATGTTGGTTAATACTTTAATTTTGGTTGTTTGAAACACATGACCGGGGATGATACTAAACTGATAAACATGACTATCTTATTAAGAGGTAATGTATTGTTTGGTGATGAAGTCTCATCACAGATCATTGGTAATGGGAAACTTCAAGAAGTGGGTCTTTATTAGTGAAAGGCCTAAAAGACAATCTATAGAGTATATCTCAATTTTGTGCTTTCATCACACAATTTCCTTTTCCAAAACTAAATTTAAAATTTTGAACAAAGATGGCAATTGTATCCTAATGGTAAACAGAACTGCGAACAACTATTACACAGTTGTTCCCAGTGTTGAGTCCTATAAGTTAACAAGATTATATGATTCTTATATGTGGCATAATAGATTAGGTCACACTAATTTTGATAACTTACGCAGATTGAGCTCCCAAGAGTTGGTTAGAGGTTTAACCAAAATTAAAATTTCTTCAAACATTATTTATGATCCTTGCCAAGTGGGAAAGAAAATTTAAGTTCCTCACAAGAAATTTAAGGATATAATGACTTCATAACCGCTTGAACTTCTCCACATGGATTTGTCAGCCTTTTTGGTAACAATTATATTCTTATCATTGTGAATGACTTTACATGGTATACTCGGGCATCCTTTATATGAAAAAAATTTGGACACATTCTGAGAATTTCTTAAAATACTTTGGAAATCGAAAATTAAAAGGATACCCAAGTATCACTTATCAGACGTGACATAGGTGGAAAATTAAATATGACTCGAGTAATTGAGTATTGTTTCGGTAATGGATATTATCATGAGTTTAGTGCACCTAAGACTCCTTAACAAAATGGTATTGCTAAGAGAAAAAATTTAATGATCCAAAATATGTCTCAGTTATGGTACACGATAAAGTCCTACTAAAATACTTTTGGGATGAGGTAGACCATATAAGTGTCACATTGTCAATAACACATACCTTAGGAAGTTCCCAAAGAAACCCCACATGGACATTGGTACAATAAAAATCGAATTTGAAATACTTCATAACCTTCCATAATGTCTGTTATATTTGTAAAGACTCGGAACACCTTTTAAAATTTGACACCCGAGGTGATAAAGAAATTTTTCTGGGGTATTCTGAAAGAAGTAAAGCCTATCACGTTGACAATTTATGTAATAAGATCCTAATGGAATCTATCAAAGTAGTTGTTAATAAAAATACTACTGGAAGTATTGTTACTCGATGGATTATTGTGGACGACTTAGAAAACCATTTTTAAATAGACTCACCTAAGATAACTGACATAGTGTCGATAACAGTCCCTGCAGTGCCAACTTTGGTTTCTAAATATCATCGCTAGATAAGTTGGTCGGTAACCTCGAGGAGCCTAAGACAAACAGATCACAACTTCAATATATGGTTAACTTTGCATGCTTTATTTTATAAGAAGAAATAAAGAATTTAAATGATTCGATCAATGACTCTACCTTTATTGATGCCATGCAAGATGAATTAACCCATTTTTAGAGTCATGATGTTTGACATCTTTTTCCTCGACTAAAAAATAAAAAGTTATCAATAATTGTTGGATTTTTAAAAACTAGGATAAATCATGGGTAAATATTATAAATAAAGTAAAGATAGTAGCACAAGGATACTCTCAAGTGGAGGGAATATATTTCGATAAAACATTTTCCCTGGTTATGAGGCTTAAGTCTGTTTGTTTCCTCTTTCTAGTAGCATGTCATTTATAATTCAAACGTTTTCAAATGGACCTTAAGTCTTTATATTTGAATGGCATTTTGACTAAGGAGGTATATGTAGAATGACCAAAAGGATTCATTAACCCATCTCAATAGAACCATGTCTTTCGATTGAAGAATGCTTTATATGGTTTCAAGTAAACCCCTTGGGCCTGGTATGAATGCCTCTTAAGATTTTTATTCAATAAAGGGTTTGAACGTGGCGAAAATGGTCAACCATTGTTTGTCAGTAAAATAAATCATTATGATTATATTAAAACAAATTTACGTTGACGGCGTCATTTTTGGTTCAACATCCCCAAAACAAGTTCATGATTTTCTAAAATAATGCAGAGGTAAATTCAACTATCACTTATATGGGAGTTACAGTACTTTTTAGGTTTGCAAGTAAAACATATTAGCAATGGTTTCTTTATTTCTCAAACCAAGTACGCTAATGAGTTGATTAATAAGTTGGGTTTAGATAATGTTAAAATTGCATGCGCTCCCATGACCACAATGTCTAAGGTATCTAAGGATTATAATGGAAAAAATATTGATCCAACCCTGTATATACACATGATAGGCATCTTGCTATATCTAACTGCATACATACTTAATATTATGTATGCCATACTTTTATGGGAACCTTTTTAATGTGCACCCAAAGATTATTTTTTATTATGTGTAAAGTGTATCATTAAATAGGTTCAGGTCACATATTTGGTACATAAAGGACACTAGTAGGTCTATATTTGGTTACATTAATGCTAACTTGGCGAGTTATTCCAATGACAATAAGAGGACCTCTACTGCTTATTACTACATGGGCTATAACATGGTCAATTGGAGTAGTAAGAAACTTAATTGCATATCTTTATCAATTATTGAGTCTAAGTACATAGCCGTTAATAGATTTTATGAACAATTATTATCGATTAAAAAAGTATTGTATGATTATGTTTTTGGGAAAAACAAACTGACTTTATTATGTGATAATCAAATTTCCATTAATATCTCTAAGAATCCATAACAATACTCTCACAGCATGTACATTAAAGTTAGACATCACTTTATTCATGAATTGGTAGAATATAAAGAAATCCTTATCAAATATCTGCAAAATTGAAAATAATTAGCTGATATGTTCACTAAGACCTATGGCAACATTAGATTTGAATATTTAAGTAAATCCATATGGAAGACTGTTCTTGATTAGTTTACTTCCTTATCGATCATTCTTACTAGTCATATCTTGTTAACAATACGTGTTTGAGGATCTAGGGTATGATCATTTCTCACATAAAAAGGCATCTCTTATATCTAGTTTATGTAGGAGACACTTGACATGAGCAATTTTTATGTCTTGATTTGTATTTTATTATATTATATATTTTGTATTGATTATTTACCCATTGTCTATTTGAGAAAAAATAGCGAAGAAGGATTGAGTCCATCCCAGAACTGTCAATAAGATTTTAATTTTTAAATTGGACTAACATTATATCTATCGAGTATTTGAATGCATGAATTTAATTTTATTCTTCCATATGTGATGGTATTAGTCTATATTTTAGTCATGTTATGTAAATTACTTTTTTACCCTTATTTTCAGTTCTATGAAGCGTTGGGTAGTTAGAATTTTTATAGGTTAGGAGGTTTTTTTTACCTACGAGTACCTTGATGTAGTCAAAGGATTTTATCTCTAAATATCAAAAGGGGAAGATTAAATCACCCCTATTTGGTTGACTTATTAAGAATCTACACCATATAGTTCTTTCATCTAGTTTGGATATTAAGATGAAATGTTTTAGTAGACTTGAGATCCTTATATGGTACTCCACTTCACGATCTATGTTTGCTTAAACAGACATCCTTACTTAATTTTTTCCTATCAATATTAGGCTCCCAAGGTGTAAAAATCCACACTCCTGTTACACCATTTTTCATTAAATGTGTTGAAAATAGTTTTCTAGATTTTTTATAATTTTTAAAATAATTTTTTGAATTATTTAATATTTAAAAAAAATTTAAACATTTAAATGAACATTTAATTGGTTTTTAAAAACTTTAAGGAGTAAATTACAATTCTTGAAAGTTGGAAACTGCGTGTATGCTACTTGATTGTTTCCTATTAGTTGTTATTATGTTTCTTTACTCTCATAAATTTATCAGACTACACACACGGTTGGATTACTTTATCAAACATTCTTATTTGATCGAGATCGATCCATCTGCCAACCTTCTAACCCAATCACGTGAGAAACTTGATAATCGGTGTTAACAATTTTAGATTATTTACCACGCATAATCCTCGACCGTTAGATCAATGTTTAACCGTTAAGCCAATCCTAACTATTAAACCTTATGTCAGTTTCTAGGTCCTTCCCTCTTTCCTATTTAAACCCTTGTAGTACTCTCGTTTGAGTAATTTGGCTCATTTTGAGAGAGAGAGAGAGAGAGAGAGAGAGAGAGAGAGAGGATATGTTATAGAGAAAAACGGAGATCAAAAAAATATTTTTCATGTAAATCTAGAGAGAGAGAGGTGAGAAAAAAAATGTTTTTCATCTAGGGTTTTTGAAAACCTGAGAGTGAATCTTTTCACTGAAAACAAATATTTTACGTTTTTTAAAAATTGAGAGTTTGAGTTTAGATGATTTTAAACTCCTATTAGTCTGGTTCTCCACAAAACAGTATTCATGTAGGTCAGAGGCTTGTCATTTTTATAAAGTGAAAAATCTAACTTTTGTGATATATTTCTCACAAATCTATAATATCTATTTGTTATATAGATATATTTTGTTTGGAATATATTTTTGTAAGAAAAAAACTAATATTCAGTCTTTGATATTTGTGCGTGTTTCAAAATACTTTTATATCCACACCATTTAAGATCAAATACGTTAAATGTCAAAAACTTTAGATTTGGTTCATTTTAAAAAAAAATATTCTACATTCGGCAAAATTTGTTTTTTTAAGATATCACTAGATCTAGTATTTTAGAATTTATGATATTATTGATTTAGATTTAAGTAGTTTAGATAGCCTCTCTAATTTGTAGGACATTTTATATTTATGTATGTGTGTTCTAGCAGATTCATATAGTTATAGAACACATCATTGTCCATATCACACACTTCACTTTAGAAAAGTGTGGTTGTTTTTCTGTAGCGACTGGTTCTTGAGTTGATGTCGAGAGCACTAAGGATTGGAGGTTCAGAATCTTGTAGATCAGAAAGAGTGCCTGGGAGGTGGTCCTATAATATTTAGGAATAATTTCTTTCAAATTATTTGACCCTGTTTCCATTTTTGTAATCTGTAACATTATTTCTATTTTAGTGAATCTTGTTTGGTGGCATAGAGGTCACCATGGATGTTTTCCCATCATTTGGGATTTTACCACATTAAAAATTATCTATAAACATTCTATGGATGTTCTTATTTCTTCCATTTTGTCTTCAGGTAACTAAGGTTAATTAGGGTTTCACATCTTACAAACCTTGCTACCAAGTATTGGAAGCAATAAGTTTATCTTACTTTTTATGACATTATGTCAAATCCTATTTTAGTAAATAAGAGTTTCTTCGGATTCTCAATTCTTCCTTTAACTATGTTAAAAATCTTGATTGAGGTATTTCATATATATTCAAACCTATATACATACATTTTAACATTCGCCAAAGTAAGAAGATATATGGAGAAAGAGCTTAAAACTACATCCTACAAATTTTACAAAAACGTAACAAATTAAAAAAACAAAAAAACTAAACAACATATATAAGGCTAAAAATGATACTTTTATTATAAAATAATATAAATAACAGAAAATGTAGAATAAAAAAACCATTTCTAAACAAATTCACCTCCATGCTCCCTTATTATTGTGCGTACTCCAAATTCTTCAATTTTAAGACTAATCTTACATTATGATCTAAAATAAAATAGATAAATGAAACACAATATTAAAATAAATAGGACTAAGAATTTACCAAAATGGGTTATGCAAGGCACCACAATTGTTTCTCTAACCTTATGGCACTACCTTTTAAATCATAATGTACAATCACTTTTAGCACTGCATGGTTTCGGAAAGAAAAAAAATAGTAGTGTCTTTATCACAACGCTACCAAAAATGCTCCAACACAATTGAGAAAATTTTTATACCTACAATATCAAACATAATTTATCATCTTAACATTGTTAATAAATTAAACAAAGGAAATATAAAACCTTATATAGAAAAGTAAAACAATAGAACTAAGAACAAAAGGCAAATGGCTATAGGGTTATAACCTAATAAACCATTAAAAAATAACTAAAATTTTAGTCTTTAAAGCGTTGTTTAAGAAAAAAACATTTTAGTGAAAAAATAAAAAAGAAATAAAATGGATCAAACTAATGACACGGTCAAAGAAGGAAAAGGAGATCATCTAATGTTGTAAACAAGTGAACGCGGAACAAAGATAAGTCAAAATTCTATGAACTCTGAAGTAAAATCAAAATATATAATACATATAGACTAGTTGGAAACCCGAGCGATGCACGAGTCGTATAATATCATTGGGAAAAAAGAAGGAAAAAGAAATTTGAAGACACGATAAAATTGAACGACCAATAGATAAAAAAAATTCAGAGTAGTCGTGATAAGTAAAAATTAAGTAGCAATAAAAATTGACAATGGCATGGTTTGACAGAGAGAGAAACATTAATGGAGAAATATATTATAGTAGCAAAAGGCATCAGTTGCATTTGGGACTCAACATTTCAATTCGTGCATATTTTGCACCTCCCAAAAAAATTTACTTCCAATTCTTTTTTTCCCAAATGACAATAACATAAATTCATATTAAAAATGTATACAACAGTGTCTTCTCAAAGATATATACCTTTTTTTTACATATTTCATCAAACACCTATGGAGCACTATTTATATTGAGCAAGATTTTATGTTTTCTCAAATACACAAAAAATAAATTCCAACATTAAAATGAAATGATCTTATGTTCTTGAAGAAATCTTTAAACATTGCAACTTACAAATGTATAAATGGATGAATACATAATCTCAATAAAAATTTAACACATTACAATAGAGATTTAAAAATAACAAAAGCATGGAAAATAATTAGTTGATTTGGAAAAAAAATCGAACTTTAAGCCCAAAACTAATAACATGTGTCTCCATCCATTTGCATCTGTTTGGTATATGACAAACGTGGTTCTGCATTTATCCACGTGAGCTTCCATCGAAAGGTCAGAGGAAAAAATTGAATATCTTAATTTTTGAAGTTAAAAAATCACCTTCCCTGTTACATGTCGTTTTACATCCTCCATTAATTATTCAGAAGCTCCGACTTTTGTTGGAGCTGAATAGGCTATTAAGGGGATTAATTTACAATCTTTCATGGATAGTCCCATTGCACAACTCTTAAATGCTTGTAAAGTATTTTAGAGTAGTATAGAGATTAGTTTAATTATCCTACAAAAATAGATAAGGCACTAATACAAATTATATTACCCAATAGACTGTATAAATATATCCATCCCATCATTAATCAAAGTTTACTTTAAAGTTTTTATGGAAAGAGAAAATTTTTAAATTTATGATTTTTGTTACTTCTTTTCTATGTTTATATATTGAAAATCAATCATACATTGTACATAAACTATTTCATGGGAATATAACAGTTTTAATTGACAGTTTCTAAAATGGGTTATAAAGACCACCCCACATTCAATGCATATGATTCTCCACCAACGATATACATATTATCACAAGAAAAGTCCTTACTTTTATTGTAAAAAGTTTGTCAGTAATATGTAAAAAAGTACGTATAAAATAAAAAAAACTTTAAAAATTACATAAGCAAAGTATTAAAAATGATTCCACAAAGTTAATTGCAAAGTGACATAACGCTCCACTTTGGAAACTCATTTAGCTATACATAGCATAGTGATATTTTTTAAGCATTTTTACAGTTTTCAATAGACTCTAGAAGATAATGCAATTTTTCAATAAAGGAATGATACTGCTAATTTTTTCTCTATAAAGAGAAAGTCAATTTTTTTTTAATATTTCATTGTTCTCATCACTAAAACATCAGCCATCTACCAATGTCAAACCTAACATCATGAATATTGTTACTCCTCGGTTACTATTCAAACATGGTGCAAGCTTTTATACAACTTTATTATGTACATGTTGTTATGTATACTATTTATATAATATAATAGTACATAATTACGAATAATAATAATTACAGAAATTAAAAAAAATACAGAAAATAATACTTACTTGTATTTGCAAAAATAATTACTAGAAACAAGAAAGAATCTGAGCCCTGTGTGATACCACAGTGTCCTTAAGATAATTTTATTCCCTCCTTAGTGCTTTAGGTTAATGAATAATTGTCTCCCAAGATAGAACGGATTTTCGGATTAAACAAGTAGCACAACAATGTAAAATCCCAACGAACACAATTATGTGTGTTTACTCAACCCAAACAGTACGTCAAATGGTAATCAAATGAATGCAAGAATGCAGAATTTATTTTCTAGGAATAATAGCATTTATGTTGGAAGAACTTTAGAGAGGGATTTTTTCCATTAGTTTAAAAATGGAGGGAAGCATTTGTATTTATAGAAAAGTAAGTGACTGTTGAAAAATAACTGACAAAACAGTTAAACGAATTTAATTGTTGACTGTTGGCAATAACTACCAACAGTTAATTAATTAATTAATTAATTTCGTAATTAATTAATAATTAAAGCCTAGAAAGTCAAATTAATTCGGACCAAAGATGTAGGAGATTTTTATAAGCCCAAGCCCGAACCAAATCGAGTCGACCTGGCCGGCCGTCCATACGTACGCGCGCGCGCGCGTGTGGACCTTTGATCGAAAGTTAACTTAAGCATAACTTGGGTCATCTCCCCTTCAAAGAGTTGGGATACCCCAAGGCATCCAAGCCTTAGTCCATCATTTGGGTTTTATTAACTCATCATTTTTTCACTACTCTTTCAATGTGGGACAAGAGTTAAAACATACCTAATTAATTAACTTTCATTGCTTTGTGAGTCACTTTGGGGACATATTTATCATTCATAACTTATTAAAATTGGACATGTGAATATACTACGTTAATCTCCTTTCCAAGGAGAACACGTTCGTAAATGGTTCCACTATTATTGGGTTGTGGGTCCCACTTAAAATTGAGCTCAAAGTCGCTTAAAAAGCTGTCACGAAAATCGGGACAGCTTTATGTCCAATTTTTCCAAGAATCCCCCACATGAATGATATATCACTATAAATAAACACAACAGATGAAGATGCAGATAGAGGTTGAATAAAACAGAAGATTTATTGCATCGGGAGAAGTAGCCTAGTGGCCCATATACCATCGGATTTACTTGGTTAATCAGTAGACTTCAACTCTTTGAACCATCAACCATTTTTGTAAATCTAGACAACAGTATTCACACAACAATTATTCAAGACAATTGGTTCTCACGTTTATGTTCGTTTTGGTCATGAACACCACTTGGTTCCGTGAGTATTTTAGAGAATTTTCCTTTCATTATTCTCATAGAAGTGGCCCCCTTCTTAATCACGTAGTTGACTTCCATAAAGAGTATCCTGCAATACCCCACTTAGATATACTAAGATATGGATGTCATTAAAAGCATAACTTATCCTAATTTTGCGAAAGATGCGCACTGTCTCATCTTTGGAATGGATATGATTAAATATCCCCTAGTGCTTACTGAATACAATGTAGTTCGATTTTTCCATTGAACCGAGATCTTGGGATTTCCAGTCAGCTAGGTTGGGTTGCCACTATATTGATTCTTATTTATTTATAGGCTTTAGACCCATTCCTGTCGATGATCTTTCAACTTGCTCTCGTTTAAAATTTTTATTAGTGGATCCGATATATTATCTTTTGACTTTACGTAATCAATTAAGATAATTCCATTTGAGAGAAGTTCTCTAACGGTATTGTGTCGACAACGAATATGTTGTGACTTTCCGTTATACATGTGGTTTTGTGCCCTTCCAATTGCCAATTGACTATCACACAGTATACATATTGCAGGCACAGGTTTTGACCAATTTGGAACATCCTCTAAGAAATTCCTAATCCATTCAACCTCTTCTCTAGCTTTGTCTACTGTAATTAATTCAGACTCCATTATTGATCTAGCAATGCACGTTTGTTTTAAGGATTTCCAAGATATGGCTGAACCTCTAAGGGTAAACACATACCCACTCATAGACTAAGAGTTTTTTGTATCAGATATCCAATTTGCATCGCAATATCCTTCAAGAACAGCTAGATATTTTGCGTAGTACAGTTCATAATTTTGAGTATATTTTAAATAACCCAAAACTCTCAATATTGCTTTCCAGTGATCTCTCCCTGGATTACTCGTAAGTTGACTTAGCTAACTTATTGAGTATGCTATGTCCGGTCACATACAGTTCATAATATACATTAAATTACCAATAATACGAGAGTACTCTAGTTGAGATATGCTTTCACCATTATTTCTTACTAGATGTAAATTTACATCTACAGGTGTCTTGGTGGGACTAATATCATACTTCTTGAATTTTTTAAGTACTTTCTCTATGTAATGAGATTGAGATAATATAAGTCCATCCAATGTTTTAGAAATATTAATTCCCAATATAACATCGGTGATTCCCAAATATTTCATGTCAAATCGACTACTCAATATTTGTTTTGTAGTTTTGACAATTTCCAAGTTACTATCCATGATAAGCATATCATTAACATAGAGGCATACAATGACATATCCATTTTTGAATGCATTTAAAGCAGACACATTTATCGTATTCATTAATTTTGAAACCATTTGATAACATTGCATTTTAAAATTTTTCATTTCATTTCTTAGGTGTTTGTTTTAATCCATAAAGTGATTTAACAAGCTTACATAATTTTCCTTCTTATCCGGGAGCCTTGAACCCTTCAGGTTGCTCCATATAAATTTCCTCATCTAGTTCAGCGTTTAAGAATCTGGTTTTTACATCCATTTGATGTATTTCAAGTCCATCAATAGCAGCTATTACTATTAACATCCGAATGGACGTTATTCTTATTTTCGGTGAGTATGTGTCTAAGTAATCCAACCCTTCCTTTTACCTATAGCCTTTAGCTACAAGTCTTGCTTTATATTTATCAATTGATCCATCGGCCTTCAACTTCTTTTTAAAGATCCATTTATAACCTAACGGTTTTGAACCTGGTGGAAGATCCACTAGTTCCCATGTGTGATTTTGTAATATGGATTCAATTTCACTATTAATTTCTTCTTTCCAATTAGAAGCATCGGGTAAGGATATGGCTTCTTTGTACGATTGATGCTCATTTTCTAGCAAATATGTTAGAAAATTCGGAACGAAAGAAGTCGAGGTTCTTTCTCTTTTACTACGTCTTGGTACATCCTATATTGGTTCAATAGGTTGATGAGTCCCACTTGTAGTAGCTTGATTTGTCCTTTTTAAAAGGACCAGATTCTCTAGTCATGTTATACGGAAATTCATTTTCAAAAAATGAAGCGTCCCCCGATTCAATAACCGTATTAACATGAATATCCGATATCTCAGATATACAAACTAGAAATCGATATGCACTTCTATTAGTTGCATAACCGATGAACACACAATCCACGGTTTTTGTCCCTATTCTTTCTTTTTTAGGTTTAGGAACCATCACTTTGGCTAAGCACCCCCACACTCGTAAATATTTATAGGAAGGTTTTCGACATTTTCATAATTCATAAGGTGTATTGTGAGGTACTTTATTGAGAATTTAATTAGCAAAAAGTAAGGCTTCCCCCCACAAGTTTTGAGGAGCTCCTAAACTTAATAACATTGAGTTCATCATTTCCTTCAATGTACAATTTTTGCATTCAGCAACACCATTTAATTGAGGAGAATAAGGAGCGGTTGTTTGATGAATTATAACATTTTCAGAACAAAATTCCTCAAAAGGAGATTCATATTCTCCTCCTCTATCACTTGTTATTACCCTCATCTTTTTACTTAATTGATTCTCAATTTTATTTTTAAATTGCTTAAATGCACTAATAGCTTCATCTTTATTGTGTAACAGATATACATAGTAATATTTTGTGCAACTGTCAATAAAAGTAATAAAATACTTTTTCCACCTCTAGTTTGAACAAATTTTAAATAAAAAATATCAATGTGAATTAAATCTAAAGGTTCAGTTATTCTTTCAACAGAGCTAATTTGGATTCCACACAAATTTCACATTTATGATTTTTATCAATATTAAATTTTGGCAAAATTTCCAAGTTAATTAATCTATGCAAGGTATCAAAATTAACATGTCCCAATCTAGCATGCCAAATATTAGATGACTCAATCAGGTAAGAAGAACTAACAAATTCATTCATTGAAAAAAATGTTTTGGGGGTTACAGTAAGAATATTGATTTTAAAGAGCCCCTCATTTAGGTAGCCCTTTCCTACATACATGTCATTCTTTAACAACACAAATCGATCAGACACAAACACAAGCTTGAACTCATTTTTAGTAAGGAGAGATCCATAAATCAGATTCTTTCAAATATTAGGCTCGTGAAGAACATCATTGAGAGTAAGTTCCTTTCTATAAGTCATTTTTAGAGCAATCTTTCCTTGTCCCACCACCTTAGAAGTGGAAGAATTCCCCAAAAAGTGGGTCTCCTCATTTTTCAAAGGCTTCTAGGTAGAAAACATCCATTTGTTTGCACAAATATGTCGTGTGGCTCCAGTGTCCACCCACCATTCCTTGGTATTTCCAACCAAGTTACATTGAGAGACCACAGCAGAAAGATTCACATCCGCCAAGTCATTGGTGATGTTTTCACCCTCAGTTACATTTGCTTGAGGATTATTTTGATTTTTCTTCTTTGGCTTACGACACTCGCTTGAGCGGTGTCCAGGTTTACCACAGTTATAACATTTGCCTTTGAACTTCTTCTTGTTCTGTTTGGAAGTGCCTTCCCCATCATGCTTTTGCTTGTTCTTCTTAGGACCTTCAACAACACTGATTTTCATTTCCTTTGGACTCTTCCCATTTTTCTTTTGAGACTCACAGTTATCTTCTTCAATTCTCAGCCTGACCGCCAACTCCTCCACATTCATCTCCTTTCGCTTGTGCTTGAGATAATTTTTTAATAAAGTCTAAGATGGTGTCAATTTTTCAATAATTGCAGCAACTTGGAAGTTTCATTAAGGGACATTCCTTCAGTATGAATGTCATGGAGGAGCACTTGGAGTTCTTGCACATGCGAGATCACTAGTTTAGAGTCAACCATTTTGAAGTCCAGAAAACACCCGACGATAAATTTCTTCATCCCATCATCTTCAGTTTTGCACTTCTTTTCGAAAGAATTCCACAATTTCTTGGATGTCTTGATCGTGCAATAGACATGATACAATGTTTTGTCCAAGTAGACCATAATATAATTCCGGCACAGATAGTCAGAGTGCTTCTAAGCATCAACAGCAGCAACCTTTTATGAGTCATCTCCCTCTTGAATAGATGGACAATCTTCATATAGAAACCTACCCAGTTGACAGGTAGTAAGATAGAAATACATTTGTCCTTGCCAACATTTGAAGTTAGCCCTATTGAACTTTTTCGGTTTCTCCCTGTGTGGCATAGATACGAGTGCAGTCACATTTATGTTAGTGACAGCCGCATTTGCGGGAACAGTGTTCGTACTATGCGATTCCATTTATGTTACAAAAATAGAATTTTTATCAACGATAATATTCATATATAAATGAATTAATCAAAACAGAATCTACACAATTCTGTTATACAATTTCCTCGATTATAATTAATAATAAATGAATTCCAAAAGAATTCTAAATAATATTCAGAATTAAACTAAAATATAAACACAAGTTTATACTAGTCTAAAAAAAATTTGTGTCATACTATTTTTAAAAAGAATTCTGTACAAAACATAATTATTTTTCAAAGTAAAATCTTATATGACCAGATTTAACAAAAAATTTACAAATAATTTTTATTTTCTAATCAGAATGTATAAACAGTGTATAAAATTAATTTTCTGTAACACTAACTGTTTTATTAAATTTATGTAATATAACAATATTTTAATTCAAATTTTTCTTTCACAACAGATTTATTTTATACGAATAAAATTTTTGTAATAAAAAACAATTCTGTAAACTATACAAAACAGTAGAACAAAAATAAAATTGTCTTCAGGTTGTTATGTCTACTATTTATATAATATAATAGCATATAATTATGAATAATAATAATTACAGAAAAAATTACTTACTTGTATTTGCAAAAATAATTACTAGAAACAAGAAAGAATCTGAGCCTTGTGTGATACCACAATGTCCTTAAGACAATTTTATTCCCTCCTTAGTGCTTTAGGTTAATGAATAATTGTCGCTCAATATAGAACATATTTAATGATTAAACAAGTAGCACAATAATGTAAAATTCCTTCGAACACAATTCTCTGTGTTTACTCAACATGAACAGTATGTCAAATGGTAATCAAATGAATGCAGGAATGCAGAATTTTTTTTCTGGGAATAACAGCATTTCTATTGGAAGAAATTTAGAGAGGAAATTTTTCCATTAGTTTAAAAATGGAGGGAAGCATTTCTATTTATAGCAAAGTAAGTGAGTGTTAAAAAATAACTGACAAAACTGTTAAACGAATTTAACTGTTGATTCTTGACAATAACTGCCAACAGCTTATTTATTAATTAATTTCGTATTTAATTAATAATTAAAGCCCAGAAAGTCAAATTAATTCGGCCAAAAAATGTAGGAGATTTTTACAAGGCAAGCCTGAATCGGCCAGACGCACGCGCACGTGTGGAGCTTTGACAAAAAGTCAACCCAAACACAGCTTAGGTTATCTCCCTTTCAAAGAGTTGGGATACCCCAACGCATCCAAGGCTTAGTCCATCATTTAGGTTTTATTAACTCATCATTTTCCCACTACTCTTTCAATGTGGGAAAAGAGTTAAAACTTAAAACATACCAAATTCATTAACTTTCATTGCTTTGTGAGTTACTTTGGGGACATATTTATCATTCATAGCGTATTAAAATTGGCCATGTGAATATACTACGTTAATCTCCTTGCCAAGGAGAACGGGTTCGTATATGGTCCCACTATTATCGGGTTGTGGGTCCCACTTATAATTGAGCTCAAAGTTTCGTAAAAATTTGTCACGAAAATCTTGACAGCTTTATGTCCAATTTTTCCAACACATGTAGTATTAACGATGGATAGTAATCAAAATTTAATTTAGACCCACAATATATGTAAATAATTTATAACACTAATAAGGTTAGTCTAATAGACTAAACTTCAATATATTATGATGGCAAAATAGCCTTACAAGACAATTAATGGCCAGAATACACAATTGACCACATAACCTTGAAGGTAATTGTAGCCTTGTTTATCATCACTAAACTCAGTAGCCAAAATTAATTTCAAATTCACTTCCAATCATCTCAACTTAGTTTTGATCAACTATATAGACACCAACAATGTATATTGCTATTAAGTGGCTCCCATGAATGCTCAAACTATTACAAAACCATAAAAAGAAGACTTGATAAAAACAAAACTATGACTTTTTCCCTTACATAAGAAGTTTGTTAAAAGAATATGAAGTTTTTTAATATATGGAATGAAAGTCCTCTTTATGATCCATTAAAAATTAATTCAAATCTTCACTCTTGTATAGTTTCAATAGATGGAAATGAAGACATTATTTCACTCTTGTACTCAATAATCATTACTTAATAACCACTAGGTCTAAGAGTAACAAAAAAATATGTATATTAGCATGTTATCCGCGCGATGCGCGAGCGCTTAGAAATAGTATCCATAAATCAATTACGTAGATATAAAGTTTAAAATATTCAATCTCAGTAGATTTTAAGGGGTGTGTTAGTACCTCCAACCAATGTTTTCAAGGTCTATAATTGCCTACTTTTCAAAAAATGGCTATGATGTGTGTTGTGAGGACTAAAAATAAAGAGAGCCTTCGTATTATGTTCTCGCTACAACTCCGCATGGGATAATTGGAAAGACAAAATATGCAGCGCATACCTCATATTCTTGTCATACACCAAAAAAAGTTTTTCAACGTTTGGGGCTTTTAAAAGTGCTACCAAATATAAAAGCTTTAAAATTACAGAGTAATTTTACAATTAACTTTTCAAATGTTTAAAAAAAGAATTAAACATTGGACAGTGATGAACATAAGTGACAATTTAAAAAAAGGTAAAAATGGAAATATAAAATGATAGAGCGTCGTAACACAAACTTACGGATACAGAAAATATTTGAATAGGAAAAATCGACGTTGATCCGCTACCCGAAAAAGCGTATATAAATATTAGATTTGATCTAACTTGTGGATCACCAAGCTCCGAAAACACCATAAATTCAGTGTAAAAAAATATTTATAAAATAGTATTATTAAAGGAATAATATAAATAGTTATACATCACCCGTGAAAGTAGATTACACAACAAATATAAAAAAATTATTCAATACAAATACCAAAAAAATTGTGCAACATACACACTAAAATAGTTATCAAGTTAAAAGGTAAAGCTAAAAAAAGCAACCAAAAAAAAAAAAAAAAAGCTAAAAACTACTTTATTGTCATGTAAAATAATCATGGACCATTAATGGGATGTAAAATGCATCACATAAGTTGACAGGAGAAAGAAGAGATTCATGGACCTTTTCCAATTGTAATCATTTTATGAAGGAAGCTAAGTTATTTGAGTGCATAAGTGCCATTAGTAAAAGACTCTTCCATTATCTGATAAACCTGTCTGTGCAGTGTAAAGACGCTCCACAAACAAAAATGGCCTATATTTATTCAACGGCATATCATATTCCTCGACACCCTCTCACGAAGCTTATTAGCTACCTTGATATTCTTTTCCAAAAAGTCAATTTTCGTCCATTTTTATAATTGCCATCAAGAGGCTTTTGTTATCTATCACTATAATGGGGAGAGAGCAGAAGAATGGACGGGTGAGCAAGTGTGAGAGAGATACAAACCAATTTAATAGAACATGGGTAAAAGAAATAACCAATGGTGAGAGAGAATGAGAAAAATGAGAGGATGAAGAGATAGTGAAACCAGCAGGAGAAGCGTTATATAATTTATTTCCAGGAGATGGAGAGACAAAAAATATGAAAAACATAAGATTTTATCGACACCTTTTATAACCGTTGGTTTATCTTATTCACTCACTTTTTTAGGAGCCAGGATTTTAAAAAATAATACAGTATAATTGGAGAACCATTAATTGCATTTATACCTCTAATATAGATATAATTAACAAAGTTAGATACAAAAAAAGTAATTGAAATAAAATAAAAAGACATAAAATTAGCACACCTGATTTAATTATATGCAAAAAACATAAATAGATAAATGAAAAAAGAAATGATGAAAAGTCCTTTTGTAGTAAACAAAATTCGATCTCTTCATTTCTATTCAACACTTTCTAGCATATTATTCAACACCTTTAGCATATGCTAGGGTTGTAAACGGATATTCGAAAATTCGCATTCGTTCGATATTCGAATCCGAATTTGTGGATATTTCTCCGAAAAAATGGAAACGGATACGAATATGGATACTCTATAAAAATATCCGAGGAAACGGATACGAATACGAATAATACTAGTATCCGACAAGGATAATCTGTATCCGATACGGAGTATCCATTTTACTGGATATCCATTTTACCAGATATTCGTATCCGTCAAACATATATTTAAAACATTACTAATAATATTAGTATTACTATAACTATTAAAATAATATTAAAAAAATCTTAATCGTTTATTTCTTAAAACAAAACAAATACATACTCCACTAAAAAAAACACCCTAAATTTTTTATTTTATTGGGTATATTATAAAATGCCATGTATTATTATTTTATTGGGTATATTATCATGGAGTTACACTAAAGTTACAATACACCCTATCACACACAAAATACACCCACTAAAGAACATATACTCCGCTCAAAATAAAAATAAAAACTAATTTCATTTCATTTCTCTTTTGTATAAAACAAGAGAAAAGAAACCCTCATTTCACTCCACAAAAAAACCCTCATTCCGCCACCTCCCCCTCCGCCGCATCAGCCCGCCACTACTCATCAACCCCGCCACTGCTTCTTATCAATCCCTCCGCTGCGCATCAACTCCGTCGCTCCGCCGTTGCGCATCCCCTGCTCATGCAACATAAAGTTAGCAACAACAGGTACGTACAAAATAAAAATAAAAATATATAACTATACTTATATATTGTTCATGTGGTTGTTCGTTAGTTTTCATAATTATAAATAAATGTAAGAGAGAAACAAAAAAGTGAAGAGATGGTTTTGATTGTGATGAGAACTGAAGTTAACAAGATGTATATTTTATATAACATAAAAATGTATACTTATTAAAATAAAAATATCAGTATGTTTAGAAGACTAAAATGTCCATGAGGTTATCATTCTCAATAAATTTGATTTAATCTAAGAGGTGCAAATTTATTTCTACTGTTATGAAATACTACTGTTATTTTTTTTTTTTTGGAAGGCTTTAATCTTATATGATTGTAAAGTATGGATGAATTTAAGCCATATTATCATTAATGAATGCTACTATTATTATGGAAGACATACTTGTTGATGTTAGGATGTAGTAATTATGTTATATATTTATTTGGAATGGATTGGATTTCATTGGATTGTATATTTTAATAGTTAGTTTTTACGATGGGTAAACAATATAAACGGATACGGATATTATCCGAATCCGAGGTATCCGAGCGGATACGGATATGGATAGTTGTTTTAACTATCCGGACGTCTACGGATACGGATAATGCATCCAGATAACGGATACAGATATGAAAAATATGGTATCCGATCCGTATCCGTCCGTTTACCACCCTAAGTATATCCAACATCATAACATGAAGAATATATTGGAATCTTGAAAAATGGAGCAATTTTTGGAGGATTGCAAACCTTATAGAAACCATTGCTTACATAGAACTTGTTGCTACAAAGAGAATGAAAAAAACTTGATATTTCCCAAATCCATGACAATCAGAAATCCCAAAAGGAACAAAAAAAAAATTCGAACACATTTTTTAAATAAAGTAAGAAAACTAGAAAACAAAGGTCAATAAAATAAATATAACATTAATACACATAAAAAAAAACACATATTGAGATCAACAAATACCTTTACTGGTAAAATTGGTGGCTCACTTTCACACTTCAAAAAAATATATTACAAAAACATTAAATCTCAAGAAAAAATCATTAAAAGAGATTTTTATATTGAAGATTAAGCATTTACTCACATGGGAGAGGTTTGTGAGAAAACTGGATAATGATAGGCTAGGAGTGAGGTGAGGGAATGGTCGGAATGTTTAGGAGAGCTAAAAATTAAAGTTAGAAAAAATAGTGGGAAACAAAATGCAAATTGAAATTAAAAATTCAAAATATTAATGGAGGGAATTGATCTCAATCCTCCGTTTTTGTAAAAATATGTGAGGATGTGGCATTAATCTACACCGTTGTTGGCTTTTACATTTTTAGAATTCAAAAAGTTTCATATATATATATATATATATATATATATATATATATATATATATATATATATATATTTATTTATTTATTTATTTTTATATTTTTTTTTGGGGGGGGGGGGGGGGGGGGGATAGGTAATGTCATCCCTAAATAACTTTCTCAACATCGAAATGTAGGATAGATTATGCATGCACTCCAAATGATTGAGTAATGTAAGAGCGTATGATAAGAGTTTCCCTTAGGGGTGGTTACAATATGATTTTTCACCGCACCATATTATTTTTGTCCAAATAATTATGATTTTGGTTTACTCTTTTTCATTACCACAAACCAAAATTATTGAAACCGAAATTATCAAAAGCTTGGTAGTTGGTTTTGTTTAACACAATTGAAAATCGATTTACCAAAATTATTGTACCAAAATTAAATGCCAAAAGTACTGTCGAAATTAACAATTTAAATAATCCCCAAATAAAAACATATATTATATTTTTAACTTTATATCATTAGTTGGCCTCGTCTATCACAAAAGTTATAATCAAAGTGGATGGTATTTCAATATATAGAATGTATAGAAGTTTTTCGAATTAAGAACACGTGCTTATTCATTAGTTTTGTCACTGAAACAAATTCTTTTTAATTCTTATGTGAATAATCTAGTTCTACAACTAAGTTATTGGATATTTTACATGTACGAAGTATAACATAATTTTATTATGTGTTAGTTTATATGTATTGATTTTGAAAATTGGCAATAACTAAAAATAATCAATAAAAAATGAGCCAAAAAAAAAACAGGAAAACTGAATTAAAAATAACAAAATTAATGAAAGTAAAAATTACCAAAAATACCGAAATATTGTACAAGGGTTTTTAAAAATACAAAATTGAACGCATGGAAACCAAACGTACGAAAAAAAGTTGGTATTGTATTGATATAAATCAAATATTGACCAAACTAACTGACAAGAGCAGCTAGTCCAACTAAATCAATGATCTTAAAAGGTCCAATATATTAGGATAGTTACTTCACTTTATCCCTAATCTTTTACTTTTTACATGGGATATAACTTCTAATGCCTATGCTTATCTATGTAACTCTTATGCCTATTCAGTGAAGTCTGCATACGGTTTTTAATAAGATCCACCTAATCTGATATGTCCCCATTAAAATCGGTTCGTAATAGCTTATTCCCGTATCTCTAACCAACGAACTAGGAAACGACATGGAAGCTCATAGAAATCCCTCAAGAGAAGCCATGAGTATAGTTTTTATGGATATAATTGACGTAAAATTCAACTAACAACGTAAATTTATCTCAACTACCCTTAAAATCCATCACAGAAGCTCGCACACATCTTTCAAAACCTAGTTGACCCATTTTGTCTTCCCATCGGACTATTGATGGTATAAACTAATCAAAATAATTTATAACATATAACCTTGAAGAAAGTATGCCAGAAGTGGGATATAAAAGTGTGGTGCTAATCGGATATTATATTCAATGGTAACGCATTTAGTCTCCCATCTCAATAGTAAAAAGTTGGGCAAATAACTCTGCTCTGTATTCATTAAAAACGAGAAAAAGATGTTCAACCTTAGTCAATTTGTGGACAATGACCCAAATGGCGTTATGTCCTCATTAGAATTTTATCTTTAACATGATGAATTCCCAAATGGAATTGTGGCTTCATTGCCATATCAGTTTTGACATGATGAATTCCATGCATATTTCCACCCACTTCCATATTGGGAGCTCAAGGTGTTGAAATATATTCGGTGGTCATTGATGTTCCATTTGTACGAGATGACAAATTGTACACTTAACATGAATTTTATGATTTCCTTCTTTATTCTAATACACCGATATTGACGCCTCACGTACTAGTATATCTTGAGCCATGAGCCTTCGTCAATACTCGCAACTTAAGCCATGAGGCACCACTAGCCTATCCTAAAAATGAGGTCCCCTATTTAATTAAATAGAATATAATGGTACTCCTCCTACCCCCAGGATGCACCGCAGAGCTCGCAACTTAAGCCATGAGGAACTACTAGCCTATCCTAGAAATGAGGTTCCATCCCCCCCCCCCTCCTCCCCCCCCCCCCCCCCCCCCCCCCCCCAATGTTTTGAGTTATTAACAAAACTGCTATAAAAAGCCTCAACTAACTCAAACCAGCTACTCAAAGTTTACTCTGATCTGATGACAAAAGAGCTGATAAAGTCTTTTTTGGTTTATGGTTCAATTCTTCTACAACCATGTTTACCTTTATAGAATAATAATAATAATAATCTTGAACTCATAATCTTTCACAAACTGTCGTCAGTGGTGTTGCCTCGTATTCAACTCTCATTGAGTGAATAGATACCAAAGGATAATCTATAAAAAAAAAAAAATCTCTCACCTAAAAGGTATTGTATATATGTAGGAAAAACTACCATTGCCAACTCCAAATCACGAGTGCAGTAGTTCACCTCATTATTCTTAGGCCATGAACTTGTATTTCTTCATCACTACTCCCATAACTTCTTATAGCAAAGCATCTATATATATCAAGTCTACTGTACTTCGAGGCAATAAAAGTACTAACGTAAAAGTTGGCCTACACTTCAACTCCTGAAAATCTATTAAGCAGTGCTCATCTAAAATTAATGTAAGTATGCATTATACTTATGTACCCTAATAGGACTAGATTTTCTTATTCTACCAAAATATACTTTGAGTCTTGTATTTGATGTCGTTTGGACATATTTTCATAAAATCATTCAATAACATCCTCATCTCCATATGTATCCTTTTATATCACTATTAGGAAGGGAAAGGAACATGTAGACTCAAGCACATTTTTCTCATACTAGTTATTTTTATAGAAAATATATTTTTGTGTGTATATGTTTTGATATGGATATTTGGACTTTTATTTTTTTTTTAAGAAAAAATTTTATTTATAGATGGAGAAAAAGCCTATCCAAGGGCACTTACAAGCGCTAAAGAAGGAAACTAATAAAAAAGAAGCAACAATCTAAAGGAAATTTAAAAAACATTTACTTTCTACGATTTCTAGATCGCGTTCGCTTGCGGACGACGTTCCAATTTTTCTTTTCCGCAATAGAATTTACGTCATTCGAAATGAGATCAGAATCCACCGAAGATGTGGAATCAATTTTGGGGAGATCCACGAATAAATCAATGCCGTCGTCATCGTGAATTTGTACACTAATAGGATTAACTTGGGATAACTCCTCACTTGTTGTTTTGTCTTCATCACTTTTGGAGTCTTCGTTAGAAGATGAAATCTCAAATAGATCGTTGCGCAAAACAAGTTTATCTCCTATTAAAATGATAGAATCGCGTTGAATTAAGTGATGAATATTGCTATGATATTTATTCTCCAACTTTCCCATTATATTATTTAACTTTTTTTCAGGAATATTTGGAGTATCAGAATTAAAGGAGGCATTGTCCTTAGCTGACTTATCCAAAATTTTAAACTTATCCCCCCGAGCTAAAGCTACCTCTTTCTCATAAGTAATATTCTCATAGATTTCAACTAACTGTAGGCACTCAAACCTCGAGTCTGTATTACTTTTACTCGAAAATTTTGGAGTAACAGTTACCATTGTTGACTCATGTGCTGAATTTTTTGCCATCTCATTTACCATGCTTTCTTCATCAGTAATCACGTGTTGGACTTCAAAAAAAAATACCTGTTTGCGCTTGTATATCTCCACTTATTTACAAAATACAAATAAAACTATTTTGAAATCTCATATTTTCGGCATTTTATGAAGGATGTTGAGCTCTGTCGCAGGACGTTCGCTACATCGAGTTTTTTGTTGGATGATTTTAATATTAATGAGTATTAATGGTTAGAGAAAATGAAAGGTTGAAACCATTAATTAGTTGGAATAAGAAAAGACAAAGGGAAGTGGGAAAACCAAAGTCCTACATTGGAAAAGTTAGTGGGTTAATAAATGCTCTTGTGTGAAAAAGTTAGTGGGTTAATAAATGCTCTTGTGTCATAAGAGATTACTTATGTGCATGGAAGTGTATGCTAATAGTGTACACCTTAAGTCTAAGGATGGTGCTTTGCACCATCCGCACACGTACACGTGCGCGCGCGTGTGCGAAAGTGCGATTGGGCGCTTTAGAGGTGCAGTTTGTACTTCGCACCTACGCATCGTCGCGAGGAGCAGTAGGAGCCTTTGATTTTTGACAACGTCAAAAGATCAAACGGTACAGATTAAATCCATAATAAATGACACATAATTATGGCGCGAGTGGATCTGAACCGTCGGATTTTGGCGCCACTTTGTTAAGTATTAATCTGTACAGTCGCACCTTTTTAGTTGAAATCTGGAACGTTCAAAATATAGTTATATATCCAAGGGCCGTTATTAAATGACCTTTGGATGTGGTGTCTGTTCATGAACAGACACTACAAGAGGCTATAATCCTGTCATAATTAATTCCGAAAATTCTCTTTCTCTCTATTATTTCTTCTTACCAATTTCATACAGTGTTTTGGGTTATTCTTCAAGTTTGCTACTTGAATAAACCCGTGGATTTGTTGTATCTTGGAGGTAATTTGCCTAGACCCGTTAGCAAACTCTGTACGAGTGGGGGCAAATAATACCTTAAGGACAGTAGTTTATTACGCCTCAAATCCAATCATCTGTTCATATTTTCTGCATAATTAAAATTCCTCAACAATCTTAAGGTGTTATTTTATGGAGGCAGAAAAGAATATGAATATGTTTCTGAATCCCACTGTGAATTTGGACCGCTTTGATGGAACAAATTTCACTCGCTGGAAAGGAAAATTATTCTTCCTTCTCACAGTTTTGAAAATTGCATATGTTCTGGATCCTAAACTAGAAGCAATTCCGGAACCAAAAGAAGAAGATAATGAAACTGTCAAAGAACAACGGAAGAAACGTGAAGAAGACGAATTGGTGTGTCGTGGGCATATTCTGAATACATTGTCTGATCGATTATATGATCTTTACAACTCTATGCAGTCTCCGCGGGAAATCTGGAATGCTCTTGAATATAAATACAAAACTGAGAAAGAAGGTACGGATAAATTCTTAATTCTGAAATATTTTGAATTCAAAATAAGTGATAACCAAACTGTTTTAGACCAAGTACTTGAGTTGCAAATCCTTGTCACAAAGCTTCGTGAATTAAAGGTGGAAATTTCTGAATCGTTTCAAGTTGGTGCAATTATTGCAAAATTACCACCAAGTTGGAATGATTGCCGTAAGAAACTCCTACATAGGAAAGATGATATAAGTTTGGAGGAATTACAGAAACATTTAAGAATTGAAGAAGAAACCAGATCCCGTGATCAAACAAATGTTTCTCATAATTCCACCAAAGTTAACTTTGTTGAAGGAAAGAAATATCATAAGAACTTCACACCTAATGGTAAGAAGTTCAAGAAAAATAATTCCAATAAGAAACAGTCCAATGGGGCTTGTTTCAATTGCGGCAAAAATGGCCACTATGCCCGTGATTGCAGAAACAAGAAACGAAAGATAGATGCTACTGAATCCAATAATACAAATAATGCAAATATGGTGGAAAATAAGATCGAGGATCTTGTAGCAATGGTATCGGACATGCAAATTGGTATGATTACCGAACTAAGCATGGCGGCAATAACGAAGTCTTCTGACTGGTGGCTCGATTCTGGGGCTACCATACATGTCCGCAATGATAAATCATTGTACTCCGCATATGAAAAAGCAGAGAACGGTCAAGAGGTTCTAATGGGAAATCATAATTCTGCCAAAGTTCTAGGAAAAGGAAACGTTGAACTACAATTCACATCTGGAAAGAAGTTGACGTTGACAAATATTTTGCATGTACCAGAAATTCGAAAAAATCTAGTGTCTGCAAGTTTGATTTGTAAAAGCGGCATTAAAGCCGTCTTTGAGTCTGATAAGTTAATTCTGTCTAAGAATGGGGCATTTGTTGGGAAAGGGTATGCTTATGATGGAATGTTCAAACTCAGTATTTTGATTAATAATATGAATAATTCTGCTTATATTGTTGAGTCTTTTGATGTTTGGCATGCTAGATTAGCGCATTTAAATTTTAGATCATTGAAATATATGTCTAAACATAAATTAATAACTTGTGATAGTAGTTCTCATGAAAAATGTGAAATTTGTATTCAAGCAAAATTAACAAAAAGATCTTTTCCTAAAATTCGAACGAAATGCTGAATTATTAGATTTAGTTCATTCTGATATATGTGAATATAATGGTATTTTAACTAGAGGCGGAAAAAGATACTTTATTACATTCATTGATGATTGTTCAAAATTCACATATGTATATTTGATAAGACATAAGTATGAAGCTTTTTCAATGTTTAAACGTTTTAAAGCAGAAGTTGAAAATCAAAAGGAAAAGAAAATTAAAATTCTTCGTAGTGATAGAGGGGGAGAGTATTTTCCAAATGAATTTGACTCATTTTGTGAAGAACATAGAATAATACATCAAAGAACTGCCCCTTATACTCCCCAACAAAATGGTTTCGCTGAAAGAAAGAATAGGACTCTTACTAATATGATCAATTCTATGTTAATTAATTCAAACTTATCAAACAATTTGTCGGGAGAAGCTTTACTCACCGCTTGTCATTTACACAACAGAATTCCATCAATGAAAACACATGTTTCTCCATACGAGGTATGGAAGAATCGAAAACCAAATCTGGACTACCTAAGGGTTTGGGGTTGTTTGGCTTTTTATAGAATTCATGACCCGAAAAGTTCAAAGTTTGGTGCAAGAGGAATTAAAAGTGTTTTCATAGGATACGCGGAAAATTCTAAGGCATATAGGTTGTTAGACTTAAATTCTAATGTTGTAATTGAATCGAGGGATGTTGAATTTATTGAAAATAAATTTTATAAAGATTCATGTGTCGAATTAGATGCCAATCCTGATACATCCACTAGGTTGATTCCTAGACCATCAATTAATAATAAAAGGAATGAACCCGAAACTGAAATAGAACCTAGAAGAAGTCAACGTGCTAGAAAAGAAAAATCTTTTGGCCCTGATTTTATTTCATCTCAAGCCTTAGCCTTTTTGGTTGAAGGAGATAGAGATAATATTCTTAATAAAATGCCTATTTTACTTAACGTAGAAGAAGATCCTAAAACCTTTAACAAAGCAATGACTTCTAGAGATGCTTCTTTTTGGAAAGAAGCTATTAATGATGATATGGATTCAATTCTATCAAATCAGACATGGGTTTTAGTGGACTTGCCATAAGGATCACAACCTATTAGTAGTAAATGGGTATTTAGAAGAAAATACAATACTGATGGTTCTATTCAAACCTTTAAGGCTAGATTGGTAGCAAAAGGTTTTAAACAAAGAAAAGGGATTGACTATTTCGATACTTATGCACATGTTGCTAGAATTACATCCATACGTGTTTTAATGGCAATTGCATCTATTTACAATCTGTTTGTGCATCAAATGGATGTTAAAACAGCATTTTTGAATGGTGACCTAGATGAAGAGGTATATATGGAACAACCCGAAGGGTTTGTTTTGCTCGAAAATGAACATAAAGTTTGTAAATTAATTAAGTCACTTTATGGGTTGAAACAAGCACCAAAGCAGTGGCATGAAAAGTTTGATACAATCATTCTTTCTGATGGTTTCAGACATAACAACGCTGATAAGTGCATTTATTCTAAATTCACCAATGACTATGGTGTAATTATTTGTCTATATGTTGATGACTTATTAATTTTTGGTACAAACATGAGAGGTGTATATGAAACTAAGAAGTATCTTAGTTAACAATTTAAGATGAAAGATCTTAATGAAGTGGATACCATCTTGGGTATTAAAGTTAAGAAACATAGTGGGGGTTATGAATTATGTCAATCACATTCCATTGACAAAGTTATTCACAAATTTAATCACTTGAAAATAAAAGAAGAAAATACCCCATATGATTCTAGTATAAAATTATTAGAAAATTCTGGCAGAGCAGTTGCACAACTTGAATATGCTAGTGCAATTGGAAGTTTAATGTATGCGATGCATTGTACAAGGCCAGATATTGCATTTGCAGTAGGTAAAATGTCAAGATACACTAATAGTCCAAGTGTGGATCATTGGAAAGCAATTGGGAGGATTTTTGGTTACCTCAAGAAGAGCAAAGAATTAGGTCTATTTTATTATGACTTTCCAGCAGTTCTTGAAGGATACTCTGATGCTAGTTGGATAACTAGTGCAAGTGATAATAAATCCACATCTGGATGGATATTCACCTTAGCGGGTGGGGCGGTATCTTGGGCATCCAAGAAACAAACTTGCATTACACATTCAATAATGGAATCTGAGTTTATAGCACTGGCAACAGCCGGAAAAGAAGCAGAGTGGCTAAGAAATTTATTATTGGACATAAAGTTATGGGCAAAACCAATGCCATCTCTTTCTTTATATTGTGATAGTGAAGCTACATTGTCTAAAGCGTATAACAAAGTATATAATGGAAAATCTAGACACATAAGTTTAAGACATGAATATGTCAAACAATTAATAACTTATGGAGTTATTAATATTATATATGTTCGAATAAATAAGAATCTAGTTGACCCTCTTACCAAAGGACTTTCTAGAGATTTGGTAAAGGACACATCTAGTGGAATGGGACTAAAACCATTTTTTTTCAATAGTCACCGGTAATGGTAACCCAACTTTGTAATAGCATTACAACTATTCCAAAGTTTAATGGGTAATAACAAGTTACTGATAAGTGATTAGTTTTTGCACTGAAATTTATTCAATTTCATATCCCTTCTAGGATGTTCAATGCATATTGCTACGTCAAGAGGATGAGTTTAACTATTAATGAAGTTCGTTGTCTAAAGTAGCAAGGACATGCAAGATAACTTCACCTATATGAATATAGGAAGTGGTGCCGCTTCTAGCAAGATTTTGGGTTTATTCTTGTAAATATTTATGAAGCCAAGATAGTGCACATGGCCATAATAGTGCTAAAAATATATTAAACATCTCGTAGAGATTGGGATATCCCATGTGTGATATATATCCGGTTCTAAATAATAAGACAAGGTTTAATGCATGGCATACCATTGTCTTATTAGAACTTTGATATATATTCACTAACTGAAGGTTTAAATCGAAATATACCTCCTTGTATGCATGAGCATATCACAAGAAGAAATTGCATTAATATTAAAATCTAGTGGGGGATTGTTGGATGATTTTAATATTAACGGGTATTAATGGTTTTAGAAAATGAAAGGTTGAAACCATTAATTAGTTGGAATAAGAAAAGACAAAGGGAAGTGGGAAAACCAAAGTCCCACATTGGAAAAGTGTGAAAAAGTTAGTGGGTTATAAATGCTCTTGTGTCATTAGAGATTACTTGTGTGCATTGAAGTGTATGCTATTAGTGTACACCTTAGGTCCAAGGATGGTGCTTTGCACCATCCGTACACGCACACGCGCGCGCGCGTGCGAAAGTGAGATTGGGCGTTTAGGACGCTTTGGGCGCTTTGGAGGCGCAGTTTGTACTTCGCACGTACGCATCGTCGCGAGGAGCAGTAGGAGCCTTTGATTTTTGACAACGTCAAAAGATCAAACGGTCCAGATTAAATCCATAATAAATGACACATAATTATGGCGCGAGTGGATCTGAACCGTCGGATTTTGGCGCCACTTCGTTAAGTTTTAATCCATAAAGTCGCACCTTTTTAGTTGAAATCTGGAACGTTCAAAATATAGTTATATATCCAAGGGCCGTGAGAAAATGACCTTTGGATGTGGTGTCTGTTCATGAACAAACACCACAAGAGGCTATATATAGAAGGCAAAATCCTGTCATAATTAATTCCGAAAAATTCTCTTTGTCTCTATTATTTCTTCTACCAATTTCATAGAGTGTTATGGGTTATTCTTCAAGTTTCTACTTGAATAAACCTGTGGATTTGTTGTATCTTGGACATAATTTGCCTAGACCCGTAATCAAACTCTGTACGAGTGGGGGCAAATAACACCTTAAGGACAGTAGTTTATTACGCCTCAAATCAATCATCTGTTCATATTTTCTGCATAATTAAAATTCCTACTGTAGCAATAGTATCTCGCTGACCGCACCACTTCCCAGGGACTTTCTTTTTAATTTTCCATGTATCATCGTTGTAGGTTCTCCACAGTAAGAGCAACCCTTACGGGTAGGGTAAACATGTATTTATGCGGTATATATGTATGTTACGGGTAGGGTAAAAGGCCAAATATAGCGGTTGGCAGGGTAAAAAATAACAAAGATGCAATTGGCCTAGTTAGTTTTTTGTGGGGCCCACCCTAAAACGGAACATCTTGTTCCGCGCAAGGAAGGAGAAAAAAAAGGCTAAAGCGGAACATCATGTTCCACCCAAGCTTTCAACAAAGTTTCCATATTTGCATTTTGTACCCCATATGTTTGCAACGGCTTGATTAATGTATGGCAACGACTTTTTTTTTATTTTTTTTATGGCAACGGCTACTTTTTTTTTAAATGGCAACGAATATTTTTTTCTTATAAAAAATCGATGATTTCGGGGTACCACATAATAACATAAGACCTTTGGGGAGGAAAATGGAATTTTGAAGAACCCTTAAGCGGAACATAATGTTCCGCCCAAGGGGTTGTACTTTTCTAACATGTTTTCTTCCTTTAACTGCTTACGACGTCGTTTTAGTCTTCATACCCCATATTTTCACTTGCCCGTAACAATTTTGTTAGTTTTGATAGGTTATTTTTGGACTAGTTGAGTGTAATTTTGAACTGCCCATAAGGGTTGCTCTAAGGGAGATCCTCACTATATAAACACTCTGAAGAAATGTGTCAATTTGGTATAAGAAGCTACTTTTTGCTCTAGAATATGCACATCTTTCTTGATACTCGCACAAACTAAATTTGGGCATATCTTTTTTACTATTACACTATGTCACTTAAAGTATGTCTCTATCATACCTCTTTCTCCCCTCAATCTTATCCTATAATCTTGTGTTTATAAATGAGTAATTTGGGCTTCATTTTGTTTAGAGAGTGCGAAGTATGATTTCTTTGTGGACTAAATACTTTTTTGATAAATATTTCTTTCCATAAGAATTATTTTACAGAAAAAAAATCTTGTAAAGATAAAAACTTCTTTTATTGTTAAATCTTTAATTCTTCCAAGTTTTAAATCTTGTTTTTCTCTCCAATATACTTTTGACATATTTTAAATTTAAATAATTATGAAATATAAAAATGTATGAAAGTAAACTTGTTTACTTTAAAATATTTTTATACATTGGACAAATCTCTTTCTAATTTCTTCTTGTGTCATTTATGGTTTTATTTATCTCAAAAATATATTTGTGAGTTAATCTATTACTTTCAAATACACAATCACTTTAGGTTCATCATAAACACAGAAAGTAATAGTACACTCTTAAAGGATTTTCATCTTTGTTCAAAGACTTGTAACAAAAAATTTGTAGGCTTTTAAAATTGGGGATTTATGAAATTTAATTGAGTTATTAATTTAATATTAATCCAGAAATTAATTTTAAATATTTACTAGCGTGACGAGAGTTAGTAATTATTGGGAACTTGTTGAATATTACTTAATGAGCAAAGTAATACGTATAATTGAATTTATTAAAATTGTCATGAATGAATAATATGACATTTAAGGAAATTAAGTCTGGACGCGCCTGTGTCGTGTCGGGACAAAATTATTATTATAAAAAGTGAATAAATTATAAGTCGCTTGTATGGTCATTTCGAGTGCGGAAACGTGTCTGAAAGGGTCGAGATAGTCAGAAAAGTGTACCCGGGAATTTAGTTTGGGTCTTGGGGCGTTTTTAGGCCTAACTGGTACCTCGGAAGGGCGATTTAGTCATTTTCAAATTATGCCTTAATTAAATGATGAAAATTGGGAAATTAATATCAGATATTAGGAGAGTCTTCTAGGGTAAAAATTCTCAAAAGTTAGAACGACGGTGAGAGGAAGGAAGGAAAAGTTTTTCAAGAATCCAAGGCCAAGAACCAACTCAATTGCACCACCACCACCATCAAAACATAGATCGGAGCGAGGGGATCAGGCATATACCTGTCAAACTCGTGGAATCAGACCTACTATCTCAAGGCAAGTAATTTTCTTGTTGATTTCTAGTGGATAATTCAACCATGTTAGAATAGGATTAAATAGTATATGTTTATTTGAAGAATTTGATGATTTAGGTAATTTAATTCACACAATTTAGAAGAAATAAGTATATTCTGGAAATCTCATCATATGTAGAGGATTACCCATGAAATTGTAATGGTTTAGAAGAGAGAAATTTGGAAAAAGAATTAGAAGATTGGAAATTGTAATGAAACTAGGGTTCTTGATAAATATTATGAATTGGGCCTTTAATCCTATACTTTTGATGAAATTCGTACATACTTTACGTAGGAAATCATGTAGGTAGGTTAATATAACTATTAGTTTAATTGGTTGGGAGTTTGGGACTCAATTATGGAGTTTTGGTTGAGTTTAATGAAGGAAGCCCGTAGTTAACAATGGTAGAATTCGGAATACATGTTCGATCGATCGATCGACTCATGAATGTCGATCGATCGATAAATCAACCCCCTTTCCCAATCGATCGACCCCTCCTGGAAACTACATGTTTTTCTTATTTTTGTTTAATTCGAATAAAATGCGTAGGAACCCTTGAATATCATTTAAAGAGCATAATGGGTCATGAAGAGGACCAGTAGAGTTTAAGTGGATTCTGTTGAATATAATTGGGATGTAATCATGGGCTAACGGGGGTTTAACACATATTAAAAATCGTGTGTACGTTAACTAAGGAATTGGGAGATTCGTGAATGACTTAGACCAGAATGTTAGAGAGGGTGTACCGACTGAATTTACCTTTAGGAAGAGATAATACTTTGAGGGACGAGAAGAAATTACTAAATGATTATTAATTGAGAACAAAAAGAGATGAGTTCCTTATGCGTAAGGATTGGGTAAAAATGTATTACGTACGGTTAAAAATATTATTATGGGTCGTGGGCGAACCTAATTGGAAAATGAGAATATTTATATATATGACCGAGTGCATTTGCATATATCTATCTTATATTTGTGTTTAATCATACCCACGCTACTTGCTATCACGGAGGTTGCTGCGCCAGGACAGTCTTATCTCGATGGGACCTTTATGGGAGATATTGACTTGTATCCTAGAATATAGGATTCCTCAGTACAGGCTATCTGAGAATTATAGTCAGATGATCCTAAGAGATGTGAGGGGTATGTGATGACCTCTTAGTGACTTGGAACTATGATTTGCATCCATTTTGTGTGTATTGTGTTAATACAGTTCGAGAGTGATTCCGAACTAGTATTTTCCTTAGTACGAGAGATATGGAGACTTGATAGCAGAGTATACCAGCACCATAGATTTTATGTGGGGTGCCGATAGTATATACATTATATATGAGTGATTAATATATATACGTATATATGAAATTCTTCTACTGTGCGTATACGTATATAAATATTGAATAAATGCTCCAAAATTACAGCAAGTGTTCGGGAACTTTATAACAGCATTGAGATACACATATGTAATATAAGAAAATTTTAACACATTTAATCTCTAAACTAAAATAATAATCTTGTGACTCCTCGAGATAAAATTTATGGGAAATGAGTTAGATAGACTTATGAGGCTTTTAGTAGTACGTTAGGCGTGCACACTAGATGAGAGGTAGGAATTCTTAAGTGAGTGTCGTGTGCTAACATGGATGTTTTATCAATTAGTAAGTATTTAATTACTTGCTAGATCACTTTTTAAAAGCTTTTTTTACACTCGGGCTCTGACCCGTTTTCTATCATTTTCTCTCTCTTGTGTATATATGTATATATATTACAGGTGCCCAGCCACAGGAGCATCAAGCGTAGGTTCTTTGGATTGGACGTATTGCAGCTTATGTGGGAGTTGCATGCCCTTGCTTTAGACCACCTCTCACTACACCAAAAATACCATTCTGGCACGCTTAGGGAAGGAGATTCTGGCACTGTTTAAAACCGTGCCAAAATCTGGCACGGTTTTATCATAATCTGGCACGGTTTGAAAAAGTGCCAATTTTTGGCACGGTTTTAAACAGTGCCAAATATGGGTACGCTTTGTTAAAAAAATAACCCCCCAAAATTTGAAGAGGGAACCAAAATTTCAAGACAATCTAACCCTAACTCACTCTCTCTCTCTCTCTCTCTCTCCCTCCCCACGCAGCCGGCTCCCATCATCTCCTCCTTATCTCCCCACGCAATAGGCTCCCATCATCTCCTCATCATCTCCTGATCATTGTTTTTCCTTCCCCACGGTACCGGCTTCCATCGTTGCTCCGAGTCACTGCTCCTGCTCCCACGCTTCTGGCTTCATCTTCGTCAGGTATTACATCTCTCTCTCTCTCTCTCTCTCTATATATATATATATATATATATATATATATATATATATATATATATATATCAGTTGTTGCGATTTTGGGGTTGGTAGCAATTTTGGGGGTATATCAGTTGTTGCGATTTCGGGGGGTATATCAGTTGTTGGGATTTCGGGGTTGGTAGAAATTTTGGGGGTATATATGTATATATATATATATATATATATATATCAATTGGATTTCAGGTACCGATTTCTGGTACCTGATTCGATTTCAGGGGTTCCGATTTAGGGGTGCGATTTTAGGTACCGATTTCTAGTACATGATTCGATTTCAGGGGTTCCGATTTCGGGTACCTGATATATATATATATATATATATATATATATATATATATATATCAGTTTCAATTTCAAGGGTACCATTTCAATTTTAGGGGTACCATACATATTCAATTTCAGGGGTAATTTCAGGGGTACCATACATACATACATACATACATACATATATATATATATGTATATATATGTATGTATCAGTTTACTGATTTCTCAATTTCAGGGGTACCATACATATGTATTAGTTTACTGGTTTCTCAATTTCAGGGGTACCATACATATGTGTTAGTTTACTGATTTCTCAATTTCAGGGGTACCATACATATATACATATATATATATATATATATATATATATATATATATATATATATATATATATATATATATATATATATATATATATATATGTATATGTATATATATATATATTTATATATATATATGTATATGTATATATACATATATATATATATATATGTATATGTATATGTATATACATATATATATATATATATGTATATGTATATATATATATATATATATATATGTATTAGTTTCGATTTCAGGGGGTACCTATATATATATATGTATATACCATACATATATACATACCGGTTGGGATGTGGTATATTGGGATTACAATACCCTATTGAACTAAAAATTGGTGGTTATTATTTTTCCAATCGTGTCATAATTTTAGATGTTAGTTTAGTTTTTATTGGTGCTGATTATGTGTTATATTGGTAATACACTCGCCTGTTAACTTGAATTAATCAACATGTAAATGCAAATCGTAACTATAGTGTGACCATGAAATGATAAATCGTTGATTTATAACCATGAAAATTGATCTTGATTATGGGTTTTGGGTTTCTTTTGATATGGTATTTGGACGGTGAAGAACATCTTCGGTTTTTTAATTTCTTGGGTCAAAAAATTATTGTTTGATGAGGTCATGTGGCTTGATTATCATTGACGTGGGTTTATAGAAGCAGGGTAGAATGTTTGGTTGTGTTTTTAGGCTTAAATATGAAGTTTTTAAAGCGATTTAGGTTGGTTTTGTCCAAGAACACGAGGTGTTGATCGTTATGTGTTCTTGACTAAAAATTTAAGGTTTGGAGGTTTTGTTTCTGTCTAATAACTAAAATGTAAGAATGGATGTTAGATCTTAATCAACCCTTATATTGCTTTAGGTTTCTCTGATTTACTCACTGTGTCAAGATGCAGAAAGGATCCACAGTTCCTCGAAACTATTACTCATGTTGGAGAGAGAGCCCACAGTTCCTCGAATCCATATGGGACAATTTGAATAATTAGAATGTATTATATGTGATTGCTGTAATTTAGTAATTCTCTATAGTTCTTCTTGTTGAAATTTTGAAATGCTATTTTATGTGATGTGATCTTATTAACACATTCTGCATCCACATGTATATCAGGATGTCATCGATGATCAATAAAGAGTGGATAAAGGAGAAAAACTTTGAGACCGATTCGTATAGAGATGGGGTGTTAGAGTTTCTGCAGTATGTGCGTAACACTATTCCCAAGGATATACATTTATGTCCGTATAGGCATTGTCGCAATGGGAAAGGACATGTTACTTTAGATGAAATCTTTGTCCATTTGTTGGACTATGGTATGGATATAAATTACACCTTATGGCATTTTCATGGGGAGACGTCAATTCTTAATCCAGTCCAGCGATCAGCACAACCCGCTGCTCAAACTAATGTTGGAGAACACATTGATGTGTCTAATATTCCGACTTTGGATGACCTTGTGAATGATTCTTGTGAGATGTTCACGATTGAAGCGTGTCCTAGTGCACCTAATTGTGTAGGTGGTGATGAAGGGCCCCAAACTTTTGATGTTTCAAAGGATTCTCACGCACATACAGGCAAAGGCAAGAAGTATGAGCGTTTACATCAACTCGCAATGGAGCCACTGCACCCTCCTACTGGTTCATCACTCCATACGACCATGTATGCTCTTGTGAAGTTAAATGATATAAAAACGCAATTTAATTTGTCAGATGGGGCCACAGGTGGAATTCTTAGATTGTTGAATGAGTTACTCCCTGAAGGGAACAACTTGACAACTAGTTATACCGAAATGAAGAACACAATTAGAGATCTTGGTATGGACTACGTTAAGTATGACGTGTGCATTAACAATTGCATGTTATTTTGGAAAGAGCATGAAAACTGTAATAAATGTCTAAAATGTGGTGCTTTGCGATACAAGTATACTTCAAGAGGAGATGATGGAGAGGAAATTGTATATCCTAAGGGCCAAAAGAAGTTTCATAAGGTTCCTAAGAAGGTAATGCGACATTTTCCGTTAATCCCTAGGCTAAAGAGGTTGTATACCATTAAATGGATAGCCGAGAAAATGACTTGGCATGCTCGAGCAAGCTATTGTATGGAATTTATGCGTTATCCCCGAGATTCAGTAGAGTGGGTAAATACAAACATTATGTGGAGACAATTTGCGAAGGATCCGCGAAATCTTTGACTTGCAATAGCAACTGACGGTTTTAACCCTAATAACATGTTTGGCCGAAACTATAGTTGCTGGCCAGTGATTATTCAACCTCTCAACCCTCCCCCATCAATGTGTATGAAGAGTGAGTTTTCAATGTTGACTGTATTGATTCCCGGGCCAAAGTCACCATCAAGTAATATTGATGTCTTCCTCCAACCCTTAGTCGGCGAGTTGAATATCTTATGGTCTGGAGTCGAGGCTTGGGATGCAAATAAAAATGAACATTTTCAGTTAAAATCCATGTTGATGTGGGGTATTCATGATTTTCTTGCTTATGGGATGTTAGCACGTTATTCAACTCAAGGTTATTATGGGTGTCCTGTTTGCTCTACAAACACACCTTTTGAATCTTTGCAAGTCAACGAAATGTTGCTATCAACGATCTCGCATGTTCCTTCCCGAAAACCATCCTTACAGGTACGACACATCAAAGCAAACATTTAATGGTAAAATAGAGTCTTCTATGGCTCCACGAAAGTTAACAAGTGTAGAGGTTGAGCAAATTGTGTTTGTTATCGCTCGAGAAGGTGCCCAAAAAGAGGGAGAGGGAGAGGGAGAGGGAGTGGGGAAGGGGAAGGCTAAAGGGAAGGGGAAGGCTAAAGGGAAGGGTAAGGGGAAAGGGAAAAGAAAAAGAGCCAATAGTATTGGAAGATGATGTAGATAATGATGATCATCCAAGTGAAGGTGACGACGAGGATCTCACAGGTACTGAGGGTTTTTCGAGGAGATCCATTTTGTTTGACTTGGAGTACTGGAAGGATCATGATATTCGACATAATTTAGACATTATGCATGTTGACAAGAACGTAACAGAGACTCTTTTAGGTACCATTCTCTCAGTGAAAGGATCATTAAATAAAGATACAGTTAGAGCCCAGGAAGAGTTGAAGGTCTCGTTGAATCTTAAGAGAAAATTATGAATGCAAGATATTGAAGGTAGTAATAAAAGTCGAATGCCATCAGCACCTTTTGCATTAGGAAAGGAAGAGAAAGAAGCCTTTTATCTCACCTTGAAAACATTAAAGGTACTGATTGGATTTTCATCAAATTTCAGCAATAATGTTAACCTTGACCTTCCCGGATTAACCAATCTCAAGTCTCATGATTATCACGTCATTATGCAACGATTGCTTCCTGCATTGCTTATGCATTCATTTCCAGATCATAAGCCTTTGTTTAAAGCTATACAACGGATAAGCATATTCTTTAATGTTATTTGTGCAAAAGTGATTTTCAGGGAACATCTTTTGAAGGCAAAACAAGCATTAGTAGAGGCTCTTTGTGTCCTCGAAATTTACTTTCCACCTGCCTTTTTTGTGGTCATGATCCACCTCATGCACCATTTAGACGATGAAGCATTGACAGCTGGGCCACCTAGATATCGTGCAATGTGGTTGTTTGAAAGAGAAATGGGAAGATACAAAAGGTGGTCACTAAACAAGAGGTGCATCGAAGGGAGCATTGCTAATGCATATTTATTACCTGAAGCTTCTTTGTATGCC